>OX403618.1:63153018-63544574 GCA_948107695.1 Meliscaeva auricollis
GATAACACGGTCCGGAAACTTTTCCTGTAAAAGATCGATGGTTTCATTGCTTGTGTGGCACGTAGCGCCGTCTTGTTGAAAGTAAACGTTGTCCAGATCAATACCATCCAATTCAGGCCATAAAAAATCATTAATCATCTCTCGATAGCGCAATCCATTGACCGTAACTGTTGCTCCAGCCTCATTTTCGAAAAAGTAAGGTCCAATGACCCCGCGGGACCATAAACCGCACCAAACAGTCACGCGTTGAGGATGGAGAGGCTTTTCAACAATAACTCTTGGGGTTTCCGAGCCCCAGATGCTACAGTTTTGCTTGTTGACGTAGCCTCCGAGGTGGAAATGGGCCTCATCAGTCAAGATGATTTTTCGATGAAATTCCGGTTCATTTTCATGCATTTCAAGGACCCAATCAGCAAAGACACGACGTTGTTGATGATCAGCCGGCTTGAGTTCTTGTGTTAACTGAACTTTATAAGCCTTAAGACCCAAGTCTTTATGCAAAATACGGTGTAATGACGTTTGTGGAATGCCTAATTCCAAAGAACGTCGAGGAATGGACAAACCTGGGTTTTCTTCAACACTTTGGGCTACAACAGCAATATTCTCAGTTGTTCTTGAGCGACGTGCACGGGTTTTATTCTTCACATCACTAACTTGTCCCAACAGCTCGAATTTGTCCACCAATTTCTGTATTGCGGTCCGACAAGGTGCTTCACGACGACCCAAAAATGTTTTAGTTTTACGAACCGTCTCATTGCCAAATTTTCACCATTTTTATAGTGAATTTTAATAATTTCAATGATAAAGTCGAAGGATAATCCCATAAATGTGATAGTTATGATCGAATTTTAAGCCAAATATGCAACAAATTCTATGGCGATCAACCAATACCACAAAAGTTGAAGTTGTTACAATTTTTGATAATTTTTTTGGTTTGGAACATTTACACTATTCTACAGAATGAAAAACAAATATGTATGTTTTGCATCCTAAGTGCCGTTATATTTTTCGTATATATTTTAGCCCGCAGAACTCGAAATCGCAATGCCGTTTTTATTAAATTCATCTTTAGTATTCGGCCCATATCTTCAGAAATAATCTACGGATACGAAAAACTAACATCTGATAAAATATGCAACAAATTCATTAAAATAAAACTTTTTTTGCATTAGGAAAGTAAAAAGTTAGTTTTGCTTAAAAAAAAATCAGTTTAGTAGGTAGAGGCAAATTTCGTTTTATTTCTATGACGTTTTAAAGTAACGACCGTTTTTGTAAAGATAGCTTAATACACATTAATCGGAAAACCAAGCTAAATCTGAAAATAAAGTGACTTATTTTAGGAAATTTAATTTTCTATCGAAATAAGTAGGTATGGCTAGTTTTTAAAATTTTGCAAACATATTTATGAACGTAAGGTTAACAAGCCAATTTAGAAAAAAACTAATTTGTAAGTTTTTTACTAAATTGTTCATAATTTTTTCTGTGCATTTACAGATACAGCAGGTGCGAGAAAAATAAGAAAACGTTTCAAATTTAAATATTTCATTCGTAGAAATGTAGCTTGAATTTGTATTTCTACATGCACGTTAGATTCGTTTTTGTCTATGATGAGTGAAAACAGAGTTTTGTTCTAGGGTCTACTTTTTACTTTCAAAAAATGTATTCCTGATGGACTCTATTCCAAAGTTTTCCAAAACTTCCGTTTACTGTTCTTTCGACCAAGTTTAAATATTTTTTTCGGAAAAATGGAGTTTCGAGACCACATAACCCGTGTTCATGTATTCAGACGAATATGGTTATGATCAAACATAAATCTTACCAAACTGTTGGTGAACGACTTTTGAATTGTACTCGTAAACCGAAAACTTTTTTCGGTGTTCATTTTTCGAATACTGGTGAAATAAGGATTTTGATTTACACTTATGATTGTTTTAATGCTTCTGTACATATGCTAGTATGGTTAGTTTGTCTCTGAGTCCCAAATCATGTGCATTTCTTTGTGACATGAATTCCCGCTTACCGGGCGGATTTCAACGAATTCAAGTCACGATGAATTTGACGGCGTTTGGTGTTTGTAGCTACAATGCGCGGACGTCAAGATTTTTTACCGTCGATTATTCCATCTATATCCTAGAATAGTATAGTTTCGGGTAATGCTCAGAGGCAAATGATTTCGCATAAATTTTCCATATAAATGTCACTTGGAAACAAATGTTGAAAACCTGCATTGTTATTGCACATTTTCTTGAAAACGCCCCAATACATGCAGACAGACTAAAGGTTTCGTCATCACTATGACTGGACTTGATAAAACTTTTAATTTGAATCGGTTACTTCTCACACAAAAAAATATGCTCCCATCTCTCGGTCAAAGCTGTGAGCGGTATTCGACTTCGTCTCCTGTCTGTAGCAATCTGTCAACCACAGAATTATAGGTCTGAATCGGTCCAGCCTTATTGGAGATACACTTGGAAGAAATGGATCTCATTAGGACCAAAAGTTTGCCTTTAAGTGAAGCTTCTTCCTTGTAAACTACGTGCTCAGTAGTCCGTCTTCCGAAAGAATTATAAAATAATTATTTTTTTACTCTCAAATCGCTTTTATTTCTATTAGATACTTAAGATTGGTACCTACTCGTCAACGGAGAAGCAATAACTGATTTGCATCGAAAAGACACTTCACATTGTAGGGGTAAATCGAGAGAAACAAAATAAATTTCTTTTGATTTTTTCCAGGTTTTGGAAGGGTCGTTTTGTAATCAGTGTTCTTATCATATTGTGTCCGTTTTCGAGGAAAAAAAAAAACGATTTAAAACAAAAAAGTATTGGTTTTTTCTGTTAATTCAACAAACCATTTTTGTAAAATTTTGTTTTTAAACTTAATTGCGGGACAGATTAAAAGTTTCTATGTAATACAAATCGTTAAAATCGAGTTTGCCACTAGGTAGAATATATAAAAAAAAGGTTCTATAATGTGTACCATTAATAGTGGGTTTTGAAAATAAGGGTTTAATATAAAGATAGGGCTTATTCAAGAACATGACGATAATCAAAATCGTAGGAGAAATTTTTTAGAAAACTAAGTAGTACCCCTGGCGTATTGGTTAGTTCGATAGAGGGATAGAGGATAGGGTTCGGTTTTCAACTTATGCCACCTTGATTTTTCTTTAAGGGTACTGCCACTTGCATTAAACTGACAAAACCTCCAAGAGTATTGCTCATCAAGAAAATTGCATCCCAGTGAGGTGGTTTAAACCGGTCGGTAGTAAATTGTAGTTCCTCTCTCATTTCTGAAATGGTTGATAGTGTCAATCACTAGGCCTTGGTTCTTTATATATTGATTTATTTTTTTAAATTTTTTTTTCTAAAACCGGTATATGGCAGGTGCCACATTATAGTTGGCCCCATTTGGCAATTAAAACCTAAATTTGCGTTACGTAAATATTTTCTCATTTCAAAAGTTTTGAAAGCATCTTTCTTGGAATACTATATTTATTAAAATCATTAAACAACAACAAAAACTGTCACTAGAAAGGCAACTGTCACAAAAACGATTCTTCTGAATGTTTAGTGTTCAGTAAAATTTCTTAAATAAAACTTTAAACATTTTTCTTATGCAACATTATTAATTCGAAAAATATGATGCTTTTGTTCAGAAAAACCTGCTAAATACCAAAAGTTAAAACTCCTTTATGCAAGTATTAACTCTAAGGAAACAAAAATTCTCTTTTCATAAGTTTGAAGGAGTTGTGAAAATACTTTTGACGTCGTAAACATTTCCATTCAACCATTTCTAGCTACAACGTTCCTCATGTAGACTAAGATTAGAAATTGAGTTTATTACAATTTTGAAATTTGGATTCTTCCTGTTGGCATTTATGTACGTTGTTGCCTTTAAATGACAACCACAACAACAACAAAAAAAGTATTAAAATAAACTTTTTTTTGAGTGGGCAAATCATAAAGTTTATATCCCGTTGATACCTATCATCTTCTCTCATCATGAAGAACGATTACGTATCTATACAAAATGTATACGAAATCTGGTTGATCCAGTTAAATATTTTTAACCAGTTCAGTTCTATGCTTCAGGAGACAAAACTTTCATTTTGCCAAGATGTCTTCTTTTTTTTCATCCTGAACACATAAAAAATAAGAAAAGAAATAAAAAAAAATTATGATAAAATACAACGAATAATGAGGTGAATATAAACTCATTAAGAAATCCTCTCTCAACTCAAGTCAAGAAGAGGAAACGAAGGCATAATTTCCATTCAACTGCCGTACTCTATATACGACGACAACGACGACGTGTATAACGCTTTCAGATTGCTATAAACATCACCGACCGAGACTGCTGCGGTGCAAAGGATAAAACGTGTCACCATCAACAATATTCTTAAACAAAAATATAAACCGTCTATGGCCTTAAAGATGTTATAAGAAAAAAAAATAATAATAAGAAAATCTTTTGAAAATTAAAAGAAAAAAAAGGAAGAAAATTCTACGACAGCACAGCATTCAGCACTCAGCAGCCGCTAGCTAAAGGTATTAATCCGAGACAACACGAATTTGACATGCAACAAAACAAACAACATGAATCTCCTGCGGATTTTATATCCGCAGAAGTTTATTGGATGATGACGTTTATTATTTTTTTCCTTCTCTTATAAAGTGATATAAATCCTTCTTCTATATAAGAGAGTATAGGATAATACGATAAAAATGGGTCAAAAACAAATCGCACACCCCATAAGACGAACAAAGTATAATATTCTTCGAGGACAATAATAATTCAACAAAATGCAAAAAACTGAATAGAAAAAATGGAGAAAAAAAACGCACACACCCTGAGACTAACATCACAATAGATCTACAGCAGCATGTTGTTGGTGGAGTTGGGGTCGAGGTGGAACGAAAATTTCACCCCAGGTTAACTCGACATGGGATATAAATTTGCAAAAATATCTATCTACATTGCATCCAAAGGATAAAAACACTACTAGGGAAGAAAAATAATAATAATAATAAAAAAAAAAAACAAAAAAACAAAAAATCCTTAGGAAAAGAATTCCCTTCTGTGTGGAAAAAATTCCGAAGAAAATTTCCGCGTGACGTTCGCATTAAAGGTGTCCTCGAGGCAAGTTTCCTCTTTCAAACGGTTAAGTGGAATTTATTTAAGAAGAGAAGCTTTAGCCCAGCCAAAATGTTTCGTTTCTATTTAAAGCATATGATGGCGGACGAAGCACTATTATACTGCTTTGGTTGCTTGTATGGATGTATTGTAGATACCTTCATAATGTATGTATGTATGTATGATGTGTAGGTTCTTTTAGATTCCTGTCCTGACCTCAATAGGAAATAACATTATAAAACAGTGACGGTATTATGTTGTAAGAGCCCTTTTATCAGTTTCGTTTCGACGGATTGCACTCTCAAATGTTCATTAACATCAACCTTAAATACAAATAGTACTGATTTTAGTAACAGGACTCTGGTTAAAAATGAATAAGCACTTTGAAAAAGGACTTACTCAATGGTTTCATCCAGACTTCACGGTCTCTAAATAACTCTCTTCAATATTGTACCTTAAGTAGTTGAAGATCAAGTAAAAGTTCAACTTCAGCCTAGTTGTTGTTACATTCTTCTCCGCCACTTTAATAAAACTGAAATAGAACGTTCTGTATTGGCCTGGTTATTTTGGGTAACCTTTTTAAGAAGAACTTATGTATATTGTAATCTCCTAAAAGAGCATAGGGCCTACACTACTCCATTGGCCATCCATCGTGTAAAGTTTTTGAAAATATACCTAAGCTCTCTCTCCAACTCTTTCCCAGCTGTGCCGAATCTCTTTCAACTGCCATGCGCCATGTGCTTCTCGGCTGACCCAATTCTCTGCAACATGCTGAACGCAACATTTGCTTTCGATGTCTTGTTTAGTTCCACCTCCCAAAGTCTTCTACTTTCACCAGAAATATTGATTGAATACATGAGTTACTTCTGAGGCTGATCATTGTTGTTTTTTACCCTGATTGTTCAACGTGGAGTATGTCTTCTAGGTGTTCTTTAATCGCTCTTAAACAACTTTCACTGATATCTTAGCAACTGCAGGCGAAACGCAAATTTCTCTCCAGTTGTCACATAATGGAAGCTTCTTTTTTCACTCCTCGGGGAAGCACTTGGACTCCAAAGCTCTCTCTATGCTTTCCCACCGATTTGCGACCTCTTCTTTTTCTTCAGTTAATAAGTTGATGTAGTAACGCTTGTCACGTCGCATGCAACGATGGAGGTAGGCTTGGTGCTGCTGATTGTGATTAGTCCATGGAAAAGATTCAGTTGTTGGCGCACCGAGGGATTTTGCTAGAGATTACTTCTTAAACGTTGCGTTGGCTGATCGCAAAGTGGTAGATTTGGTTGAAGATGGCTTGCCTATCTGTGGACAATGGACACCCAGCTTAGTTTGTGTCACGTCTAGTGTTCAAACACGGTACCACGTACTACCAATTACAAGACGGTTATCATTGCAGAAATGCCTGAAACGTTGCAATCGTAAAAGCAGCGCTTGCTTATAACGTGCTTAAGCCCAATCGGCATTTACTTCTCTCATAACCATTATGATGTCTCCACGTTCCGTGTGTAAGCAGCGCAATGCACTCTTATCCGAAACCTTGCCTATCTCCTAGCCTAGAGGCTCCCACTCTCTAACACTATTTAAATACATGATCTCTTGATAGGTAAGCCCTCCAGGTAAATCAAAGGCGGGCCTAGTAAATCGCAGTCGAAACTGCCAAAGCTTGTAATTTAAAGGCAAACCTGATAAATTGCAGCCGAAACTGGTAAGTTGCAACTGAAGCTAGAAAATTGTAGCCGAAACTGATAAATCGCAGCCAAAGCTGGCAAATCGAATACGGACCTGATAAATTGCAGCCGAAACTGGTAAATCGCAGCCAAAACTTATAACTCGCAGCCAAAACTGGTCAATCGAAGGTAGACCTGATAAATTGCAGCCAAAACTGGTAAATCGCAGCCAAAAACTGGTAAATTGAAGGTAGACCTGGTAAATTGCAGCCAAAACTGGTAAATCGCAGCCGAAGCTGGTCAATCATAGTCGAAACTGATAAATCGCAGGTGGTAGGTACTGGTAAATCGCTGCCGAAAATGGTATCATCGCGGGGAGTATTATGTTCGCAATGCGTCATTACAAACTGAAATAGTGACACTATCCTGATTTTTTCATACAGAGAATTCATTCGATATTTACTTGTCCTACAAAATTTCCTTGGCACAGGAACACTCTTTCGTGCAACACTCGACATCAGAAAATGGGATTGATAGGATAAAGATACTGCAAAGCATCTTGAACTCAGTGTTTCATTGTTCCGACGAACTAAGTTGCATAAATTCGTTTCGTTAAGTAATTCTTCTTTTTGGAAATGATATTTACCCTTGAAGCTGCTTTCGTAAGCCCTTTTATTGTTTGTTAACATAAATGCGCCCCTTTTCGAAAAAAAACACAACAACTCCTACTTCTAAAACTGAACATATTATAGAGAGAATTTCATATATACATATGCCTGAAGTGTCTTGACAAAAGTTAAGGAAAAAAAGCTATTTGGATTATAAATCCTGGTACAAATACTATAATAAGTAAAAGTGTTGCTCTTGGGTTGGGTGTCAATAAATTAATTGCTTCGAATTGATTTTCCTTCAACACTGCACACATTTTATTTCTCTCCTAGCTAGGAATGGTGAAAAGCTATACGTGTTCTGGACGTTAAATGATTTCGGAAATTGTTGGTCATATTAATAAATCAAGACTAAAAATAACAGCAACATTGGGTTTTCTATTTTGAAGTGCCACTTTATCACCCACTCTCACTCACTTTTAAATAACTTGAAGACTTTTCTAAACATCAGAGGTGTAATAATTTTCTCTCCTTAATATTTTATTGGAAGGTAAATTAAGCGATGGAAGAGCATAATTTAAGGAGGAAGAGGCAAAGGGAAGTTGAATGGAGGCGAGCATGCTTCGCTTGCCTGCAGTTTTGTTTGCAGACAAGAAGTAGAATGAAATAAATTTTACAAAGAGTGAAAATGGAGCAATATCCTTTAGGTGTGCTCTCGATATTTAAAATGGACAAGCAGAACTTTTCTTAAGATTTTGTTCTTTTTTTCTCTTTCGCAAGAATTTGTTTTTATTTTTGTTTTAAAGAGAATAAATTTAATTTAATGGAAACGCTGAGACGTTTTTAAACTATTTTTTAAACATTTTTGTGACAGTTTCAAACAAAATAGTTTGTGTCCTTTATTTTGCTGTTGAAAAGACAAGGAAATTCTTTGAATTTTAAGAAAACTAATTGATATTGAATATCGAAGGGAAACACTTTGTCAGAGTCAGAGGTTAACGTAAGAGCTAGCTGTGATGTGCTTGTCTTCTATTTATATTTAAACTTTGAACACTATAGGGGGTTAAATGATAGGTTAAGCTGGCTCTTGAAGGTTAATGCTTGTTGAGTAAAACAAAAACAAATAATTTTAAAAGCACCTGTCTAACAGGAAATTTCCTTGTTAGCCTGTGATTTTTGCATAAACAATGTTCTCCTTAATTATTTATTTCAGCAACAAGAATGATGGCCTGGCATTACTTTGCCACCAGTAAAGTACCTAACTTTTTGAAACTTTATTTACTTTTTTAGCTTTTTAAGGAAAAAGTCAAAGTCATGAGTCATGAGACTAAAAATAGAGATCATAACTGATTACTTTTTGATGTTTCAGTCATAAAGTCTTTTGTTGAAGCAAGTTGGAAGAAACTAATGCGTTTAAAGAGTTCTATCTTGAATATGAAGTTGTTTGGAAAACTAGAAGGGAAATATTTGCATAAATCTTTAAGACTTATCAAGGCCTTCAAGCATTTCTTGTGTGATTTTAGTTAGCAGGAAAAGAGGGACCAACAGATTTCTGCCAGTTCCAAACGGCTAGCTGATTGAACTTTTCTTGACAAGCAATACTCGTGGAGGTTTTTTTTCAATTCCTTGCAAGAGGCGGCAACCCTTAAAATGCAAGGTCGCCAAGCTGTACTACCAAAGATAGGTAAACCATGTTTTAAAGGAAAGACAAGGTTTGACACCTACCAAAATGCCTGACTCATTCTTCCCAGGTACGACATTAAGATTCTATCCATCTTCCTCTCTGTTATTTAAACCTTACCAGTCATAAAATCATTGCAAGTGAATAATGTACGTCCTGTTTTTATTATATGATTTATTTTTTTAATTTTCAAATACATTACGTACACATGTCAGAATCTTCAAAATGTAACATTGTGTCTTAAAAAAATAAAATTTAATTTTTAAAACCTGTTGTAATTTTGTTAATAAAAATTTCTATTTAGATTAGAAAAGGTGATAACCTTGCCATAATTCAATTTACTGAATCTTAAGAGGATGATAATTCTACGCTTTATATGGCATTAATTCCATTTTTATTCATTGAGGTCCCATTAGAAATATAACCTTAAAGCCTATAGTACGGGACGTGAAGTTGAAAAGGCATAACACACATATCAAATGAATACTGGTAATAAATTTGGAGTAGGATACGCACTTTGAAATCTTGATGGAATCAAATAGGTATTGAGGATTTTTTAATTCTTCACTCACCCGTCAACAATTTTCTTCAGTTATTCAAGTAAGCACTTAGATGATTGCTCATTTTGTGTGGGAATATTTCAGAAACCATATTTATCCACATTTGGGGTCCAAAAGCCCTGAAAGAAGTTTAATATTTACAATACGTTAAGACTTAGAAGACACCAGACGGCTGGTGCGAAACTTCTTAGAAGAGGATAATCTTCATTTTTTGGGTTGGCTTATGCGATCTTCTAAGCTGCTTCGTGTAGAAAATGAATGGGAGCTTGTACGCCGGAAGATTAGTAAGCTGAAACTTTCAAATTACTAAGCTTATGGAAAAAAAAAGAATATCATCATATTTCTGCAAATTAATTCGTATCTTGGATTGGCTCGAAGGTTAATAGGTTAAGTTCCGTTATTGCTAGTAAATTAATCCTAACTTAACATTAATATGTTCAAATACAATATTTTGTTCAAAGAAATCAAATTATCCGATAATTTTTAAAGTTTTTCACGCATTTTCTTAGCTCGGGTTCAAACTTACCTTTTACACTTATTTTAATATTATATTTTTTTTGGGAGCAGGATACGGTAAAAATCAAATCAGTTTAAATGAATACAATGAATTCCTCAAATTTATGCAAAATTTGAAGTCTTTACCACTGCTGTTTTACAGCTTAGTTCTGGACAAGACCATACCATTGTGTATATGATTTTGGGGCCATAATAATTCTTGCTGCTTCACCAAAGCTATTGTCTGCAATTTCCTCTTACTGCCAGGGATCGCACAAAATCCTGCTGATCAACCAATCCAACGAAGAGCTATCCATAACAACGACTTATTTGTGATTTTAAAAATGTGTTATTCGAAGTATTTTTGTAAGACCTTATACATTAAAGTTAGTGTCTTCTTTAAACTAACCTAGGCGATCCAACTATATTTCAGGAATGAGTTTCCCGAGTTTCACTAGAAGGTACAAGGAACATCTCAAGGTTATATAAACTGAGTTGAAGACTGCAGATACCAGAACTGTAAAAGACTGCAGTCAATTGGCAATGCAGTCAATTATTCAGTCACTGTAAATTCACTTAATTTAAAATGCAATGTAGTACTGCTACTAAGTGCTTTAATTGCAAAATATGCAATTAGCATACTGACAGTACAGTAAATGAAATTAGTAATAAACTTCAGTACTTCTTGGCTGGTTTTAGTGTTTTATTAAAAATTATCTTTTACTGTGTGATTGAAACCAGTCAAAAAATACTGCAGTTAATTAATTTTAATTCACTTTAGAAATTAAGTCTTTTTAGTCATTTGACTGCAGTACCGAAAAGACTGCTGCTTTTACAAGTGACAGACTGGATTAAAGAAATAATATAGTGATAATAAAGATCCAAATCCTGCTGCCACGCATCAACCAACTTTGAAGATGTAGATAAACAATTCCGTCCTAACAGACCGAACAAATTGCATTCAAATCATTTGAAATCCCTTAATCAGGTGGATCTGACCAGTAAGCGATTACCTCATTAGAAGTATCCACCAATTTATCTACAAAATATGGAGCATGTCTCCAGAATGGAACCTCAGCATTAATTGGCAGAACCGTAAGATACGAGACCTTGAAAAGGCCAACAGGATTTGAGTAGCAGTGAGGCTTTGGATTAGGACCAAATATTTACATTACAGGAAGAGCAGATCTTGGAAAAAAACCCCAGGAACAACAAATTGATCTACATCAATTAAGTAAGTTAAGGACTTTGTCTACCTAAAGGTTCCTCTACTATTTCTGAAAAAATACCAGCATTATTGAAATCAAACGAAGAACTACTTTTGACAATCGCTGATTCTTTTGGTGAAGAAGGCAATTAAATAGCAAGGCTCTCTTTCGATGAAATAGGGGTCCTTGTAGGTCCCTTGACGTTTATTATTCCGATGCTGCTGCTTGATGAAAATCCATGGACTGAATAAGAACGCCTTAGATGTTTTTTAACGAAAAATTCTTCGTGTGATTTGTAGTCCCATCTGCATAAATGGTGAGTGCTGAGAGGATAAAGAGATAGAACAGCTGTATTGTACGGGCTTTAGAAGGAAACAGTAAGGACTAAGTCTACCTGCAACAACTGAATTTGCTGGGTCCTGGGTGATGTGTAGCGCATTAACAACAATGTTCAGGTATGGGAAGTGATCGACTTCACCCTGGAACCAAGGGAATGGCAGCATGATTCAGGTGGCACACCTAAAAAGAAAGTAACCTCCACTAATTTGTAAAGCAAAACTCGATGCAGCCGCTCAGAGATAGGGCTGGCTATCTAGAGGTCCAACAAAACTACACAATGGATTGTAGCACCGCCCTAAGGTGCTGGCCACAACGAAAAAATAAATAAAATTCAATTTCAATGAACTGACCAATATAAAATTTACCACGCTACCATCCAGACTATTTGTCATCGCACAAACATTTACCATGTGTGTTTATCTCACACACATGCCATTGCTCAATCGAGTTGAAGCATACTTCACCTTTCGTTAATGCGCCTCTCGCAATATATTAACATTTTTATGTGCGTGTAAAGACGCAAAACAACAAATCATTCCAGTCAATTTCATCTAAAGTCCTTCCTAGCATATATAATAGCAGGTACTACTATATGCAAGAGAGTATACTCTTACTTCTTCTCTTTTTTTGTCCTTCTCCTTCTCAAAAACAATAACAACTACAACTGACACTCTGATGCTTCCATAACATCAGAGGTGATGGTGTGGAATAAAATTATCTAGGCAATTACATCAATTTCTTCAAAGTCGACCTCCATAAAGTGATGAGGAGGAGCGAGGATCGAGGACGAGGATGCGATGATGATGGTTTATTTTTTTTTTTTTTTTTTGCTGATGAGGTGAGAGGTGGTGCACCACCTCTTAGTTCTCATGCCTCGGCATCGTCATCATCATGTATCCTCTCTATAACAAAGGTAGGAGGTTATACTTATACAGGGAAGCTATGTTGGGATATATCCTCTCACTCCTCTATAATATGTAGAAATAATCCATCAGCACTTAACGATAGCTGTGCGCGACGACCTTCTTCCTGGGGAAGCATTCGTATTCATGAACACGATTCCCATATGGAAGACACACATCCTGAATTTTGTATGGGTTTTAAAGCTACATACATAGATGAGGCATCTCTCTCTCTCTATACTCTATATAAGATGTATCTAAACTCCTGTATGGTAGATAACTACCTAATGCTTACATTACAAAAGATCAAGGATTTCTCTTTTCGCTCCAAAAAATTCATTAATCACTGTCAAGTGATATTTACAGATACCATCTGCCCTGGCTTCTATTGCTTTTGCTTTGCTACACTATTTTGCAAGGATCCAGCGTCGTGATGATGTTTTTTTTTCCAAGAGGAACACGAGAGGAGTACCTAACCTTAGTACATATTTTTGCTAGAGAGTACTCGGTTACTCAATACTCATAAGACCGTAATGGAGTTTGCATAATTTCAAAGCAATCTTTTTCTTTTTCTATTTATTTTTTTTTTTTCTCTTTTTAATAGTCATGTACGCTTACGTACGCAATTATGTGGGGACGTGGAAAAATCCCTTTTCACAGTTTTTCTACAAAAAAAAAAAAAAAATGATAAAAAAGAAAAATATTTGGTTTGAAAAGGATTGCATATGAGTTGGAGAGAAGTTACGATTGTGTGTGGTGCAAATTATATTATTAACAGGAAAAATGTGTGCGAGAACTTTCCATGAAATATACACATTTGTACAGAAAGCAAAAAAAAAAAAAACTATAAAGGACCCAATTAGCTTACGTGGATTCATTGCTTTTCCTGGCACAGAGATTCAGATTTGTTAAAAAAAAAAAGATACCATATAGGTAGACTAGGGGTAGATACATTTGTGACTGAACTTTTTTTCCTCGTTCGTATGTGAAACGTTAGACTTTTACCCAGCTGTTGCTCTTGAATTCTGAGTCCTTTTCTGATTTTTCAGTTGAATTTTATTAACATGCTCAACACATGGTCGGTCATTATTTTGAGTCTTGTCATGAGTTTTATTTAAAACAACCTTTTTGATGTATTTTCGTATTTTCATGAGGGTGTTTTTTTTTTTTTTTTTTTTTTAAGTTCTGACTAATGTCATGTTAGTATATAAGTTTGTGGGTTTTTTGTTTTATTATTTTTAATTGATATTTTGGAGTACAACTCGAGTACACTTTAAAAAGTATAAAATCGCTGCTTGATTTAGAAAAAAATATACATTTCTTTCACTCAAGGATATTTTTGTGTGCACACGCACAGTGCACCTCGCTAAACTCCAATAAAGTTTATTCAGTAATTTTGACTCATTATGAAGACAGAATCAGTGTGCCGTCAGCTTGCGAAGAACTAAAGCCTTCACACAAGGGCGTATGCGAGATTCTGGTAAGGGGGGGGGGGGGGTCCAGCTTATTGAAGAACGAATAAAAATCAACAATCAAATCATTTTTAAACATAGAATCTTGTAGTACAATTATTGTGTGAGCATACAAAATTAAGAAATTTAGGGAGAGGGAGGGGGTGCAAGCACCCCTCTGTGCACGCCGTTGCCTTCCGATCAGACTTGGTGAAGTAAATGGAAACCTCTTAAAAATCACGGATGTGACGTGTTCTTCCTCCAACAAGTCACATAACTTCGTGAATTAGGCAATGGTGAAGATAATTTTAGTTCAGTAAAAATATCCCACTTCAATGACCACGCATTTAACTGTCCTCAGAACCATTAAACACTAATTTGGGATGGGTATGGCTGTCTCTTTTGATCGCATGAAGCTTTTATAAGTCTTCCTTAGAGTGCTTCCATCTGTCTTCTTTTCACAAGAAGAATAACTTACTTTACTTTAGATAGCTCCAACAATTTAGGATGGACTTAGACCCTCAACCAAAATGCCTATTCAGCCAGCTCTGTTCCTGCATATCCGCATCCAGTTACACACGACAAATTGGTTGAGGTGATCCTCGACTTGTGTGTGACACCTGTAACGTTGTTTTCCTCCTCCGCGTACTATGTCTATGTCATCTGCATAAGACAAGTAGCTGAACGGGCTTTTGATAGATTCTATCAATGATACCGCTTCACATATTCTTAGACCTTTCATCAGAAAACAATTTAGTGGTGTTCCTGCTATCTTTAGACGAGTTTGATCCATCTGATTTTAGTTGTTGATTTTCCAGGCCTATGACCACACTAAAAGGGCCAATCAGATCGTTGACAAGAGGTTTTAGGCTACTACACAGTATCGACGACATGGATAATGCTGGCTATCTTCGCCGCCGTTCAGGAGTCTAAAAAAATGTTCCTTCCAGATCTTCAGCACTCAGCACACTGGACCGCCTGCTTCTCGTGCTCCCTCTTCTTCTTCCTGAGAAGTAGGCGTTCATATCCGCTTTTTTGCTCGTAGAGCTCTCTGGTTCTTGTTGGCAGCATTGCCTGGAGAGGCCACGTTCTCAGCTGCATGTGCTAGCTAACATTTTTTTTCGAACCAGGAGTTTCGTGGTGGTCGCCTAGTGAAACTCAGCATCCACTGGTCGTCTAGATATGTGAACTTCTGGTAGCTGCTTGGCCGAGAGTGTGGTCTAAGGCAACATTTGCTCTCCAACACGTTCGGACATATCCAAGAAACTGGAAGCATGTGTGGCATCAATTTCAATGTGATAATGCGATCTATTTGCTTGAAATTTTTTTTGATGACATAGCCGCCAAGTCTTCTTGTGAAACTTGCGGTATGGGAATTGGTTGTTTGCAATGATGACATTTCGCCCTTCTGCAAAGTCAATCGCACAGAGTCCTTTATTAGAATTTTCGGCACGCAGGTTATGTTTTTTCAACTATCGTACTACCTATATACCTGCTCCTAACGAAATCTAGCATTGAAGATGCCAAGAAGACGTTATTCTTCGGGTAATTATTGTACGTGCGGTTGAGGATGTCGTAAAACTTGTCCTTGACTGGGTTATCTTTCTCTTGAAGAGCGTGTACGCAGATGAGCATTAAAGCCCAAGACTTCTTGCCTTAGTCTTCCGCTGACCTTACTTTTTGAAGCACTTCCCATTGTAGATGTCACAGGATTTCATCCTTCGCATACCCTCTCCATCCCTGCATAAGGTGTTCACCAAGCAGTTCATTCTGGCAGGAACTAGTAACGCAGCCGTTTGTGCCATCGAGAAAATTCTTCCGCTACCATCTTACCTATTGGGAAGTAACTTGGTGTGAACACTACTTAGTAGCGTTATCCTACTCCACTTCGACCTGTAGATCATTATTTGGCTTTCTTCAGAAAAGAGCAAACAAGTTTAATTGTATTAGTCACCATAGGTCCTTCCACCACGTCAAGGCTTACTTGCATGACACGGTATCTACTGTAACACAAACCTACTATATTTTTCGGCGAAAAATTAATCATAAATTTTCTTATCCGCTTTTTTCATTTCTAATTAATTTAAATAAATAAAAAGTTGATTGTTATTTATACTAGTAACGCCACGCAGTAAAAATTTGACGGCAGAATCACGGAAAAAGCGGCCCATACACACAACACTTGTGCATGCACCGGTGTCATAACACCGGTATGGCATTCCGCCATACACACGACACCAATCGAGACACCGACACCAAAAATGAAAGTAGTTTAATTTTACGAACACCGTGTCTGAAACCAAAATCGGTGTACACACCAGCCCATACACAGAACACATTTCAGTACAACAACACCGGTGCGTGCACAAGTGTCGTGTGTATGGGCTGCTTAACGGTAGCACATTTATATAATATTAAAATTCCATTATAGTATGGAGACTGCTTGTATCATAATTAGTAAAATCGGTTACCCGTAAGTAACTCGAAAATGGAGCAACAGAAATCGTGTTGACGTATTAATGATATAGATAAGAAATCCTATATCACGTTGTTTTTATTTATAATAAATAATAATTTATTCTTACTGAAAAAACAAGAACTCAACAATAAACCTGTGTTCTTCCAACCTGCTTTCTTTCTTTATATTCCATTTTTCCATCTACTATCCCCCCCTCTCTTCCATTCATTGTTTTGTACTATGTACGTGACAATTAAAAACAAACCTGTTGTGTTATGGTTTAGTATAACGGAAACTATAGGTTCTGTCCACCCTCGTGCTATAGTACACCTAAGTTGAAAAGTCGAAAGAAAATCGCTTGGTTTTTAATGCAACTCTGACCTTTTTTTGTTGTAGGTAACCATACCATAGCTCCTTCTATTAAAAGTTAAAAGGAAACCTCATTGGAATGAGGCCATTCTTGTTGCTGGCAATTCATGAAATCCCAACCAACCATCACCGACTTCCTCTCAGAGCGCCACCATTCCCATATTATAGTATAATATGCGAGAAATAATAGCGATAGCGGTTATCACGAAGAACGATAGGGGAAAATATAAAAAAAAAAAAAACTGGGAGTACAGAACACAAAATTCATCTTCACTTTTGGTATTGAGTGCTTAACCCATTTTGTTCATAAATTACTAGAAAAAGATGCTTTTTACCCACTTACATGGCGAAGCTTGCAGTCCGGGATATTGCATTAGTGGAATCCATCACCAGGCTTTGCAAAACTAGGAACCCAGACCGTTTTATATGGAAATTGTATGTATGCGTGTGTGGGTACTTGTGTAGATGTTTTATGTTGTAGTGAATATTGTTCTTGTATTACAACAACATCATAAAACGTGTAAAAGAACCCTTTTAGTGCGCTTAATGCACTATGTGGGTTGATATTGTTTCTCTTAAAGGACAAAACATAAAAAAGTAGATTTTAATGGCAATGGCAACGCTGCTGTACAAAAGTTAAGTACATCCTTTAAAGGACTTCTTTTCACTTGTTTGTATGTACTACTTCCCAACTGCTACTAGCTTCTGTGTATAGGTAAATCATGTCTTGAGAATATAGTGTGTTAATGAATCCTGACACTGAGACACATTTTCTTGATAAATTTATTATTAAAGCATAAAATGCTTTTGCTTTTAGCAAGTACCTTCCAAACATCCCCTTTCTGTCTTGCTTTATACTGTTCTTGAAAGGGAAGAACGCTTCTTTGTTATCGAGGGTTGCACTTATATTGCAAGTTCATAATTGAAGGGTTTCGTTTCGAGAGATCAACCTACGGAATCTGTTGTGTGTATTTTATAGGCAAATTGAAGGTTAAGTTAACTTGGTAACAGGTTGTTTTTTGAGTTTAAAAGAGAAAAGCTTAGAGTTAATTTGTATTGGAAAGAGATCTTGAATTGGAAGTGTATTCACCAATATTGTAATTATCTGACAAAGAATAAGAACGAAATAGCCAGTAAAAAAAATTTCCACAGATGTTGAAGAACTAAAGGCCATTCAATTTAACATAATTTAGTTAAATTTTTGTTGCATTTGATAGTAAAATTATCTCGAATTGAAATTATTTGATGCTATGGGCACTGATTCTATAAATGCTTGGGGGCTCGGACATCTGCATGATGTCATGTGGAAACTGGTAAAATAAAATTAATAATATTTTCCTCCTACTGTCTGCCAATTCTCCCAAACACCCGCGGCTAAGAGTTTAATTGAACCATGATACATATTACATTTGTATCAGAAGTAGAAGAAGAAAAATTTCAAGAAAGTATCAATAGAAATAGTAAATGCATGCAGTGTTGGGATGGCGAAGACAAATACATATCCCCGACGCCTGCTTTTAAACGGCCAGCTTGCTGGTCAATGTTTTTATTTAGGCAATCGAACCTTTTTGAAGAAAGCCATGCAAGAAGTTTTGGGGGTAGCAGCTGCTTTTAGCAGACATCGGGTGGTTGACTCATTTGGCAAATCGACAGTCTGCGGCTGTAACCCTCAGAGACCAATATTAAACGCTAGAAAAATGTATCACTTCCTGAATTGTTAACATTCGCTTAAGTAATGGAAGCTGTGAAGCAAGTTTCCTCAATACGTTCGAGAAGTCTTAAGTTGAAGAATGTTCTTGTAAGAGAATTGATTGCCAAAAAAGGCAGGACTTATAAACATGTTATTCAAACTTTTACAAAACTGGACATCTTAGGCGTAATAGTACAGTATACCTTCAAAGCAGGTATGTTTCGCCAGATCGGAAGAAGAAGGCACTTATGAACGTTACTTCTCGACTTATGTTCTTTCTATGCAGGAAATGAGAAGGAACCAGCCGGAGGCAAAAAACTGATTTCTGGTATCGATGGCTCAAAAACCACTATCCAAGTCTCTCAGTGCAAAATTAGAACGCAGATAGCTCCCTGTTTATCACTGATTTGTTGACACACACCAATTCTAGCCATCAGACTAGTCAAAGACCTGTTTGACTTCAACCAGCGTAGGTACTTTAGAATTAGCACCACCAAATTGGAACAAATACAGAATGATTAATCAGGATGACAGTTATGCCTTAAGTTCTTTATTGTAATCTCGTCTGAATTTAACTGATTGCATCATATCCATGATCCTTTCCTCAGAATCACTTACGTTGGTAGCCACATCATCATCGTCATCAACATCAAAGTAAGCGTTCTTGAATGGGTCTTCCAGGAGCTCGCACCATATCACTCCATTTCATCTGAAGACATCACTGCATTGAATCTTCACTGGTTGCTTTGCATTCCGAGAATCTCTTAATTACAAATTGGTCATTTGTAAGAATAGTGGTGACAGTATATTGTCCTCGAAAATTTGGTTAAATATTTTTTCTCATATTTGGGCGGTTTTCAATGCTACTTATCAAATGACGTCTTCTGAGTTTTCACTTTGGATGGTGTTCCACTGTGCGGAATTTCTTCGTTCACCTAGCTCATCTTTCTCAGTAATTGTTCGCTTTCTACATAAGCTCCAACACAATTTTGCTACCCAGAATATCTCTTGGAGTGTAGAAAACAATAAATCTTGTGGACTTACCCTTGTTGTAGAGCTGTTTTTAGACTCCACTGAATCAATAAAAGGTGGTTGGCAAAATCTATGCCCTGCTTGTTGGTATGAACGAACTAGAGTGATAAGAGGATTGTACCACAGACGATATAACTAGTTATTTTATCTTTGCTAGTACGCTTACACTAGTATGGTTACTGATGCAAATCAGGTAGTTTTTCGTTTTTGTTGACGTAAGTGAAGAAATTGGTACATGATTTTGCTCATCTATAATAATCTTCCGAAAGAAGGAGTTACACTGCGATGGAAAACGACAGGGTGCGAAGAAAATACCCCAAGCTGAACGTGCTCTACGAAGAAGCAAAACTGAATTTTCTACAGTATCTACTAGTTTGTGCTACTAAGCACTATTTCCAAATTTTTGAATGACTAACGCTACCAAAGATGATAGTGAAATAGCTGGTCTAGAGCTTGTTTGTTAAATGACGGCGTTTGATATCTGAGACAAACGTCACTAGTCTGCGACTTCTCAATATCGAATACTGAATGTTTCTTTTAGAATTTTTTTTAATTTTTTTAAAACTCAGCCAATTTTCAATAGCACTTTAGGAGGAGTGTTGTAGTACCCCTTGGCGTGCGATGGACTATCACGCCAGAGGTCCACGTTCATCTGGGCTTAGGGGTTCTGCGTCTGACAAAACCTCCAAGATTACTGTTTGTCACGAAAAGTGAATCTCAACTAGCCGTACGGAACTGGCAGAAAATTGTAGGTCCCTTCAATTCCTGCCAAACTGCACGCACAGAAGTAATAGTTTCGAGTGTCAGCCACTTGGTCTTAGTCCTTTTTCGACCAAGTAATGTAAAATTCAATTTCCATCTAAATATGCACAATACACACACTGAGAAACTCTCTTACGTAATAGTTTTGGTTCACACAATAAACTATTTGAAAACATTTCTGCAAAGTGTTGCCTCAGTTTAATGCTCAATTCCTATAGTTCTAGTAAGTAACTACCAATTATCACGAACAAAGTCTAGTAATTTAAGGACATCACTCCATGGACCACCCGGCAAAAGGGTATTATGAAAAGTCATTCTATTTATTTTTAGAACTTGCTACCAGCTTTTGCCACACACCTATTAAGTCCAACAAAAATTACGTTAGAACTTTGTGTCGACTCAGCCAATTAAATTAAATTTAATGACAACCACTGGTCATATCGGTGTCCTTCCATTCATCCATATATAATATACGGTTTGGTCAATTGCACTGGCTGTAGTGTAGGTAATAGGTATATGTGCTTGGGATGGAACAAATTACAGGATTTGCGTCGTCAGCAACTATTATATACTTTCCAGTACCAAAGAGCTGCTCATTTTCTCTCTCCTTGTAAAGTAGAAGAAAATCTTTCAAGATATTATTATGAAAAAAAAACAGCCAAAGCAACTTATCTCCTTAAGGAAGTATGAAAAAAATAAAATAAAAAGGACATCATTCAGAGACATTGCAGGAAGAAGTTTCAAATTTTCTAATAAAATCTAAGAGATTCATGTAAACTTTCTCCAAGTTTTCTTAATTTCAATATTAAATCTTAACTTTGTGTGTGTTTGTTTTCAGGACCAAAAAAAGGATAATGAAAAATATGTGTATATATGTGTAATTGTTTTATGTACAATCTTCCTTTTATACTCTTGAGTACATACCAAAACAGGAGCATGTTTTCATTCATTCCAATCCTTTAATTAGAATTTTTCATCATCAACAATACATCACCAACTTACTGCAGAATGAGCAGTTTTCATTTCACAGCTGATTGAGCACACAATGGCCAATGTTAACAAAAAAAAAAATAAAAAAAACCCAACCCACAAAATCAATGAAATCGAATCCAACCTCAATTTTTCAATCATTATGCACAACATTAAGCGTTTTAATTAATCATTTGCGATTTGCGAATGTTCCTTCCGATGTAGATGGAGATGGGGAAAAAGGATAATGAGAAGGTATTATTTTGGTTTCTTGTTTGTCGTGAAGCAATGTGCTGGAAAATCATTGCGTTTTCGGTTAGGGTTAACTTATAGGTACCATTTTTCACTTTTTTTTTTCATTTTGAGTTTTTTTTTTTTTGTTTTGTTGTAAAAAACCTTTTATGCAGTGTTCGCATGTGCATAAAGAAGGTTTGTTTGTTAAATGGAATTTTTCGTCTTAGTTTAATTAAAAGTAAAATGCCAATGACTTTTGAAAATGAGAACGAAAAGTGGTATAGTTTTTGTACATATCCCGAATACCTGCAGGAAGAACCATTGTAATTGAATTCTTTTTTTAAATGATTTTTTAACGAGTGTTTTAACTACGTAATTTCTACTCTTAAGGCACAAAAACTTCATTGGAATGTTCCATTTGAAAATTTACGAAAAATATTCCATTAGGTTGCCCCCTTCAAATTAAAAGTATTTTTTACAGGAAAACAAGCAGGTAATTTATAATAGAACATGGATTTCCTAATAGCAACGGATAGATGCTACAATTTGCTTGAAAAAAGTTGTGTGGGAGATTGCACGGAGTGTTTTGTACGATGCACTAGAAGCTTTGAATTTCATCGACAACGTTGGTGCTTATGTTTGTATTGTCGAAACAAAATATGTTTTCACGATGGTTTTGTTTTAATTTGGAAGCTTTAAGGAAATATTTTTGGAGAATTCGGTGGAAACTCAACCTTAACTGGTTAGCAATATTTTCTAAGATGTTCATCTTAAGCACGTCAATTTTGCCAGTTATCTTTATTGTTTCTTCAGAGTTTTTATCAAAAAAGTACCTATTTGGAGAACAATTTGACGATTTAAAAGTTTAATAGAAGATCAAGTGTTTGCAGAAGTAAACAGGGCATATAAACCCATCTGTAACTGGTACCGGAATGTGCTACTAAGCTGTAAGCCTTCTGGATACACGTTTGAATTTTTTGGTCTATTAATGACCGCCATTTGTGAAAAATAATGGTGATTATGGTTCGTTTCCCGGAAAAGATGTGTGGAAGGAAGATTGTTTTTAGTTTTCAGGATCAGCAGAATTAAAAATAAGTTAAATTTTTCTATCAGATAATTTTCAACAAACATTAGCCGTGTTTTATTCGGAACTGAGTAGCTGCTCAGTGTTTCATTTTATTAGCAAAGAGAAACAAACAAAATGCTGAAGAGTCTAATTAAACACTGATTAGCTACTCAGTGTTGTATAAAACACGGTTATTGTTACAGAAATGTCTAGGAAATATCGCAAACGCACTTAGCAAATTACATTTAAGTTCAAAGGTTGATTTTTCACTTGATTTTTGAGCGAGAGTCATACATTTTTACAAGGAATTTGTCACAAATTAATTAGTTAGTATATTTTTTTTTAAATCCTACATAAGTCATTCTTGCTAAAATAAAAAAAGAATCCGACGTCATCATTATAGAGGTATCACGTTGTTGAGTACCGCCTATAAGATACTCTCCTCTATCCTACAAGACCGGATAACCCCATACGCTAAAACCATCATCGGACACTATCAGTGTGGTTTCATTCCAGGCAAATCAACAACTGATCAGATTTTTACCCTTAGGCAGGCGATGGAAAAATGTCTAGAATTTAACATCAAAACATACCATCTGTTTATAGACTTTAAAGCCGCCTATGATAGCATAGCCAGGGTAGAACTTTACAAAGCCATGAGAGAATTCGGCATCCCAAATAAATTGACACGACTATGTAGGTTGACCATGACCAACGTAACAAGCCAAGTTAAAATAGCCGGATTGCTATCCAGACCAATCAACATCTTTAATGGACTCCGACAAGGGGATGGTTTGGCCTGCCTCCTCTTCAACCTGGCGTTGGAGAAAGCAATCCGTGACTCTGGCACGGCAACAAGAGGGACCATCGTCAACAGGTCCAGCCAGATACTGGCTTACGCAGACGACATCGACATCATCGGAAGAACCGAACAAGCTGTACACGATTCCTTCATCCAGATCGAGCAGGCGGCACAAAATCTGGGGCTGCACATTAGTGAAGGTAAAACAAAGTACATGGTGGCGTCGAATGCGAGAAGAACAGTTGGTCAAATAATCAAGGTAGCGGAGCACGAATTTGAAGTGGTGCAATCCTTTAAATACCTTGGGTCAACAGTAGCAGCCGATAACAACATAGAAGAAGAAATACGCGGGCGGCTTCTCAAATCCAACAGAGCCTACTACAGTCTGTCAAAGCTATTCAAATCCAGAAATCTAACCATAACTTCAAAACTGCTGCTGTACAGGACCATGGTAATGCCAGTACTCATGTATGGATCCGAGACTTGGGTGCTTAGCAAAAGGCACTGTGACCTCTTAGCCGCGTTCGAGAGAAAAGTCTTACATAGAATTGTTGGCCCCATATGTGAGGAAGGACGATTCCGGAGACGGTACAATCATGAGTTGTACGCAATCTACCTTGAAGCAGACATAGTGACAAAAATTAAGCTCGGTAGACTCCGGTGGGGAGGGCACCTAGCTCGTATGAGCGAAGAGGAACCTGCTCGGAAAGTCTTTTGCGGTACATTCTATGGTAGACGGCAGCGTGGTAGACCATGCTTGCGCTGGAGAGATGGCGTAGACCGGGACGCCCAAAGCCTTGGGGTGCGCAACTGGATGGCGTTGGCTCGAGACCGGGATAGGTTGAGAGACTTGTTGAAAGAGGCCAGGACCGGACCCCGGTTTTCGAGCCGATGATGATGATGACGTCATCAAACTAATACCACAAAAGACTGCAAGAACTTTTGCTGTAAAGAAGAGAAGAATACTGGCTACTTAGGAGGAAGAAGAGGGAATACGAAAATCAAGCAGTCGAATTTATTGAAGGGTAATGCTCGAAAGTTTTATTTATGGGTGAGACGATCTACCAAAATATATTAGGATCAGCCCAAAACCCGATTACTGCGCACATTTCGTCGAGTTGAAAATGGAAATACTGTAGGAAGTAAGCAATCGCAGTTGAAAAAAGAACATTTTTTTTAAACTGTTATGCAGAACATTTCATTCCAGATGACTAAAATATCAGTTCACCCGATCTAAAAGAAGTTAGAACAGCGATTTCCAAACTAAAATTGCATAAAACTGTTAGTTCGGATAGTTTACCGGCCAAACTATTTAAGATAGCAAGAGATGCCTTGGTCAGGAGCATACATCAACTCATTTCTAGAATTTGTTGGAGGGAAGTATGCCTAATGAATAGAAATTCGGCATAGTAGGAAATGCTCTGAACAGCGGCAACTACAGAGGTCTTCCTGACATCGCATTTAAAATTATTTCGGCCATTTTGTATGTCCGCCTAGAACATTTTACCAACGACATGCAACTTCTGCAAAAATCGTTTGAGAAGACCCCTAGTCTTCTAGCGTGTATACCTATAAGGTAGTGTCCAGTAATGACACCTATTGTGGAGCTAATATGCAGTCTGCTTAGATAGAACAAGCATTTGGAACACTTCGGATCTAGTACTGGCCAGATCTGTTTTGTTTCTAGACAAGTGGTGATGCTAGTCCATCTAGTGTTTATCATCGTAACGGCATCCTGTTTTAGACTAAGTTTACATGTAGCGACTGATATTGAAATATTCACCTTGTTAGGTAAAATTGGATTTATAGTTCCTTTCCTGGCGAGTTCGTCGGATTTGCAGTTACGCGGAATGTTTCTGTGTCCCGGCACCCAGAATAGGTGAATGTTGAACTTTTCTGCCATCTCCAAGAGACACGAACGCCAGTATCGGGCAGTTACTGAGTTTGTGGCAGCTGAATCGAGTGATTTGAGGGCTGCTTGACTATCTGAGAAGATACGAATATTGAAATTGGATATCACGTCTCCTTTGAGCCAAGATAGTACCTCATTTATCACCAGGATTTCCGCTTGGAACACGCTACAATAATCAGGGAGGCAAAAACAGAAACTTAGATTTAGTCTTTCTGAATACACTCCACCACCCACCCCATTTTCGGTTTCTTAACCATCCGTATAGAAATGAATTTCTTCATCTCTCAAGAATTCATCGTCATCCCAAGTAGATCTTGGTGGGACGGTGATTAGGATGTTTATGCCAAAAACCGGAGTGCCGGAGTGCATTGGCAATGATTTGAATGTATTGTTAGACCATTGAGATATAGATTTGAGACGAATGGCTGTGCTCGCGGCCAGTTGTTTGCTGTTTATATCGAAGGATGTGAGGTTAAGCAACATGTCCAAGGCAGCGGAAAGTGTCGAGCGGAGTAGTTCCGCTGGTATAATAGTATTTTTGGAGCGATTCCTTGCAAGAGTTTGTCCAGGTGCCATTTGTGTTTTTAAGGTCACTGGGCATTGTGGAGTCTGTTGAGAGGATTCTTCTTACTCTTGATGCTTCTGAAAAAACTTAATTTTTGTCCCATAAGTTTCTCCAGGATGATCTTTTGTTTTTCCTCAGTTTGTTTTTATAGATTTTAAGGGATTTTTTGTATGAGTCCCAGTCAGATATTTCTTTGGTGTATTTATTTCTTTGGTGTATTAAAAAGTTTTCTAAAATCCCTATGCTCAGAATGCTCGAAATAAATTTGAGATGGTTGGAAAAGACCCTAAAATATGTCACTTTTTGTGAAAAAATGTTTTTTTCTTTTTTAATATTTAAAAGTAATTATTTAATTTAAAAAAAAAAAAACTTGCCTCTTTCAAATAATTATTGTTAAAAATTCTTAACATCGTTTTATTTGAAAGATACAAGCAGTTATACGGGGTACCTACTACAATTTAATTTGAAAATAATATACTAGCGGAAAAAACCGGCGTTTCCGGGTTTAACTAACTAACTAACTTAACTACCGAACGATCAAATAACAGCTCTCTCCGATGACCGATGTCAATCCGACAGTTGGAAAAATCGTCGTGAAAAAATCGTTGAATGTAAATGCTGACCAAAGGAAGCTCATTTTATGGATTAAATTTCTGACGACAGTTGGAAAAATCGTCGTAAAAAAATTGTTGAATTTAAATGCTGACCAAAGGAAGCCCATTTTACGGACTAAATTTCTGCCCACAGTTGGAAAAATCGTCGTGGAAAAATTGTTGAGTAAAAATCCTGAACAAAGGGAATTCATTTTACGGAATAAATTTCTGCCGACAATTTGAATAATTGTCGTGAAAAATCCGTTGAATGTAAATGCTGACCAAAGGAAGCTCATTTTATGGATTAAATTTCTGACGACAGTTGGAAAAATCGTCGTGAAAAAATTGTTGAATTTAAATGCTGACCAAAGGAAGCCCATATTTTACGGACTAAATTTCTGCCCACAGTTGGAAAAATCGTCGTGAAAAAATCGTTGAATGTAAATGCTGACCAAAGGAAGCTCATTTTATGGATTAAATTTCTGACGACAGTTGGAAAAATTGTCGTGAAAAAATTGTTGAATTTAAATGCTGACCAAAGGAAGCCCATTTTACGGACTAAATTTCTGCCCATAGTTGGAAAAATCGTCGTGGAAAAATTGTTGAGTAAAAATCCTGAACAAAGGGAATTCATTTTACGGACTAAATTTCTGCCGACAATTTGAATAATTGTCGTGAAAAATCCGTTGAATGTAAATGCTGACCAAAGGAAACTCATTTTACGAACTACAAAACTCCAGAAAAACGTACAAAAATGTGTTTTTTCCGCAAAAAAACCGCGCCAGAAGAGGAAAACGGTTTTCACTATTGCAATCTTCGAGCGTTCATAAGTTAGGGGCTTAAATCAGTCACAGGTAAAATGGTCATCAATTTACTATGACAGTCCTGTCGCTTGAAATTTAAGTTACACAGAGTCTTATGGGAATTCTTCACCATTGAAAAGGAAAGTGTAGAGTGAAGAGTGAGTGTGGCCACCGCACGTGATCTTTACACTGGTGTGGGTACTTTCATATATGACGCTGTGTAAATAAATGTTGTCGTTGTCATTTTAGTTTGGGCAAGCCTTAAGCGATGAATTAGTCGAACAGCATACGTCGGTGTTCAGTCTTAATGAAACAGACAAAAATGGAACAAAATGAAATGAAATGCAATGAAAAGTCAGACTGTCAGCTGTCAGTCACTTTGAAATTGAAAAAAATTTGTGAAAAATGATTGAGATAAGTTGAAAAAAATAACTTTTTATCCAATAAATATTTATTATTATTTTTTTTTAGGACATGTAAGAACATTTATTTGATGTTAAGGTTAGTATTTAAAGAGAGATTTTTGTTGGTTTGTCATTTTTGATCTCATATACAGGTCACCGGACAAACAAACAAAAGCCTCTCTTAATATAATAGAAGGTATAGATGTGTAACAGTTATAGATGATTTTACTGTCAAATTTTGACTGCACTGTGATGTATAAGTTTACTTAAATACTCAAAGTCCAGTTCAAGAACTTATGGCACATGATTTGCAAGTTTTTTTTTTTTTTAATGTGCAATTGACGAAATTTATGGCACTTTCCAGTAGAAATTTAACTGTTTGTTCTGAGATATAAAATACTACCTGCATGAAAATGCATCTTAAATTATTCGTAATTTTATCTTAATCACACACAATTTCTCTCTCCATTTGTAGTATGATTGCTTAATACATGTGATGATAGCTTACATACGATTCAAAGATCAAATATTTGCAAATATGGTAATATCCATGCAATCTTCGCATACGTGTTCCAAAACATTCAATGCAGGAAGAGTATTGCCAACTTACTAATTGAACCGTAAAATAGAAGTATTATCTTCCCTGATATAGTTGGCATAGTGCAACTCCCAACACCTTCCATATAACTCACAAGAGTGCAATCTATGGGAAACGTTTGCAGCACATTAGTCTGACAGTGATATCTGCTGCAATGTATGAGCAATATTCTCCATCTAGACATCAGCAGGTGTATAATAGTTATCCTAGTTCACCTCGACTATAAATTTGCAGATAAATAAGTTTGCATTTTCAAGTAACACAACACAATACAAAGTACATACATTCATACACACAACGTATACGGTTCCCTGGCTATTATGATTTCACGAAGAACAAACGACACACACCATCATGTAGTAGTAGTAAAGCTGAAAAACGATTATAATCCTGTGGACTGATTTTAAATCACAGTCCCCCATCAAGAGGAGATTGAAGCTGCTTTACATTTTTGTGCATTAAAATACTGACAATCAGGTTAGAGCTTTGTTGATGGCATTTATTTTAATTGAATTGTGATGATTTAACTAAATCTGGTAAGGAGATTTTCCAACGGAGAACGTAATTTCATTTCCTAATTGAAATAAGGAAAGCTTTGTTGCTTGTCTTTTGGCATTCTGATCTATGTTCAAAATACATCTATAATATTCCTTCAAAAAGGATAATTTCTCCTGGTTGTAACTTAAAAGTTAACAACGATGATGAAATAATAAAGCTAAGTCACGAGTTTATCGTCTGCTTTTAAAGGATAAAATGAGATATTTTATTATTTATTTTTTTTTGATTTGACAAGGATTAAAATTGAATCAATAACAATCTCTTGTTTTTTTTCGGGAATATTATAAACTTTGCATAATTAGAAAATAATTAAATTGAATCCTTAAAGGAACATCAGTTTTTTAATGACACTTGATGTTATCGAGTGAAAGAACATCAGTTTATGTTCTGCAGGATTCTTGAGGAAATTAACAAATTAATAATAATAAAGGAAGTTTATGATTTTATTTTCGAAATAATGATCAAAATAATGTTGAGCAGATTGTCCTGGAATTATTTCTGTCAAACATTGCTCTATATACCTTATGATACAAATGTGTTGTTGTGACCCGCAGTCCCAACCAACCTCAATCCCATACAAAACCTCTTTTTGTGTACATTCCATATAATCCATACGCGCATGAAACCACCCAGAAACCGGAAACACCTTGACCATGAATAATAATCCATACTCGTCATAATTATGTAAACAAAACAAATGCTAATTATAGAACATTGGTTTGCCTACACAACGTAAACAAAACAATGCGCTTCTTCAAAGTGCATTGTGTAATGTGACACCTTCCAACTGCAAACTGCGATCGATTATGACACACACCGAAGTACTTGAGTGGGTCACCATACGATCAGCAGAATTAATGCATTGAAGTATATGACACATTGTTTATGTTGCTATGACCAGTGCAATTTGGTATATTATGAATATTATGAAATATAGATCATGATGTGTGGCCTGGTTATGGTAAACAAAACGCATTGTTAAGTGACATAGTTCTTACTATGTCAAATGACATATGGATTGTAGGGCATGGTATTTAGAGGGAGGATAGATTCTAAATTGTATAAAAGAGGAACCAAATGCGAGGAAGGGCAGAGTTGATCTAACATAGTGTAGAGTAAAGGTTGCAGCCATAAGCATAGAGACAGCGGGCCTTTTACTTTAATAAATAGCATAAACTAAACACTTTGTTTTATTTTTCTAAAGACAACTCTCCGTCGTCTGCTCTTCCATCTGAAGCACGGCAGAAACGAAACATTGGTGGCAGCGGTGGGATTTACCAAAATCTCTCTACCAATTATACAAGAGCTATCTGACTCTTGAGGCGTATCTGGGGCTATACACCAGATTAAAAAAGAAAAAATTTTTTTGAAAAAAAAAAAAGTGCAAGTAAAACTAAAAAAAAAAAAGAAAAAAAAAAAAAAAAAAAATTTTGTGTTTGTGAATTTGTGTTTGTGTTAGAAGACCTGCAATCGTAAGACCTTGCTAGCTTTAGAGCGAAAGCATTTGGCCAACGGCAGGCAGTGAAAAAAGACCCAGGGATATACAACTTTAGGGCGCGAAGCCTACTGGGCAGTATACAACATCAAACAGGAATATCAACAACAATACCAACAACAATATCAACAACAATGTCAACAACAAAACCAACAGAAGTAAGCTTTATTTAAACTTATAAAAAAAAAAAACAAAAAAAAAAATTTTTTTTATTTTTCTTATATACATATACAATACATACACAAAATTTTTATACAAATATCAATATATATATATATCACTTGGACAAATTAAAAAAAAAAAAAAAAAAAAAATTTATTTTTGCTCTTACCATTCCCTTGCTTTTTGAGTAGGAACGCCTACATTTATTTTTATTTTCAATTTTCTGTTTAATTATTTGCCAAAATTACTACGCGTAATCAATCTCAAAAGGTTTCGTTATTTAAGGAATTACCTTTTCATTCGCATATAGAAGTAAAAATGACTACCACAGAGTATAAAATCAGTTTAAACGATATAATCGCGATAGTGCCGGTATTTAACGGGAAACCGGGAGATTTACCCAAGTTTTTAGCATGCGGAGACATTTTATTCAAATCCGTTAAAACGGAGGCTGAGCATAAAATGTTTTTGAGTATAGTCAAGACTAGGCTCGAAGGTCCCGCTTTTGAACTTATCCAATTTAAAACTGTAGAAAAGTGGGACGATTTACAGTCAACTCTTAAGAAGGAATATACGGTAGTTAAGTCAAGATCTTCTGCACAGAATGAGCTTCTAGCTGCTCGCCAACGAGTGAAAGAATCCATAAAAGAGTTTGGCGACCGCATAAGCCAACTCTTAAATTCATTAAACTCTGCAACTTATTCCAGCTCCACGGAAGAGGCCGTTAGGGATTTTCTTTTTAAAGAAAATGACAAACTGGCTATCCAAACTTTCGAGGATGGCATAAGAAACCAAAACTTAAGGTTTATGGTTCAAGCGCATGGCGAAACAGATTTGAAAAAATCCATTGCTTATGCAGAAGAGCACTCCAATCGTTTAGAGCGAGTAGGACCTTCTATCAGTTCCAACCACACTCATCAATATTCAAATTATACACCTTCGACACGCCCCACTTGCCAATTCTGTAAAAAGATTGGTCACTCTAGTGAAAATTGTTTCACTAATCCAAATAGGAAAAACAGTTCACCAAACCCTATTCACATAAAGAAAGAGGTGCAGCGTCTCACCTGTGGTTATTGTAAAAAACCCAACCATCGAGAAGTTGACTGCAGACTTAAACGGTCAGAGGCTAACCCAAATCCACAAAACCCATTTAGGGATAACTCCCATAATAGATCTAATCAAAATCCAACGAATGTCCGGCAATACAATGTTAGGCCAGGACATACGAATTGGAGTTCTGGTGAAGATTTTTACCCCCAAAATTCGGGAAACGCATATGTTCGGGAGGAAGAGATGGGTCATCCATCCCGGATAGATCAGAATGCCGACCCGCAACAATAAAAACAAAAAGCATAACAGTAACGCTTTGCCCAGAATTCAACGAACCTGTCATACGAATTCAGTTTCAGCCCTCTGACAAGAAATATTCCACATTCCTAGTCGACACAGGAGCCGAAATCAGTTTGTTTAAATACAAACCAAAGGCAAACGCGAACCTGAACAATACCTGCTCTCTACCTCTATCAACAATTTCAGGTGATTCAATCTTCACCCTTGGAGAGATAACTGGTAAAATAATAATTAACGAGATAGAAAATCTCTCACTTAAACACCCTTTCCATGTCCTAACGGAAAGAATCAACCTATCTTACGATGGTATATTAGGAAATGATTTCCTTAAGAAATATAAATGTAAGGTGAATTACAAACAAAGAGTTCTACAAATCAACGAGATGAGTTTAAGTGTCGACTCTGTAGCCGAAAAAGGTATCCAAAAAGCTACCCCTCTCGAGGTGGTGTCTACGGGCTATGATTTGGTTTCAAAAGGGGATGTAAAGGCAGAGGAGAACAATTTTGTTTCGCACTCCAAAGCTTCCATCAACTTAGATTCCAATAAGCAAAAATTGGATGCTGATTTAAGCAGCAGAGAAGCATCACCATCTCCAATAAAAGAAGAAAATTTAAGTAAGACTTTAGCAAACGACAGCCAAAAGAGCAAGGAAACTAAAGCAGCTAAGAATAAAAATAAGACTTTAGAAAACGACAGCCAAAAGAGCAAAGAAACTAAAGCAGCAAAGAATAAAAATAAGACTTTAGAAAACGACAGCCAAAAGAGCAAGGAAACTAAAGCAATTATTCATAAAGAAGTAGCAATCCATAAGACTACATCAAAAAATTATTCCAATTTCTATATAACTCTTAAACCTAGAAGTCATCAAATGGTTGAAATTCCATTCGACGTAGGTAATAACGAAATTAAAGATATCGTTATAGAAAAAAAAGAAATCTGTCCAGGAGTATATGTAGGCGAGTCAATAGTAAGACCTACAAAGAACAAAATCAAGGTTCTTACCATGAATACTCTGGAAACAGAAAAAATTATAAAAATCAACAATCTGAATCTAAATTATGAAAATCTTGATCAATACGATGAGTCTGATACAAGAGATTTCAATAACAAAATCGAAAAACGACTGGAAAAGTTAGAATCCATGTTGGTATTAGACCATTGCAATAAAGAGGAAAAAAAATCCATTTTAAAAATTTGTAGGGAATATAACGATCTTTTCTATCTTGAGGGAGATCACCTCACCCATACGGATTCAATGACACACAAGATTGTCACTGACGAATTCAAACCTCCTCTCTATACCAAACCTTATCGACTTCCAGAAAGCCAAAAGGAAGAAATTCATAAACAGGTACAAGAAATGTTGGATGACGACATTGTTCGCCCAAGCTCGAGTCCCTGGAATTCACCCTTGCTACTCGTTCCAAAAAAGGCTGGAAGTGATGGAAGCAAACGTTGGAGGGTGGTTGTAGATTTCAGGAAACTGAATGACCTAACCGTGGGTGATGCTTATCCATTGCCAAATATAAGCGACATCTTCGATCAATTAGGAAGATCAAAATATTTTAGCACTTTAGATTTGGCTAAAGGATTTCATCAAATTCTAATGGACGAGAAAGATCGATGCAAGACCGCATTTAGCACTCCCTTTGGTCATTACGAGTATAATCGAATGCCATTTGGTTTGAAAAATGCTCCTGCTACCTTTCAACGTCTCATGAATAACGTTTTAACTGGGCTGCAAGGCTTTGACTGTTTTGTCTACATGGATGATATAGTTCTTTATGGATATGATCTTAAAGATCATAACTCCAAACTAAGAAAAGTGCTTAACCAAATAAGTATGCACAAGCTTAAACTTCAGCCTGAAAAGTGCCATTTTCTGAAGCATGAACTGTTGTATCTAGGACACCTTATTTCTGAAGAAGGACTAAAACCTGATCCAGAAAAAATTAAAGCAGTCAAAACATATCCAACACCTAAAAATGTTAAAGGCATAAAATCATTTCTTGGTTTTGTAGGATACTATAGGAAATTCATCGAAAACTTTTCCACTATAGCAAAACCTCTAACTAAGTTGTTAAAGAAAAACTGTTTCTTTAAATGGGATGCCTTCTGCGATGAAGCCTTTAGAATACTAAAAAATAAATTGATAAATCCTCCAATTTTAATTTACCCTAACTTTAAAGAGAAATTTATTGTTACCACAGATGCTAGCGATGTTGGAATAGGAGCTATTCTGTCGCAAGGTGAGATCGGACAAGACAAACCGATTTGTTTTGCAAGTAGGACGTTGAATGAGGCAGAAGTCAGATACAATACAACTGAAAAAGAATTACTCGCAATTGTTTATGGCATAACTCAATTTCGCCCCTACCTTTACGGTAATCTTTTTATAATATGTACCGACCACAAACCTTTACAATGGTTATTTGCACGAACAGATCCTATGTCCAGACTAGCAAGATGGAAAATTCTATTATCTGAATACGAGTATCTAATTAAACATAAACCGGGCAAAATAAATTTAAACGCAGATGCCTTAAGCAGAAACATAGGTTCACAAGAAAATGGAGAAAATACAATAATGGTTGTAACTCGAGGTCAAAAGCAAAAACTGAACGAAGACAATAATCTAAGTAATACAGTCGCTATTAATGACTCGAGACCCAAATACAACGTTATTGAAAAATTTCAATCCATTTATACAAACAAAAATTCAAGCCTAAAAATTATAATTTTACCAATGATTGACTCAACAGATGAGCAAACTTTAATTAAGAAAATAGATAATTTTTCAAAACCCGCCATAGGCAAAATTCAAATTTACGATTCTATAATTGTTATAACATTACCCATACCATTCCGAACGGAAAAAGATGAAGAGACTGCTGAAAAAAGTCTTCAATTGATTAAAAAGCAAGTCAATATGGGAAACATTATTTCTGTGTCATTACCTATCCCAGATAATCAAGTCAAACATATATTCAAAAACATATTGAGTAAAGTTTTCGGGGATATGACATTAGATGTGTATTTACACATCGATGAAAGAATAACGCTAGACGATTCAGAAACTATAGCTAAAATTCTATCCGAGTACCATGATTCCCCTTTCGGAGGACATCAAGGTGTTGGAAGAATGTATAACCGGCTAAAGTCAAAATATTTCTGGCCCAACATGAGAACAGATGTACAAAATCATGTCAACAAATGTACATCCTGTCAACGGAATAAAAGTAGAAAAAATCCACCAGTTCCAATGAGAATCACTACTACTAGTGTTAGACCTTTTGAAAGAGTCGCCCTAGACATAGTAGGACCTCTCCCCGTGAGCTACAATGGAAACAAATACCTACTTACATTCCAGGATGATTTGACAAAGTTCTCAGAAGCGATGCCAATACAAAATGCCGAAGCCGCGACTGTAGCTAGAACTTTTGTAGAAATCATAATCTGTCGCCACGGAATTCCCCATTCTCTCCTAACAGATCAAGGAACAAATTTCCTTAGTGATCTATTCAAAGAAATGTGTAGTGTCATGAAAATTAAAAAATTGAATACAACGCCTTACCATCCTCAAACAAATGGAGCGTTGGAGCGAAGTCACAGAACATTAGCAGAATATTTAAGGCATTATGTTAACAAAGATCCTTTATCATGGGATACTTGGATCCCTTACTCTATGTTTGTATATAACACAACACCACATAGTAGTACTGGATTCTCGCCTTATGAACTCCTGTACGGGTTTCCTGCTAATATTCCAAGTGTTTTATCCCAAAAACCTAAGATATCTTATAACTACGACAACTACGTTAATGAACTTAAATCTAGATTGCAATGCGGTTATGAAACAGCAAACTCTATCCTAATAAAGAGAAAGGAAAAGTCAAAAACCCTTTACGATAGAAATGCAAAATCTAAAACATTTAACGTAGGTGATAAAGTTCTAGTTAAAAATCAAACTAGACAAAATAAGCTTTCGAGCCTATGGGATGGACCATATGAAGTCATAAGAATCCATTCGGATGAGAACACGGTAGTTAGGATCGGGAAAAAATCTAAGCTCATGCATAACAACAATTTGCAACATTTCAACGAATAATCCATATTCTACTTCAACACTCACATACACACACACACATACAAAAAAAAAAATAAACCTTAACATTGCTATAGGAAACCATCCATTTTCTTTGGTTTTATAGGTCATGGGTCTCCTTATACTCATTTTCCTACCAGTTTTAACCAGCGCAGCTTTAAAGATAAGCCAAATAGGAAATCACCCAGGCATCTACTTTGAAGAAATAGGTAAGGTCGAACTCTATACGACACAATGGAAACTAGTGGCATACTACGACTTAACATTGTTTAATGGAGCGCTAACACACGCGGAATTTTATGTTCATGAAATAAATATCCTGTGTAAGCAATTGAAAGGTAAACCAAATTTCGATCTTCTATGTAGTAGTGCAGTAACAGAAGTATCGCACCTAATGGAAGACATAAAATTAAAGTTTAGCCTTATACAGTCAAAACCTAAACCTAAATCTAGAAGTAAAAGGGCATTGGTAAATGTTGTCGGAACAATCAGCAAAACTTTATTCGGAACACTGGATGAAGATGATGCTAAGTTTTACGATAAACAAATAGAAAAATTGAGGTACAATGAGAATTATCTTTTAGACCTAGTAAAAAACCAAACAATAATAATAGAAACAACAACTAATATGTTTAATAAATCAGAAACCACTATTGAGTCTCAATTTAAAGCGATAAACTCAAAGATAGGAGACGTGAAAGAAGCAGTTGACAGACTCGCCAATCAAACGTCTGACCAATCTACTTTATTAAAAGTAGAATCTCTTACCTCACTTCTAACTCTTTTGATTATAAGGTATCAAAATACCATTTCCGACATCTTAGACGTGTTAATAAACGCAAAAAACGGCACACCCCATCCGACAATCATTACACCTGAACAACTTAAAAATGTTTTGTTAAAAATAAAACAAGAACTACCTGGTGACCTGCAGTTACCGTATTTGGGCAATACAAATGATATTTTACCTCTCTATGAAATAAGCAGCATGAGTGCAACAATTCGAAAAGAAAAAATTATTTACGAATTTAAAATCCCTCTACCTTTCAGAGAACATTTCCAACTATACAAAATCATCCCTTTACCAACTCGTTTAAATAACAAACTTGTATTCGTACAACCAACTTCCAAATTTGTTATAATTGATTTCAAAAAAGAACATTTCTATAATATAGAAAGTGAAGAAATGAACCATTGTAAAAATTTGGATAACAATTTTTTATGCGAAATGACACATCCATTATTCAACACAAATAACAATAACCCTCAATGTGAAATTCAACTTTTGCAAAGAGTCCAATCTTTTCCGGATTCTTGCGAAATAAAAGAATCTAACATTTCAACTGTTTTTATACAAGTATCACAGCCAAATACATGGTTATTTTCTTCTTTAGGGAAATATATCATAGACGAAATATGCCAAGACAAAATCATAACTCATTCTTTAGAAGGAACATCTATTCTAGAACTTACAGGAGATTGTTTCCTAAAGTCGAAAGATCTGACTATACGATCTAAAAACGAGAAATTGACTTATGTTTATAATTCATTTATTCCTGCCTTGAATATTTCCGAAGTAAAGGTTAATTACTTGAAAAACGAAACTATCCCAGAAGTCACATTCATCAAATACTCTAGTCGAGATGAACTAAAACTTCTATCCAAAAACATTAAGTTTCAAAAAGCAAAAGAACGAACTCCTTTTTTAACAATAGACAAACATGATATTCATCACTATATAGTCATATATATAGTTTTCATAATTCTTTTAATATCGCTTTGTTACAAGCGTTACCAAATATATAAACTAAAACATTCGAAAAATAAGAGCATAGAGAAGGGTAAGATTGTCCAAGTAGATACAAATAGTAATGAAATGCCAATTTTTGTCCTATCACATTGAGTCAATAAAAAATTTTTTAAATAAATAAAAACATTGTAAAATTAAGATATCAATGAATAACCAATTTTTATTGTAAGTTACTCATAAGAATCAATAAATTCAAAATATATTAAATTTCAGTGACATATAAAAAAAAATACATATCTATATCATTTAATAAATGTAAATAAAAAAAAAATATATAATACATAAATGTACACATGTACTTACATGTACGAATTCGATGACATAACGATATCCATAATGTATAAAAAAAAAAAAAAAAAAATTAATAATAATAACATTGAAAAATATCTGTCGTATAAACAAAAAAAAAAGAATGCAAACTCCATGTTAATTATACTTACAAAAAAAAAAAAAAAAATAAAAATTTATGAATTGTAATTTTAGTACCTAAGCATAAAATTGTTCACACTATTTAACATAAGTATCACACATACAAACATACATAATCATTAATACAAATGTTAAATAATTTTTTACAGCTCTAACCTCTTCGCACTTGGTTCAACTCTACGCGTTTCTTTTTACGAAAATTCCTAACCTTTTTCGTTAGGCCATGAATTTTCTTTTTTCAAGAGGGGGAGGATGTTGTGACCCGCAGTCCCAACCAACCTCAATCCCATACAAAACCTCTTTTTGTGTACATTCCATATAATCCATACGCGCATGAAACCACCCAGAAACCGGAAACACCTTGACCATGAATAATAATCCATACTCGTCATAATTATGTAAACAAAACAAATGCTAATTATAGAACATTGGTTTGCCTACACAACGTAAACAAAACAATGCGCTTCTTCAAAGTGCATTGTGTAATGTGACACCTTCCAACTGCAAACTGCGATCGATTATGACACACACCGAAGTACTTGAGTGGGTCACCATACGATCAGCAGAATTAATGCATTGAAGTATATGACACATTGTTTATGTTGCTATGACCAGTGCAATTTGGTATATTATGAATATTATGAAATATAGATCATGATGTGTGGCCTGGTTATGGTAAACAAAACGCATTGTTAAGTGACATAGTTCTTACTATGTCAAATGACATATGGATTGTAGGGCATGGTATTTAGAGGGAGGATAGATTCTAAATTGTATAAAAGAGGAACCAAATGCGAGGAAGGGCAGAGTTGATCTAACATAGTGTAGAGTAAAGGTTGCAGCCATAAGCATAGAGACAGCGGGCCTTTTACTTTAATAAATAGCATAAACTAAACACTTTGTTTTATTTTTCTAAAGACAACTCTCCGTCGTCTGCTCTTCCATCTGAAGCACGGCAGAAACGAAACAGTGTCAACAAATTCTATCTTTTGTTTTACAATACACAACTTATCACAAAGTGTTTTTTTTTTTTTTTTGCTATCTTCAAAATGAATTGACCCTCAGGGCAAGAAATGCACTCAAAATTTCAACAAAAAGCACAATCATCGGTGCCATGCAATCATAAGGAAATGATATTTTTGGATAATCTTCCATTATCCTGCCATGAAGATGACACAGTTTAACTTGGGGCATGAAAAAGCTTATAAATGTTAAGGTATGATTGGCTTTGTGGGAAACGTAATCTGTTTTATTTTTTTTTTATGATGACACACAGAACTCTTTGATGGAATTTTTCGTAGCAATAATCTTGTCGTTTTGGGTTAGCAGGATATTTTAAAGTACCTATAAGAAAATCCTGTTAATAAGATGATGGGGCTTATGACACTTGAGAATCTGAGAAAAATGTGAGTAACATTATCGTACAGTTTTTTGTCTTTAAACATTTGTATGCTTAAGAACGAAAAACTTGTCGAAGTTATGCTCTTTTACGGACGATTTTAATTTTTTTAACCCCTAATAGTACACTGTTTTGTTTTTGGCTCATTAAAGATGTTTTATTTCTATTAATCTACATATTGTTTTGTTTTTTAGTGTTGTTGATCTGACTGATACATTCTTTACTATAGATTTATAGATTAGTGATAGAAAAAAATTTATACATACAAAAATAGGTGGCGGTAAGGTTCCGGTTATTTAAGGTAAGGTGGGGTCGTGTAATAAAGAATAATGTACATCACTAAACGACATATGTAGGTCAGAGTAATGAAATAATTTTTTTGTAAAAAGTTTTCCAATAAGGACTGACAACTTTTTGAAATAAAACGCAAACCATTTGAGATATTTCAAAAAAAAAATTATTATCGGCTGGAAGTACAATCAACATTTAGGAATAGAACTCAGTTTCGTTCATATGGCCACCGCGGGCACGTTTGCAGCGGTCAATTAGTTGGACCCAATTTTCGACGACTCGGCCACACATTTCTGCTGAAGCGGCCGCTATTTTGCGTTCAATGTTTGCTCTGAGCTGTTTCAACGTCGTCAGCTTGTTGGCATAAACTAATGACTTAACGTAGCCCCAAAAAAAAAAATAGTCTAGAGGCGTTAAATCACACGAACGAGGCGACCAATCGACTGGGCCATCTCTTGAAATAAAACGCTCATCAAACTTACTCTTCAATAACTCGATTGTAAGGTGTGCTGTGTGGCTTGTGGCACCATCCTGTTGAAACCAAATGTCGTCCAAGTCCATATCTTCCAATTCGTACCAAAAATAATCGGTTATCGTCGACGAAAAAATATACGCCGCCGGCATGCAAACCACACCAAACAGTTATTTTTTGTGGATGAAGTAATGTTTCTTGAAGCAAATGTTTGTTTTCACCCAATTGAGCCGAAAACGAGCTTTGTCACTAAAGATGAATGAAATTCATCATCTTGGCACATCTTCTCCAGAACCCAATCGGAGAACGTACGTCGCTTCAAATGGTCCGTCGGCTTCAATTCTTGTGTCAGCTTGACAGCGTTGCCCAATTCTCCTAGCAATTGACTGTTTTGGGTGGTTTTCTATGGACGCCTGAACGGCAGCAATATTTTCGACACTTCGACCCACCCGTTGCCTCACTGGCACGGCAACATCACACAACAAATATGTAGACTCAAACTAAACTTGTTATTGTCTGTCTACAGAATTACTACCGAAAATTAGAGTTAACGCTCTTAAAGTCACGGTCACCGACTTCGAATTTCGGTAGAAATTTTTTATAATTTGCAGACGTTGCTCAACCGTGTACTTTGTCATGATGAAAATGTTGAGTTTCCTGAATAAATTGACAATGACAGTCAGATGATTTGTGAAAGGGTGCGTTCACAAATTAAATACAAGTCAAGGCCATGTCAAGTCCCCATTGGAAAACCCTATATATAGATAAATTTGTAAAATTTTTCAAAAAAGAAAATTCTAATAAATTATATTTTCGAGATCAGCTATACCTACATTTTCGTTATTTGTTTCCCTTAATATCATTAATAATGCTATGCACTCACCAATTTTCAGCTTTTTAACTAATCAGGTTTCATTTCTAGTAATATTTTAAGAAAATTAGAAAAAAAAAAGAATTAATGACTCTGGTAACTCTATTTACTGATTTATTTGTTACGCGTCTGCCAATCTGGTTTCTTAATAATGTGAGTTAAGGATGTAATGGCACCGTTTTTCAACCTTATATGTTATCAGACACTTTTGTTTTATTATATTACGCAACCGAAACTCGCCATTTTACCTCCAAAAGGCCCAGAAAAAGTTTGTCTGACCAGTGGTTTTAGAAAATTCATGACATTTACTATTGATTAATGGCTAAATGTTCGATTGAGCCGATGAGGCAGAAACTTGTACAGTCGGCTCCCGGACTATAAACTTTCCTGACTTTTGAAAACCCTTTTGCTTCTGTCATTCTTAATTAAATTGGCAAAAACTACGTGGGTATTCATTTTCAGCTTTCTAGCTTATTAAGTTCCATTTTTTCCTCAATTTTGCCAGAAAGAGGAAATCATTTCAAAAGCAAAAATCTAAAGCTGAAAAGAATGTTGAAAATTACAGTCCCATTTTACTTCTCTGCAATATTGGAAATAGTTCTGGTAGAATATTTAAATTCAAGACAAGGTAGTTCATAAGTTGAGGAATAAGAAATATACCGTTAGTCTAGATATTGATCTTTAAAATGCCTTCGACTCCATATGGCATAATGGTCTTTTATTCAAGCTTTTGCACTTAAGTTATCCTTCCTGGCTAGTAAAAATGGTATTGAACTTTATGACCAGTAGAACTACGTCAATTTCAATTGGATCCGACAAACTAGAATCCATTCTTGTTTTATCAGGCATTCCACAATGATCAATCCTTGGTCCTTTATTATTTCACAGAAGATCCTGGTTCAATACAATATGCTGACGATACCACTATTATAGCTAGTTGTCTACGTCCAAGTGTTGTGATAAACAAAATTAAAGAAGTACTACCCCACGTCGCAAGTTATTTTAAGAAATGGGGACTTAAAATCAATACTGAAAAGTGTGGTTTAAACTGTTTCAGAAATTCTAGCTGTAATATTAAGAGTTCCGACAAGCTTTTTACATCCATTCACTCTTTTGGCATCTGGCCTGTTATGACCTATTATGGTACACGACTATTGAGTCATGTATTTACCTTGTCATGTTTTTTACCCTTTTTTGTGTTTGCTGATACCTGGCAACCCTTTGTGTCCACTTGCGCTTCTGCCATTTTATTTCCTAAAATAAAATCAATTGCACGTTCAAAGGTTTTTCGGGATTCTGATCTCAACGATCGACTTAAAGAGGTACTTACGATGTATGCAATCATGTGTGACTATGAATTGATGAAAAGATGGTGGATAAAGACTTTAAATTTATTAATGTTTTTCAAGGTTATTTATAACTATAGTTAATCTTTAAGTCATTTAAAAGTGGTCTGTTTAGAGTAAAGTGTACAGCAGGATATTTTTTTTTTTAGTTTGTCACTAACTTCTTTAGTAGCACACATTAAACAAGAATTTAATGAAAACGGGGGTTAACCGCTTCTTTCTTTAAAGTAGCGGAAGGCTTTATAATTTGAAGGCTTTATTAATTTGACAATAATTTTATCGTCATCTAAAAAAATTTACCGAATGCACCTTACCATGCTGCGCCGATCGTTTTAAGATGCGGACGGAAAGTCCTGTCTGTTTCCAACTTGTTTTAAGTCATCTTTCACTACAAATTTGAATTATTTTTTAGCGCGATGTGTATCTAAAGCATTTTTGCAGTGGCCGTATGGACTAACCAAGTCAGGCATTTGAGATTTTGATGAAAAAATTATTCACATTCAATAGTAATAAATTACTCAAGTTCTGTAAGTTTCTTTTGTTTTGTAAGGAAACCATGTCCATTGCTCATTGCCAGTACTAAAATGCATTTTTTTTTTTATTTATCAAAGTGGTCCTGAAGAATTTTTACTTTTGTATGTTACCAACTTCCATGCAAGCAATTAACTTGGCTTATAAGCAAAAACACACAAACGACCAACTACCTACACCTATATACCTCTTTTATTCATTTATAGTTTCATCCTATTTGCAAACAAAGTGTGTGAGCATAGAAATACCTTCATTTGGGACTACCTTAACTGAGAAAGAGTCTTCTTTTTTCAGAATATGAAGAGTTTTTTTTTGTTACTGAAACCACTTTTTAAAATTTACTTTTTTGTATGAATCTTGTTAATGTGCTTCCAACACAACAAAGGCTTTTAATATTTTTCGGGCTTATGATTTCATCCATAGTCAATAAAATATTTCAAAATTAAACAGTTAGCTTGTTTTTTTAAACCACTCTTTGTCCTCCGTCAAAACAGAAATAAATTGCATACAATTGTTCGAAATTGATCAAAAGTTACCTAAATAATGCAAAACATTTGATATTTTATTTCTCATAAAACCACTCAACTTCATAAAATTGAATATTAAAAACACAAACAGTAAAAAGAACCATTTATTTTATTTCAAAACATACCATATTCATTCATGCATCACTGTTTCCTGTGCTGTCAAATGCAACTCGCTCATCAGATAGATTTATAATTTCCCTTCGTTTTGATATATTCAACCACAATGTGATGGAAATAATAACAATCGACGTCCAAATTAACACGTACCACTATTCCCATAAATACCACATCCCGTTCGGGCCCAACATACTCGCAAATACAGCATCCCTGGTGTTTCCGATATCCTTATTCACTAGCTATTGGTATTCAATCAAACAAAACGTTAAACCAGCACACGCCTTACCAACCCTCTGTGCAGAGCCAAACCAAACCAACCCCAACTGACCAGAGATAAGGTTATAACAGTAATAATTGTATAAAATGGCAAAATGCTTGAAATGCAAAGCGTTTCGGTTAATATCCTGAAATTGTGTGTATATTGGTTGGTTGGTTGTATTGGAGGATAGCAGGGGTTGGGCGCCAGACAGACACTTTACTGGACATTGATCGAATCCTTTTATATTATCTGGCGAAACAAGCATGGTGTTTCGTCAGATGTTAATTGAACTATCAGGGGAATAGAAAGGACCTGGCCATTGCATTATAAAACGGCCATTAAAAGATCGGGAGCTGTGGTAATTTTTTTTCTTTATAGAATTATTGTTTCGCGAGTATAGTTGCGCTGAAAACTGTGTGTGGCTTGTGACAGCAGTGTTGTGCCATTTCTAATTATTTATTTAAATTCCATCTGTGTACATATTGGCTGGCTGCTGACTCAGTGACTCGGAGCAAAAGTTTGCAGAAACCACCTCGTTAACATTAGTTTATGAATGCCTCGGTGAGAGTGCATTGTGGGTAGTGGTTTTGGTCATAAATGCATTGTAATAACAACGAATACACTCTCAAATTAATTGAACTGAACAATCAGTGTCAAGTTGTGTGTCAATGGGGAGACTTTATTTTGAAATAAACTACTCATAAGGGATAAGAAAGGGACTCATACACTCATGCAGATATAAATGAAATAAAATGTTGCCAACCAATATTTTTGAATACAATTTATCAAGGATTTAAAGTGGTAAAATTTGATAAACTAATATATGTATGAGATGAATAGTTTCACAACTCAACAGAAATAATTATTTAGTTCGCAAGTTTCAAAACTATATATAGGTGAAACACTGCGAGTTTTTTGAAAAACGCACCAATAACTTTTTCGTAAGATTTCCTAGTTTGAAGTAACAGGGTTACAATTTTCATGGAATTTTAGGGTAAAAATTTATTTTACTCTAATTATATTATGTATTGAATTGATTATAACGGTTCATTTTTAATATTTCCGACGTCTCAACTTAACTTCTTTGATTGCAAAAATTAACTTCTGTGTATATGAGAACTAGCTGACTCAATAGGCGTTATCCTGCCCCCAACAATGATTTTTATTTTGTATTTATATTTAGTGTCTGAATAACAACTAATATAACCATTCATTAATTTTTTTAAATTTATAGTAATTAGCTTAGTAATTTTAGTACATAATTTAAATCTTTTTATTCAAGTGTTTTTAAATAAATAATAATTTTGTTTTTTTTTAATCTGGAGCATAGACATTTGTTCATGTGAGAATCATGAAACAACACGGAATACCGTTGAAAAAAGAAACGTGTACAGTTGAAGAAAAAGTAGGGAAAAAGTGAGAAAAAAAACGTGAAAAGCCGGGAAAAAGTGTAGAATATCTCAAAACAAAATATGTGAGAGGTCACAACCAAATACGCGCAATATTGCAGCGAAAACTGCTGAAAGCCATGAAAAATCATGTTTTTTTCAAAGGTCTTACTCGCAATTATTGCAGTAGCCTGGTTTATTTCGCTTTTTTTCGCAACTTTGGAAGCTTTTCTCTCTGGTTTTCTTCTTTTTTTCTCTGCGGCAATTTATGCATTCTCCCAGAACACTAAGCGATTTTTCGTAACTCGCCATGTTATTTTGTAATTTTTCACCAATATTCAAAACTTTTTACAACGAAAACCCGATATATTTTACAGATTTTTCAACTTAACTCTATGAGTAAACACACTTTTCTGCGTAACTTTCTTTGCTTTTGTCCACAGTTCTTAACACTTGTTTTAGCGCTACTTTATTCATAATTTCCTATGCTTTTTTCTGAGATATTTTCTGATATTTCACCATTATTTCGCAATGTTTTCCATGGTTTTACGCTCATTATTTCCCGTGACTTTCTACGTTCTTCTTCCCTTTTTTTCCAAAGTCTTTTACACTTTTTTCATGATACTTTTTTTACTATATTTCTCGAACCTTCAACAGTAGGTATTATGCGATTACTGTCCGCCGTATTTTACGCTTTTTTCACGGTACTTAAATCTTTTTTAATCACTCTAAATGCTATTTTCCGCTGCATTACGCTTATTTTCTTGTATTCAGTAGTAGTAGTAGGCTAAAACCCTCGATGCCAGTTAACGAAAACACTTTTCCTGCACTTATTGAATACTGTTTTTTGAATCTAAACTTCGATGTTTCATGTTACCAATATGTTTCCTAAAGAAAATGCTTTGGGTCACTCTGGCGTATACGTAACTTTTTTCACAAAATTGATCTAAAACTAGTTTATATTTTTTGGAATTAATTCAATTGAACGGGAAGCGGCTATATCAAAATACCTCTTATTAACGCTTACTAACGTAGCTTTAGTTCATGATTACGTGATTCCAGACCATGACATTCGGAATGGTTTATATTATATCTTTTGACAAAAAGAATTAAATAAACTGGAATTATAATGGTTGCAGCTTAATTTCTGGGACTTCGGGAATAGCCCAGAGTAAATATTCAAAAGAAAATTATATATTTAAAAAATAACTTGCCCCATTTTTGTATTTTTAAGTGTTTTAATAATAATACTTTCCAGCCACATCAAAAGTTGTAGTCATTTCAACTCAGACGAAAATAAAAGTACTGAAATAACTTTATTTTTCAAATTACAGCTTATTCATTTGAAGTTTTTTTCTTTTTAGTGAATTGGATGATAAACAGTTTTAGCGATCAGGGAAACGAATCAGGAAAAATTTCAAATAAATATTTTTTATTGTTATCATTCGTTTTAAAACACAAACACAGTATAAATCGATGACAAATGAGTGCAAGAAGCTTTTGTGAAAAGAAATTTTGCACTTAAATAATGAGTTTTTGTGTAAAATTTATTTATTAATTTTCCTGATACGAATAAGTTTTTCCTGTTCGAAAATAAACACATACATTTTTAACAAAAACTCATTATTTAAGTGCAAAATTTCTTTTCAAAAAAGCCTTTTTGAGTCATTTGTCATCGATTAATGTTGTATTTGTGTTTTAAAACGAATGAATAACATAAAATATTTATAATAAAATACTAACCAATGTGTGCCATAAAGAAAATTTATCGGGTCACTATGGAGTATACGTAACTTTTCTTTTCATGTGAATCATGCAAGCTAAAAAATGGCATTGATAGGTATTAGTTTATGTTTTCAGATAGTTTGTACTCTACATATGAAATGACAAGGTAAAAGTACTTTAAGCTAAATATGTTTCAATTTCGTAATTACCGCTTTAAAGACTTAATTACAATAAACGCTATTAACTTTTTTAAGCCTAAACTTATAGTTTTTATAGTTTTTTTTTAATTTCTCATTTCATTTTTATTGCAACCACGAAAATTTAATTTCCAAAAGTCTTTTTTACAAGTATTTGACCCCTCTTCTACTACCATCCAGGCTTAAGCTCTATAAAATTAAAGAAAATGGAATTTAATCAATAAAAAAAAATCCTACCTCAAAATGTTTTCAAATTAAAAATTCGATTTATTTCCCAGCATTAATTTTCGAAAAGTCAGTCAACCTCTTCGAGGACAAAATTTAATTTCCTTGAAAACCAATAAAACTGTCATCCAACCCACAAAAACCACCATGCCAACATGATGCACAACTGCTTCAACTCAATACCCCTTTCCCTTCATGCATTTCTACCATTTCAGTCATTTCGATGCCATTAGTACCACCAATTGACTTGAAACTTAATCCTTTTGGTTGCAAGCAGAACTTTTACTCACAAAATGTCATCGGTTGAACACAATTTTCGATGTTGAAAAGTTTCTTAAGCGTTAATCGGTTTCTATAATTAGTGTCACCAAAAACCTACATATACACACGTTTGTGTAATTTTTTTTTTTTTTTATACATCAACGATTACACATAAAAGTAATATGAATTTCTGTTTTTATTTTAATTTTTCCAGAAAGATTTATTCTTGAGCAAACTAGATCCAGGTTCACCACGAGGGGAGCGTAAACTTTCAGCTGCAAGTGCGTCATCGATGAAAACAAAGTGGCTGAAAGCATTTAGAAGCCTAAAGCCGGCTTCTGGTTCCGCAGCACAGCCAGATAGGTAAGTAAACATATATAAGTTAAGGTTTTCATCCAACTTTGATAGTTTTATCGTCCATCTTATATATAAAGTTTTAAAACATACATAGGAGTATCTATATTTTTTTATGTTCTATTCCCCATGGTTTATCGATTTTATCGTTTTCAATTTAACGTGTTTTTTTTTTAATCGCCTTAAAAAGTGTGCATAGAGAGTGCACTAGTCATCTTTTCATTATAGTATATAAGTATCTATAAGAAACGTATGTGTATGTGTAGGAAGAAAGGTAAAGAAAGGAATATAAGAACAGTTTTAGCGAACTCACTTTAATCTATCAAATTGAATTAAATATTAGGATACTTAATGGAATAGTTCTATAAAGGAAAGAATGGTATCGAAGAAAGCATATAGCAGACAGATAAGGAGAATCAATTTAAATTTGTTCTACAAATTGGATTGCTTTATGTAGATACTCATGTATACTTTATTATTTTTTTGTGCATTTACTTCAGATGTTAAAAGATTTCAGTTTTCTGCTGAAAAAAGTGAACTTCTAGATTATATAAGAGATTTTTAATAATAACCAATATTTCATGTTGAAAAAAGAAGAGTTTTTAGGGCACTTTTGGTATTTTGAAGTAAATCAGTATTTTATTTTAATAAGATGAAAAATCAAAATTCAAACTGTTTAAATTCCAAAGAGGAAAAATGTGCACAGAAGGGACGATACATTTTAGGATGCAGTCAATTTCTGTGAAATAACAAACTTTGTAATGATAAAATCCATTCATTTCTTCCAATAATAAAACAGATAATACTTTTCTTACCAGAGTTTCTCCATGCACCATATTTTCAATAAAAATGTCTATGTGGCTTTCATCTACCAATTTAAAAAAAAAAATTGACAATTCTTCTCCAAGAACGTGAATAGGTATAAACTTAATGATATAGGTATCGATCTTTTTTTGCATACTTTCAGTAGAAAAGAGGAATAAATAACAGATTGCTGATGAAAAATAAGACATTTCAAAACGAAAACACTTTCATGACTATTACCGAATTAGCATATCTACTCTATGCTCTTTAAATTTCAATCAGTGCATAGGATACCTACCATTTCAATATTTTAATAATTTTAAAAAAATATTAAAAAAATATTTAAAAAAAAAAGTTATCTGAGTTGCATTTTATATTAAAATTAACAAAATTAGAAAAACTTAATTAGAATTATTCACTAACTTATTAAGCTTATATCAAGCGATTTGTGTAAACACAAAAATGTGTTTACAAATTTGTGTATTTTTGTCATAAAAAATGTACAAAACTATTTGAACCACAAATTGTATGGCAGCAGATGACATTCAAAGACGATTTGTATGTCAATTGGTGCCATCTCAACTGTTTTTCAGGTTGTTTTGTGTATTTTTATTACAAAAATACCCAATTTTTTGTGTGATGCAAACTCTTATTTTCTTCTTATTTAAAACATTAAGTCCATCTCTGAATTCCTGACCTCTTTAAAAATTATATCATGTGATATAATATTCAGTTCAGTAAAAAAAACACAAAAAACCACAAAACCAGTGTATCTTTCAGTTTATGTTTTTTTTTTTTCTTTTTTTTTGCGGTAAAAGTAATTTATTTAAGAGCTTCTTCTCCAAACAGGTCAGGTCAGAACCCTATGTGAATTTTATATCATAATGTTGGTTGAGGTTGATGATAATGAGGATGACCTTTTTATTATGCGGTGTAAACTCAAAACTATTTCAATGTCAGAAAAAAGGTTTTCTATTGAATGTTGGTGTGTCTTTCACAACCTCCATGATAATTACATAAATTCATTGAAAACAAAATTATCTAACTACGTCATTTAAAGGGAAAAAAACTTCTTTTGTTTATTTTGTTGCAACTTTCTTACAAATAAAATGAGGATAAAACATAAAATGAAACAAACTAAATAGCCACAAATCCTTTTTTGGCATTTCTAAAAATAAAAACTGAATGAATAAGCACTGATGAATACACAATGATCTCAATGCATTACAAAAAAAAAAAAAAACTTAACTAAATTTAGTACCAATAAAAGTGTTTTATCATTTATGTTCTATTTTTTCCTGTTTCTTATAATATTTTGCAGACAACCACTTATTTTAATAAGTTTTCCTGGAATAAATTAATACCTTACACCGTATTCATCACTGCATAGTTTTCTTTTTTTCTTACCTACCATACTCAACTTTTGTTCACTTTTAAAGCTTTTTTTGCAAGCAAATACAAATAACTTTTCATAATCGGGGTTAAAACTTTAACTTTGAATTTTGAAACTTAAAAGCATTTACCAGATGAAATTCAAAACAATTTCTTGCAGATTCTTTTGAAGTGAAAACTACTTAAGCCACAAATAATTCAATTACGGTTTCATTATATCCTTTTTTGTAGTTTCAGAAAGAAAAAGCAAAAACAACTTTAGTTTTTCTAATTCTTATAAAAAAAGGACCTACCTACTCGTGTGCATATAAAACGAAATTTTCCATGAGTGTTTATGGGTGTAAATGAAACTTTTCAAGTCTACTGTGTTTTCAGACATAACAAACTTTTGTTTTATATTATAAAAAAATTAAAGTAAGAGTATTACAAGAGTTGAAAATAGAATTTTATATAAATTCTTTTTGGGGATAATGTTTTTTTTTTTAAATAAGTAACCTGCCTCAAATTTCTGTTGATAATGAATAATTATCAGGAGACTTTAAAACAACTTGAATTATGTTTAAAACCTAAAGAAACAAGAACGGTACAAAAGTGGCATGAAAAAGTGTTAATTTCCATAGCTAAGCGCCAAGCTGAATCAGGCGAACATGGACGATCTCCATGATATTACTTGATCCTCACATTATAAGATTAAACTGGGTCACACTACTCTATGTGTATTTAATAAAAATTTTATATTTAATATATTGCCAAGATAGTTAGGATATTTCAGAAATATTAATTTCCAGTTGTAGTGGAGTAACGGACAAAACCGCTCTGATTTAAATGATTTTTTTTCCAAATGTTGGTATAAAATTATATTATGCAGTGATGGTCATATTTTTAAGGACAATATACACTTTCTAATATAATTGATTTTCTAGGAAAAACCTTTGGCAAAGATTTTTGAATGAATGGTTTAGTTTGACAATCTATTATGGAACTTAATATAAAATACAAAAACAAACTTAAATAATTCATACTTTTTAAGAAAAATTAAATCATTAAGAGGCAATCCTTAACAATTCCAAAGATTCTCAATTGGATTTAAATCCTGTGACTGCGCTGTTCACGGTTTAAATAGTGTATTAGGATCAAATTGTTTGTTTTTTAGGTCTCCTGACATTGCGCTCACCATCGAATTCAAATAAATTAAACTTTGAATCGTCACTTCACAAAATATTTTTCCAATTTTTAGTTCTATCTCCCTGTTGAAAGAGCCAAGAAACTAAAATAGAATTTCTGTCCTTAATAATATGGCCACCACTGTACAAATATGAATAAAATTATGTATGTGTTAAAAATTGCCGGATGTTTTTTTTCTAACTTACCAATATAAAGGCAATTCATATATTTTCAACCAACAAAGTTGTTGGCCTGTAAATAGTGATCTTGATCTAGTTATTTTCAGTTTCCTCGAAAACTTAAAGAATTTTTTTCGAATCTCTACTACAAATCGATATGAACATTAAAAACTTAAAACAAAAAGGGAACGAGATTATGTAACATTTTTTGTAAAGCTTAAACCAAAAAAAGGTAATATGTTTTGAAAAATGCAGAGTTAGAAAAAAAGTTGGTCACAAACTATCTCCTAAAATAACTTTATTTTAAAATAAAATTCAAGAATAGGTTTCTGGCTCTTAGACAGTCCAAAAGAATTTTTTGAGGTGTTACCGTTGTCTTTGAATTGTTATTTTAACATGTGAAGTCATTTTTTTTTTTTTTGAAAATTGCCCTATCACAATTTTTTTTTTGACTTTACCAAAACGTTCTTATGGGTAACGTTTAGAATCTCTTTAAATACTTTTAATTTTTAATACTTTCTGTTATACGGTTTTTATGGCTATATTTTGTTTGAAAAGCTGTATACCGTGAAAGCTGTTGAATCTACAGAAATAATTTTAGGCTCAAATTAAAGAAAATTTTGTTAGGCTTAAACCAAAATTTATATTTTATAGTCAAAAACTAGTCCTTCATAGTTAAAAAAAAATGCAATTTACTGAAAAGGAGCTTTTTCTCTGATACACACAAGTTTTTTCATTTAAGCACGATATATTTTGTTCGTCGCGTTCAGGTGTGAAATTTAAGTTACATAGCGTCTTTGACTGTTCACACACCAGCGCGACGTGCAATTTTGAAGTTGTCTTCTATAGTTTGTCTGGTGGCGCTGGTGTAGGAATTCCCATAAGACGCTGTGTCACTTAAATTTCAAGCGACAGGGCTGTCATAGTCAATTGATAACCATTTTATCTGCGACTGGCATAGTCAAACATGTTTTGCTTTCATTGGCACAAACTAAAGATCGGCATTGGAAAAATCGTGAAAAAATGTTAATGCTGACAAATATATAAGCTGGTATTCACCAACCGCTCATAACTTTTAAGTCTCTAACTTATAAGCACTCGATGGGCCAATTGTTGCAAATAGTGCAAAAGTGAAAATCTTTTTCTCCTTCTGTCGCGGTTTTTTGCGGAAAAAACACATTTTTGTAAGTTTTTCTGAAGTTTCTTAGTCCGTAAAATGAGCTTCCTTTGGTCCGCATTTACATTCAACGATTTTTTCACGACGATTTTTTTAATTGTTGTCAGAAATGTAGTCCGTAAAATGAGCTTCCTTTGTTCAACATTTACCTTCAACGATTTTTTCACCACCATTTTTCCAAATGACTGCATAAATTTCAAGTCGCCTAGAATCTATTACCAATATTCGAAGTTTTCAAGATATTCTTTCTTCGCAAATTTTTTGACTAGTTATTGATTTTGATAAAAAAATACTATAATTTAATTTTGAAGGTAAAGTTCTTACTTGCCATGGTTCAATCAAAAACTACTTACTTTCATCTGATTTATGAAAGACTATAGTCATGAGTTAAAGTTCCAGAAGTATCAGGATGCTTATTAATTTGAAAGGATTTTATTTTTCTATTTTTGTAGATTTCTTATTTAATTACATTTCTCGACGAATGGAACTTTTCAACCTTTTTTTTTCTCCTTTAAGAATTGAACAATGTTTTTCTCATTAAATATTTACGCGTTGCTAGGAAGAGAATCGGTTAAAGTTTACAATCCAAGTAATATCGAACTATATTTTTTTTTTTAAATGTATCATTGACAGCTGAAGTGAATGCACAGAATTTAATTTAAAATAAAATACATTATTAATAACAAAATTATGAGGAATATAATCAAATCGTATATAAAGTTTGTTAAAATACAGTTGTGATCCTTTTTAAAATGTACATAAAAATTAATTATCTATACCCTGTAGATAATATAGGGCTCATATTTAAGAAAACTAATATAAAAATAGAACCCCTTAACAGTACAAAAGGTCTTAGCTTCTCCAACAATTGCACTGATAGTATCATAAAATTTTAAGCTTTTATAGTATTACAACAAGAAATTAAAGAAAAACACAATTTATATTTAAAAAAAAAAATATTTATTAAATATCCTTTATGCTTTAATAATTAAATTTATATCACTCAATATTCGATGCAAATATTTAAATTAAATTAATTTTATTTAATCTCACCCCACATCATTTTGCCACAAAATCAAAATCAAATCAAATTCGTTACCAAAAAAATAAAAAAAAAATAAAAAATAAAGTCATCCCCGATCAAACCAAATGTATCACGCCGTTTCAACCGTTTTAACCCTAAGGTAACAATCGAATTAATTTCTCTTTTTTTCCATAATAAAAATACATTATTGATACATTGCTATTTTTCATTCATTTAAAATTTGCTATATTTGTTCATTGCATTTGTTTTGTAATTGTATTATGGAATCGAAGAGATTACAACAAAAAAAAAAAAAAATAAATAAATAATAAAAACAAGTTTTGATTAAAAGTTCATACATTTGTTAAAATAATAAAATAATATTAAAGCTATATAAATTTGCATAATGATTTTATCACAACAAGCTTCCACATTATATCCCTTGTAGATTTGTACATTTTATGTTGGCCTTATGTTGTGTTAAGTTCGGTATACATGGTTCAGTGCAATGTTCCAGTAGATTCGTTCATTTAATTTGCCTCTTTCCCCAGTAGATTTGTCACTTTTGAATCCGACAAGCCACACGTGTTAAATTTTTATTGCATTTTATAAATTTTTAAAAAGATAACCAAAAAAATTGAATATTATATTCGTAGAGTTGTGTGTGCGGACGGATTTTTTTTTTTATTTTGTTGATATCAAAAATTAACCAATTTGTAAATAAAATGCTTAATCCATGTCATGATAGTATTATCTCATGTGTATTGATGCATGTTAAAAGAAAATAAATAGTTTACACAAAAAATAATCATTTTCATTAAAACACCTCAAGCAAATTGGCAAATTTAAAAATTCGAATCATGCTTTTTGAAAAATTTGAAAAAAAAAATTAAATGAAGTGCACTTTTTGGTTTATATAGTTCACACTAAATTGTACAGAAAGTAAAAAGTATTGTATAAGTTCAAATACTCTTAGTCAAACAGGAAAAAAATTGAAAAGGGAAGGACCTGCTGTTAGAAGTTATCTCTAAGTATTTTGTTGAAACATTGAACAGTTAATTACTCTGTGTTGTATTTAATATTAAAACCACGAATACCGAACCCCTTCCTCAATTTTAGTGTTAAGCTTCTTAAGTCAATTGGAACTTCTTTCCAGAACTATGGTAAATCAAATTTCATGTGAATGGAAATTTTTCCGAAAAAAGGTTCCCAAATTCTGCCATCTTTAATTTGATCCAAAATCTGTGCAGTGCGCACAGACCTGCAGTTGCACTACCATTTTTTTAGCAGAAATCGAAGGAATATAACATTTATGATGGTAGGTATACAAGTAAAGTGTATTTTGGGACTTTTAGATTTAAATTTGTTAACCTGAGAAGACTACCAGCATTATATGTTCAATTTTGTCACTGTCATTCAAATTTTTTCAAACGTCCCGTTTATACCCGGTGGTTTTTTAGGGTTTTCCAATAAGGACTTGACAACTTTTTTTTGGAAATAAAACGCGTTCATATGGCTACCACGGGCACCGGTCAATTCGTTTGACCCAATTTTCGACGACTCGGCCAAATATTTCGGCCGAAACGGCAGCTATTTCGCATTCAATGTTGTCTCTGAGCTCTCCGAACGTCTTCGGCTTATTTGCATAAAAAAATGACTTAACTTAGCCCCAAAGAAAATAGTCTAGAGGTGTTAAATCACACGAACGAGGTGGCCAGTCGATAGGCCCATTTCTTGAAATAACACGCTCATCAAACTGACTTTTCAATAATTCGATTGTGAGGTGTGATGTGTGGCTTGTGGCACACAAGTCCATATCTTCCATTTCATGAATAAAAAAATCGGTTATCATGGCGCTAGAACGCTGGCCATTCACAGTAACGTGACGTGCGTTATTGTCGACGAAAAAATATGGCCCAATGACGCCGCCGGCATGCAAACCGCACCAAACAGTCAGAAGCAAATGTGGATTTTCACCAAACCAGTAACGCATATTTTGTTTATTGACGAACCCATTGAGTCAAAAATGAGCTTCGTCACTGAAGATGATTTTGGGATGAAATTCATAATCTTGTCGCATCGTCTCCAGTCGCTTCAAATGATCCATCGGCTTCAATTCTTGAGTCAGCTTGATCTTGTGTGGGTGTAACCAAGATCCTTACGCAAAATACTCCATTATGTGGTGTGAGCGATGACAAATTCTTGAGAACGCCTTGGAATTGAATGTTTTGGGTCGTTTTCTACGGACGCCTAAACGGCAGCGATATTTTCGACACTTCGACAAATATGTTTTCTCACTGACACGGCAAAATCATACAACAAATATGTAGGCTCAAATTTTTGCCCTAATCTTGTTATTGCCTGTCTACTAGGACAAGAATTACGACCGAAAATTGGAGTTAACGCTATTAAAATCGCGGTCACAGAATCCGAATTTCTTAACCGTATCACGATGAAAATGTTGAGTTTACTGATTAAATTGACAATGACAGTTCGATGATTTGTGAAAAGGTGCGTTCTCAAATTGAGAAACCCTTTATAAAAACAACTTAAGTTTGTTTTTTCAATCGTTCCGCTAAAACAGAATGAAACGTAATTTATCACTTTGTGCAGTGCATACTTTTAGCTAAATAAATTTGGATAGTCAAAGTGACCCTATTGATAACCCTATAGATAGGGGCAGGCCCGTAGCCAGGATCTCATTTCGGGGGGGGCTTTCTTCAAATTTTTTCGAGTAATTCATTTAACAAAAAATACAAAACCATACCTGGAAAAATTAATGTTTATACCCATTATCGATTCTATAGATGAAGACCATGCAAATTCTAGTCAAATGAAGCTTTTTTGGCAGTTTTAAGGTTTTGAACGCGACATTTTCAGAAATTTTCAGGCTTTTAGTAATTTTGAACTAAAACCCTATAGTTTAAAAAAAGGATGTTTAAGTCAAATAATATTTTACATATTGAGCCAGGAAATGTCTTCGTGAAGCGAGTAATTTAAAAAAATATTACTTTTCAAAATTGCTAATTTCATTGGATTCAAATATTTTTTTTTAAGTTGTTTGGGCATTTGCCCTTTAATTTTCCAGTCCACGAAATAATTCGATACAAAAATTAATTTTATAGCTAAAATGAATTTGTTTCACTATTTTTCTTAAAGAAAATTCAACACTACGTTTCTGGCTGTAAGATAGCACTGGTCTGCAAAAATTAAGTTTTTGTGTCCTTTATTATGGATTTTTCAAATTTTTTTTTGAGGAATCCAGAAGTCATACAAAAAATTGGCCAAGACATAAATTTGGTAATTTTGTCTTAATTTGTTCTACATTACCGGTTTTAGCGTTTATATGTTGGCATATGCACCAAGAACAATTAAAAAAAAAACTATTTTTTGTAAGTTATTCAATGATTTCCCATGTTTTCCGTGATAAATTTTGTTGGGTAACTTCAAATTCATACTCAACATCCCAAAAAAACATAAAGTAAGCTATAAAACGTATTACTTCAGAACTTTCCATCTCTAAAAACGCTTGAATTGGACTACAGAGAGTATTTTGGACAAATTCTAAATTTCAATTTGCAATATCTGCATCGAAAGCGAATTTTTGAATGATTTCATTCCCATCCCATTAATAGTTTTGTAATAAAGTATTTACCAGCAAAGAAATTCGACGGTAAATGTACCAGTTTTTAACATTTTCATATTATTTTCAGATTCGTGTTCAGCGGTACAAAATCCTTTAGAAAAGTATACTTTAGTTTGAAGGCAATTTTCGTTGCAGACCAGTGTAATCTATAGTATACTTTTCTATGTGTTACCGTTGTCTTTGAACTGTTATTTTTTCTGTGAAATCATTTTTTTTAATTCTCCCCTGCCTGAATGTTTATGACAGTTTTATACATTTTTTGGCACAATAACACGTTCTACTAGTTTGAATCATCTAATGAAAAGCATTCTAAATTTCTTAATTTAATGTTAATTTCTTCTACTTGCTGTTATATACATTTTTCTAATTGCTAAATCTTGAAATGCTGTATATTGCAAACTGTTGGCCCTTAAAAAATGAAATTGAAGTCAAATTAACAAAGTGCGAAACCATACAATAATTCAAAGTCGAAAACTGGTCCTTCATTGCTAAAAATGTCAATTACTAAAAAAGCGCACAAATTTCTTTTTTTGGATTTTTAAAAATTTTGCGTTCGGCGCTAGAGCTAAAGAATAAGCAGGTATACTCGAAAACATACTAAAATAGGCTTAAGCAGATGATGTTTCTAGATCTAAGGTGTGTTTTTTTGTTCGCCCGGGCTAAGTTGGACGAAAAAAATGCCTCGGGGCTTAACGTAAACAGTTAGGAGCATTGCGAATGAAATGACAAAAAATGTATCCAATTTACAAAATAAAATAAACAAAAAAAAAATAACAAAAATCTTTTTCTGATTTGTTGTATTGTTTGCATTTTTTGTTTAATAAATTCAATGACATATTTATAAAGAAATTCCAGAGCATTAAATGCACACACTTTAAAATTTAAAAAAATAATTTGTAAAAGTTAAGAAAAATAAGCAATTAAATTTTTTTTCTACACCAAACGCCATCTTTGTGTTTATATGTTCATACAATTAATCGATAATTTTGTTGTTTTCATACAATTTATAGAAGAAAGTGAGTTGGTAGCACAGATTTTAACCCCTTCGAAGAGTTTAGCCCCGAGAATTCTCCTTGCTTAGTTCCTTAGCTCAAGGGGCTAAGTATTTTGTTGTATTTAACATGTTAAGGGCTTAGCCCCCAGAGCGTTTTTTTTTTTGTTCAATTTAGCCCGGGTGTACAAAAAAACACACCTTTTATTTCATTTTGAAATATGCTCTCGCCAAGACGACACAAGATTCAAAAGCATCTCTGAAAAAAAATAAAGCATTTTCTATAATATTCTTAAAGGACCCTATCAGTTCCTTATTAAATTTTATATATGAAAATCATTTCGGGGGGGGGGGGGGGCTTCAGCCCCTCAAGCCCCCCCCCCTGGCTACGTGCCTGGATAGGGGGACTGAACTCTTAACTGGTCTCTAATAGAAACCATTAAGTTGGCTTAAGTTGTACAACACTGTTCAAAACTATAGAATTTTTTTGTTTTAATTTGATCAATTCTTTTTAAGTTTGTAAAACCGACCACACTGATAGTGGCTAGATACATCGTTGGCAAAAGTTTCACACACAAAAAAGCTGTCAAAATCAAATTTTGTACAAATGATCATGATCATGACCAAGTAATCTCCAGCTGCCTGAAGCAGTTCGGTTGTCAATCCATCTGCGCGAGTAGCCTAGTACGGTTTAAGTATGGATTTCGCTGTTCTAACACCTGCTGTTAGAAATTTTGAATAATATTCCTTTTTTCGTGTTTTTTCCTTCTTCAATCTAAAAAAAAACTTTTTCTTATCGTAATGTGTTCTGTTGGGGCGGGTGTGTGCCTGTGCACAGATCCATGTTTCTGGTTATTGCGGCATTTTCCAAAGTAGACATAAGAGAATTTCAGCCTTCTTATGCCTTCTCCGTCGCACTACATATCCATGGATGACAAAAATGTCAACTTTTTACCTGTCTAGTGGCTCCATTAATATTGTAGAGACATTTCATGTGCAGATTCTAAATTAGTAGTGCAAGTTTTGACTCCAACACAGAGACTATTAATTGATTTGGTACTAAGATTTTATTTTGCAGCTACCCTAGAAACAGGTGTCCCTAACTAGTATTTCGTGCCTAATCATATCCTACTCCAATAAAGCTTCTGTAATACTTCAGTAAAGGAATCGACATTTTTTTTACCAATTTTCACTCTTATGTGTAACTTTAAAAAAGCTTAGAAGCCAGTCGACAAGTAAGAAAAGTGATTATTCAAGCATTTGAACCTGGCTTTCCAAAGAACCATTATTCGGGAACACCAAAACTTTGGTCTATTTTCATTTAAACTTCTAAGAGAAATTTAAGAAATGGATTCTTCTTAATTCAAACCAAGTTATTTTTCAAAAAGGGTACGATTATCTAAAAACCAATAAGCCATCTTATGTTGTATTTAATTTTAAAATAAAAACAATACTTATACCATACTTTAAAAAAATATATAAACACAAATAAAATCTACATAAAGAAATATAGTTGGATAAATTTTTAATCAAAATTGAATCTAATTCCTTTCAAAATCACCCAGCACTTTCATTAAGTCCACCACCACCCTGCCATAAACTCTATACAACTGATTATAATTAAAAGATTAAAGTTTATATGTATTATGTAGATATAATGTTATTAGACAAAACCATTAGTTTATATTCATTATAATTAATGTGTAGAATTAATTATACGTTCCATGCCTAGTAATTTAAATTTATTAAGTTCCTAAGAACAACAACAACAATAAAAACTCCCTTAACTTTTCAACCCATACAACAAACAGAGACTGTCAACACGCATTTAAAGTAAAAAAAAAAATAAACAATCGTTTTCCTATTTTCCATTTGTATGTAGTTTGTTCTCATTTTGCATTCACTTATCCTTGTATTTGTAATATTAGCAGGTTATTTCCGGTGTAAATTTTGTTTTGTATGTTGCCCTAGTTAAGCGAGTAATTGTTTAAACAATACAAAAAAAAACACACACACAATAAAACACAATAAGTGTTGCAAATGTATTATTTTATTTCTCTTAATAATACAAAAAAAAATATATAAAACCTGTGTGATGTCTATTACAACACATAACAAAACATTTGTGTGTCCTTTGGAACAATTAAGACAAAAAAAAAACACAAAAATGATTTACAATAAAACAGCACAACATCAGCATCTTTTTAACACACACACACAAATCCACATACATATATATATTAACCCAAGCAAACTTGAAGTATGCAACACTTTATTAGACACCTGCCACCGTTAACTTGAAAGAAACCATTGGTTTTTGTTTTTAGTTTCCTCGTTTCCTTCCTTCCTTTTGTTCCTTGTTCTCCTGTTGTAGGTACTTGTGTTCCTGTTCCTAACGATGGATGATATGGCAGCAATGGCGACTCTCTACGAGCTACCAACCGCCACACCATGGCTGGCTACGACACTAACTTGTATAATCGTACTAGGTAGGTGAAGGTGGTGGTTTAGAGTGGGTGCGACTCATTATTTGCGTGTGCGAAATTATACACAAAATGAAAGAACACTTCTTCCGGTGGTGGTTGTGTTGAGTCTTGAGTGAGTGATTTCGCTTCAAGGATTTCATCCACGTTAAGTGTTAATTTTTTTGTTTCTTTTAAATTTCATGTTTTGTATAACTTATGTACATCAACGACGACGACGACAACATACGACGTGTTATTTAACTGTTGTTAACTCGCTTTTCAATTTATTCTTCCATGATAAATAATTTGGAGTGTTACAACTTTAGTGGGAATATGTTTATACTTTTAAGATCCTTACCCACTAATACATAAAAAACATAGAGCACAGCTTGATTGTTATGTATATCAAAGCAAAGGAGTTAGTATAATGTGTATAGACGTTTAACTCTTTGGGATGAATAAAAATTCAGTATAAACTGGAATAATGCATTAAACATGAATGCGGGAGAGAAAAAAAATAAGGATTTGTTACAAAATTGGAGCATCCTTAAAAGTCCTTAATGCTATTCAAATAAAAAATTACAAGGAATTGAAGATTTGAAGTTAAAATCATTTATTTCTTCTTCTTTTTTTTTTTTTTTTTGTTTAAAAAAAGGGTTTCTTTTTGACAATACTTTGTAATTTATCTTATCTTCTATATAGGTAAAGCAAATAGAAAAGAGATAGAAATGAATTTTAAACAATGAAAGAAAAAAAGAATGGATTCCTAAGTGCCTTCTGTGACTTTAGGCAAAGAAACATGTAAATTTGAGAAAAACAAAATGAAAAAAAAAAAAAACAGTTTACTCTTCTTTTTTGTACTTCTTTCTTGAATGATGACGGCCTAAATTCAAAAGTCAAGAGGATAAAACCAGCAACAATGGTTTTTTTCTTTTAAGAAATGCTTTTTCTAGAAACCATTTTAATTGCGCCCAGTACAACAATTTGCGATTTCAATCAAAACAATACCTTTTGATTACTTTTCATTGATTTAATATAATTTGATTATAGGTGAAGTAGTTCCAGTTTTGTATCTTTGTTTGGGAACTAGGCCTCATAAAAACTGACAATTTTCGGACTTCATCATTTGATTTTTTTATTCGAAAAGATTCCTTTCAGCAAATAACTCGATGTCACAGCAGAACTTCCAGGAGAACATACAATTAAGGAGCTTTTGTATGCATAAATCTTTCATCTGAGTCTAGCAGGGACAGTTGTAAGACAAGAAAACCAGCGATTTTATTGTGAGATCTGTTAGACTGAATAAAATTTAGATATTATTATTTGAACGCTAATTTCTAAATTAAGTTAAATAAATTTTTCTTGAACGCCAATTTCGATGCCTAGGTATAGGTTTGTGTCCCTGTTCTGTTTCAGCAAGGAGAATAATATCTGAAACAGATTTGGATGCAAAATCTGACAAATCTATATAGTTTTAGTAGTTCTGGATATCAAAATTTGTCTGGGTTATTTCAAATAAACATAACTGTAGTGCTTCAGAACAAAAATTAAAATTTTAACCTGCTCCCCCCCCCCCCCCAAAAAAAGCCCCCTTTGAGGACTGCTTCAGTGACAATGCAAAGCAATAAGCTTATAGTCGATATTAGATAACCCCGGAAAAAAAGAAATACTGGTGCAAAATCGCGGAGTTTGGCCGAAAGTATAATGAAAAGTCATGAACAAAGTTCTTAATACCGCCGAAAAAGGCATTAAAAGCAGAGAAAAGTGTAAAAAGTCGTTTAATAATATGTGAAACGACGCGACCACGGAATACCGTAGAAAAAAACGTGTCAAAAACACTCTGCCATGAAAAAGGCGCTTAGCACCGCAGTAGTCAATAAAATGCGAAGAAATGTGAAAAAAAGTATAAATTCGTGAAAAGAAGGGTGAAAAGTTGGAGGAAAATATGAGAATAACGCGAAAAAATACTGTGGGATGTGATAAGAGACAAAACGCGTAGAACTGTAAAAGATTTTGAAACACCGCGACTTTAAACTTTATATCCGCACAATTATTGGCAACCTCACAAGTTATTCCACGCTTTTCCGAGAATTTTCACGTTTTTTCTTCTTTCACACTTTTTTTTGTAAATTTGCAGGTTTTTTTTTATGGTACTCCGCGTCACATGTTCCATGAGTCATGTGCAGACCAGGGCAAACATCTGGCAGCTAGTTATCATGGAGATCCGAAAAAATGCTGTTTTCATAAGGGTCAATACTTTAACAAAATAATAGAACAAATTTGGAACTTTTTCACCCATTTAATATTATAAGAGTCAACTTATCACCTATTTACTGGACTAGTATTGGTTTGTTGTATCAAAAAATTGATCACTTTTTTGATAAAAAATAATATTCTGAAACTAAAAAAATATAGTTTTTGCTAACCCAGGTTTTCAGGACAAAAAAGTATCGACGTCAGAACCTCTTGGTGGGTGTTAATCAGACCTCTGTTAACCAAACCGCTAATGGGATCACATATTACTCGCTAGACAGTAAAAATCTCACTTACTTCATGCCGATGAAGAGTGAAATAAGCATGTTCTGTTACATGAATGAAGTATTCAAGTTTGAAAATCTCTTCTTGTGACGCAATTATTTCTCTCTGGCTCCGAGAGGACATTGTTTTATAAAGGCTTCAACATTATGAATTTGTGCCATTCCTGCACCAATTTTAATAATACTTCAATGCTAAAAAGCTTTCCAGGCTTCACCGTTTGCAAGGGAGTATTGCATAGTCAATGCAGTATTTCCAGAAATTTCTACTTGCGTTCTTTCAAAATTTTCGTAATTCCAGAAGTCCTCTTTGATGATAATGAGTGATGACCAATATATGCGAATTAACCAAGAAAACTACTGAGCTCATGTTTTTTGTGAGTTATTGGCTAATTCTTCACTGTGTCAACCTTTTTCGTATCGGTCATAACTGTTTGGAATGAGGTGATGTGCCCTAGCTATTGTACACCTTGGTTTTGCAAATAACTCATTTTTCCGGATTCATCTCAAAATAAGCCTCCCAGTCCCTGAAACACTGCTTTGATGTTTGAACAATGATCATAAATTGTTTTCTGGGCGCTGTCAAGCGCTTAAATATCGCTCGATGATTATGAGGCATCACTTTAAATTTCACTTTCAACAGAGCTTGTGCTATTTTATACACTTATTTGTTCTACAACTCTACCAGTCTTCATTGTTAAAGTATATAGGCTCTTTATCTGATCTAGAATTGAGAAACATGAGCCCCTATTAAAATGATATTCCTCGTAATTTGCATCTAATTGATTAAAACCTTCCTTAGCTCTTAATACAGTAATAAGATTAACAACTAGACAAGATTTACAATCTTGAGAAATCCCTTCTCATAAATCAATAAGAGCTTGTACAACTGTTTAATCCTTTCACATTGTTACTTATAGACAGCAAATACTCTCATATATATATTTTTTAAATTTCATTACCGGATAAACAACATTTCCCATAACACATAAATGACAAACAACAAGTCACTGTGAATGAATGTCAAATTCATCTCTCAAACTGACAGTTAAAGTAACATATGCCACCCACTAAGGAGCCACTCAATGACATGACACAAATCAAACCACACGACATCAACAGATGTGAATACGAAACGAAGGTCCCCTTAGGAGAAATTCCATTCTGTCCATTTGTCGTCCAGCAGAGCTCTGAAGGCTGTGCTCTACGGCACTGTTACCCACTCGAGCTATATATAGGGGATGGAATCTGTAGACAACATGTCTTTTGTCCACACAAATCCCTATTTGATAGCAATCAGATAAAGATATACACAAAGTCAGACATTGCAATAAGAGGAAACTCAATTCGCTGAGAATTTCCTCTGAAAGAATGAAAAAAAAAAAAACACACACACACAAAAACAACAACGGGAGGTAGTTTAATCCTTTCAACAGACAAACTGTGTGTTAATATTCGCATATACCAACAAAAACATACAAACATAAATAGAGTAAACAAAATTGAAGCGAGTCCTTCTACGCTATGAACGTGCAACGCGGAACAGGAAAGCATCATCATCATCATTCCGGAATCGATTTTTGTTTTTTTCTACCTTTTTTTTTGTAAGCTCCATCGAATCCAATTAAAACAGCTTAAGCACTTTGCCTTTGCCTTTTCCACGAGCTTATTATTAAAGACCAAAAGCAAAACGCACCACTTTACAGCCAACGCGCGCAAACCGACATCCAAAGGAACAATAATTAAATGTCTGACATTCCTTTCTTCCCACCTCACCGCATCGCATCCAAACCTTTCGTTCATCCATCCATCCATTTAACCATCCTACACTATACCGTACCGCTACTCGTACAACTTTTCCCATTTACATAAATTTACACCTTCTCAACTACTACCTACTCTCAACTCTGCTGAAGAGATATAAATGTAAATCTATCTTTTATTATTATTTTTTTTTTTTTACTTTGTACCCGTATATTTCTGCTATGTTAAAATAATTGTGCTGATTTCCACACATTGATTCTACTAATATTGATGCAAAATTTGTTATTATTACTATTTGGTGTTTAGGCGAAATGGTGCCACAGGAAGTGCACCCTCTCAACCACTACGACCTAACGAAGACGGAAGCCATCACCTGCAAGAGTACACGTACAAGAAAATCACCGCATGCGACGTTTGTTCACAAATACTTCGAGGTAATTATTATAAAGAATAGATGATGATGATGATGATTGCTGCACAAATGGTAATCATAAATATGGCAACCGAATAAAGTTGGGAATGATGAAAAGTTTCTTAAATATGAGTAATTGGTGTAAATTTAAACTTTTTTTTAAAGAATTTTAAGTTCAATATGAAATTGATGGTATTTCAGGAGAAATCATTAATGGATATGCAATATTGAACAACAAAGATGGATTTTATGAAAAAAAAAATCCATTATAACCATTTAAGAACAACTCCAACCAAAATATGTAGAAAAAAATGTATCCCAAGTACCAATAGTCCTGCCATAAGTTCTGATACAAACATAAAACACCATAAAATAAAAACAGGTTGTTATTTTGTATTCAACATTATTTATTTATTTTGCATATTATGAGGCCGTGTGGCTTAACTGATTTTTTCACTCTTGTTTGTAAGCTCCAAGACTAACATTTACTTTAAGGTTTTCCAAAGTTCAGTGAGGAGACTTGGAAGCTATCATGCTCTCCAGTTCTGATCATAAAACAATAATCCATTGTATTTTAATCTGGAATTGCGAAGGGACAATCTTCTGCTGCTTTCGACCTGGGACATTGTTTCTAAGCCACTCCTGTGTGGTTTTGACTTTGTGTGCAGGAATAGAGTCCTATTGAAAGATTCATGAATCTCCAATAAAAAGGGAACCCTCGATCATACCCCCTAACACATCTTCCTGAAAGATGTTTTCTTGCAATTTTTCGTCAGGCAAAACTACTTTTTTGGATATAAGAAATAATAATTTCCCATTTACTCTGAACATAAATTATAGCTTATACCATTTTGAATTGTGCTTCAATAAGCATAATTTTCATTTACTATTATTTAAGTACCTATCTATATATTTTCAAATAAAACAGGCGTTAAACTTGTTCAAGAACTTGGTCATAAAATATTTTTAAAAGAATGAAATGAAAGAATTGTTTGCAGCAAACGAATAAATTGTTTGCAGCAAACTAATGAATTGTATGCAGCAAACGAATGAATTTTTTGCAGCAAACGAATGAATTGTTTGCGAAGAACCTTTCCAGACAGTTATTCGTTGCAAAAAACTTCACTTTTGGTCTTAATATAAAATTAACTTGTTGTAAAAGTTGATAGAAGGAAACAAAATTCTTAGTAATTGATTTTATGTTTGTGGAGTGCATATGAATAATGCATTTTATGATGAACGGAAGCTATCTAGTTCGTGACACAATGGCAACAGCCTTGCTACGAAATCGATAGGTTCCAGGTTCAATCAACGCTGACCTTTTTTTTTTTTGATTAGTCGTTCGTATAAAGTATTTAACCCGAACGAATTAAAGTGTTTGCTGCAAACGAAGTTGAAATTGAATAATTGTCCAGTAAACGAAAAGAATTTTGATTCAAACGATTAGTTTTATCATTGTAAATCTCATTTTGATCACGTGGATTCTACTCTACGCAAATCATTGATTTAATGGCTCTTGGCATGACAAGGAATGACAAGGTACTCACTTTTTAAGCGAAAAGACGCTGATTCAATCACCGATATACCGTTCAAATCAAGCAACTTAGGGCAAACAAAAAAGTCGTTATGGCAAACAATTTGTTCTCCAGTGAGAGTGAGGGGGCTTATGCATGTTTGAAAAATTCCATACTTGTGCTGACATATAGTATACTAAGAACTCTATTAGGAAAATGTGTACACTACGGCGTATACGTACTTTTTATTAATATTTTATGTTTTGTTCGGTACAAAATAATTTATTCTCAATAATAGAGGTTTCAACGCTTTACAAAAATGATGGGCCTAGGACCGCCACATATACATGCAAAAACACATATGAATTATCATAAGATCAAGAGAAATGAATATTAAAAAACAAAAATTAGCATTGGTGGCACTTGCAATTAAAAGTACCATGTTAGACCCCTTTTCCTGTAGGAGAGGAATCATATGACTATTAGAAATAAATACAAAGTTTATTGTTTTTGCTTTTTTGTGTGAAAAAGGACTTGGACCCTCTTATTCGTTATCGGAAAGAAAAATGTTTTTTTGTATAATATCACAATTATTTGAAGAATCTTTTTTTGTTTTACTCTTCTTTAAAAGCCACATGGAGGAGGGGGTTTTGGACCCCCTTTCTTGGCGATAAAAAATTTAAATCTATTTAATATAAGAAAATGTTATACAGTAAATTAAAAACTTAAAAATAGATAAAAATTCTATCCCTGACCAAATAAAAAAACAAATTGACCTTTGGTTATTGCTCCCTGTGAACTTTAAAAAGATATAGTTATTGATAATTTCAAAATTTAACATTAGAAGATAACTACCTATACTCGGTTTTAAACTGATTGCCATCTTAGAATGCCTTTTCATTAATTTAAAAAAAATATAAAAATTTAATCAAATAAAATATCACTCAGGAATAGTTCTTTTCTTAGATCAATTTATTCCAAACACAAAAAAATATCATTTAAATTTTTCTTAAATTAATATAAAACAATTCTTTTGTTAAGAGACATCATCATTTTTAAATTAGAGAACACATCATCTTCCCAACTTTATTCTGGTTCTGTAAGTATTACCAAGAAAAATGTGCATAAATTTACAACCATCATCTAAATATCACGCTGCCTGCAATAACGCACTAAAAAATGCATCAACCCAAAGCCAAATGCTAATAGTCTACGAGCTCAAGCATGAACGCCTTCTCCATTTGTTTCGTCATTATGGCCAGATTTATGGTTCAGTCTAAGCTCAAGGCTCATCGCATCATGCATAAAATCCCAAAAGCTATGGAATATCAAAAGAAAAAATGAAAAAAAGAAAAAATAAAGTTTGAAAATTTATTCTCATATTATTGCATTTTTTATACATTTGCCATCGTCATCGTGTCGGGCGTGTCGTCGTCATGGTCCTTGCTTTCGCTTTCTGCAACATTTTCTATTTTTTTTTAACATTTTCTTTTTGTTTCAACTGACTGCAAACTCCTTCTAAATAATGATAACATGTTTTATTCTTTTTTTTTCTCCTTTTCTGTCTTATTTTATGTGTGTGTATATTGTATGGTATTGCAATAGGACACACAAGACAGGGCTTGCGGTGCAGGATATGCAAGTTGAACACACATGGAGATTGTGCACCTCAATTACCACGATGCCAAGCTAAGCAGAAACTCCTAAGACGCCAGAAGAGCACTTCAGAACTGGAGAATCGTGTTGATGTCGAGGAAGAAAGTAAGTTGAATTCCGTTTTGTTTATTTCAAATAGGGTACAAAAATTCGAAATCTTGCAAGATTTATATAAGCTTGTGTGCATATAATGGGTGTATGTGTGTATAGAGTGTAAGAAGATACAGGGTGGAGGTAGAATTTTTGACATTGACCAGTAAAAAATATTCAAGGTTTAATTTAAAATTTTTGGAGACTCTTAAAGTTGCTCTAGTAAAGACTTTCAGATGACAAAAATTATTTCTAAAAAACATAAAAAAAAAATTACCCAGTAAAAGGAGGAAATTATTTACAACTGACTGGGGTTTTCAACACATAATTTAGTTGTTTTATATAATAAAACATTGCAATTGAATTATATCAAATTTCTTTTTTTTTTTAATTGCAGAGTAAATTTCGTTTATTTTCTAGTTAGTTTTGCAGTTTAAAAATAGAAAGCAGGAAACAGCCCATCTACAGTAGGTGCAGTTTATTTGCTTTTTGTTGTGTTTTTCGAAGTTTTATGTAATTTTTACGAAAAATACTTAACTGTAAAATACTTAATGAAAATTGTCAGACCAGAAAATAAAACTCTTTTGGTGATATTTTGAAATCTAAGCATTTCACAAAATGTGGAGTAACAAAAGCTCAAACTACGATTTGGATGTTTTTTTTTTTCAAATATGCACATTTTGTCATTCTTGTCGAATGTTTTGTTTTTAAACTAACATTAAGATTTTTATGAATAAATAATTTTTTTTTATAAAAATTTGGTAAAATTTTATAAAATAAACTGTGGTATGTTTAAAGAAAACAACGATTAAAAATATGGGTAAACTTATTTATATTTTTTGTTCAGAAGAGAGGGTATAATTTTTTTTTAAATTTTTGATCCATTGCAAGGCAATGGAGTTTGTTTGTACTACAAAACATTGAACTTTTTGTATTCAACAAAATAAAATAAAATCTTAACCTTCGTTAGAAAAAAATAACATAAAAAAGTAATCGTTTTTGAAAAGTCAGTATTTTAAAAAATAATTTTTATAATGTTTAATATTTTTTTTTTAGACTTTGGAGTTGTAATTACATTTTTTTTTTTTCAAAAACCAAAAAAAAGGCCATTTAATTTTGGAAGAGAAAATATATCTTGCTACGTAGAATTTTAAATAAAATTGGGTAAAAGTTTAGATTGAAATTTTTTTTTCAAAATTCTGAGCTTAAAAATCCTTTTTTTAAAAGAATAGGTTTCAGGCTATCGAACAACCTTATAACGTGATCTTGTCTTTAACTCGCGTTATTAGCAAAGTTATTTTTTGCCTTAAATTAACTTTTGAGAAAAATTCCCCTCCCATCTAAATGGGTGGAGATAGCTCCATGACTTTAGTTATTATTTTCCTTAAACAGACCTAGAAAATTTTTGGCATAAATATTTTATAAAATTTTTACAAAGTTTGTTTGATAAAAAAAAATTTTGTTCACAAACATATTTATATTAATTTTAGAAAAAGATCGAACAAGAGCTGTAATTTTTGTATATTTGACTATTTCTTATATGTATAACAATATTTGAAAAAAAAAACATCCAAATCGGAGATGTTTTCGGCCAATTCAGAGATAATTTGGTTACTCCTTGACAATTGGACGACAAATTCTTGTCAACGTTTTTACCCGCATGCTTTCATAATTATGGAACATAAAAATATAGCATGCATTTTGTTATAATAATGGCAAAATTTCAAAATGACAAACTTGAAAATCCGTTGCGTACTTTTTCTGTTATAAGGATTTGAATGCAAAAAGCACCGAAAATTGTTCTATTATTTTTTTATGTATTGTTTCTATTTTTTTTCTTTGTTCATATGGAAACATTGAAACATTTTTTGAGCAAAATTATTTTTTTAAGGGTAAGAAGTTAACAATTTACCAGAAGTAAACATTGTTTAGTTTGAGTTTTTATATAACTTGAAATTGAAAATAATAAAATACTCTTTAATATTTCAAATTTGTCTAAAAATTGCAATTTAACTTTTTAAAAACGATTTTAGTATAAATTTAGTTTTGAAAACACTAAATATAAAATACCAAAAATGCAAACAAATTATTTCAGGTTTTCTATGACAATATTTAACAGCTTATTGTTAAAAAGCCTTGATTATTATAAAGTTAGCCAAATTTGTCGTGAGTAGATTGAGGGTGGTAAAACATAAAATACATAGGTACTAATATTAAATCTTACCTCACGCTCACCCTGTATTACTGAGTATGTGTGATGTGTGTGTGTGTTATTGTATTAAATATCGGGATATCTAATACGTGTCTTCTACAAAGCAAACCAACTATCTTATTTATATTTTTAATTCTTGAAGATTTCTTTCTGTTTTTATTTTTTGTTCTATTTTGTTGTGTTCTATTTGTTTTTTGCTTTTTTGTTAAATTCTTTTGTTTTTGGCAATACTTTTGTCGAAAAAGTCAGAAGTGCATATGGCTTGCTAACGGTTTTAAGTTTTTGGCCTTTCCACTAAACCGGATGCAGAGGATTTTGTTTTTTTTTATTTTCTATTACTAAGATAGTTTTAAATTTATTTCCTTTTCTTTTAAGTTAAGAGTCCTTGTGAAAACTGAAAAGAAATCAGATTGTCAAATCGTTTGTTTTATTATTTTTTTTATTTTATTTTTCTGTCGAACAAAAATCTATGTACATTTTTATCTCTGAGAGAGTCTCTCTATATATGTCTTTGATTCAATAACACAAAATAAAAAACAAAAAAAGAAATATAAGAGGTAGGTAATTGAAAAACTTTTTGAGATTGTTGTATGGGGTATTATGTTGTGTTATGTTGGGTTGAAATGTATTTTCGTTGTAAATCGGATTTCTCGTTTAACGAGAGAATTTTTTTTTTTTTAATAAAATAAAAATAGAAGGTATTCGAATTTTGTATTAAAGAGGAGATTGATTTGAGACGACGACGACACGACAACGAAACGCAAGACGACAACAGTTGTAGGATTTTTGGGATACAAAGATATATTATTTTTTGCTTGTATCGAAGATGGATACATTTTCGATGAAATTGTTGTCTAGGGATCAATTGATAATAATCATTGTGACATTGCTGGAGGATATTTTTCTGACTAATATACAATAATAAAAAAAAAAGAACTCCAAATGGAAGTTTTGTGATGGAATTAAGCTTATTTTTTTTATTTTCTTTGCTTCTGTCATGGTTGGATTAGAAAGATACTTTTGTGTTCTAACGAAGTTTCTTTCTGTATTTGATTTATATTCTGCGAATAATTGGCAATTCAATTGTTGCTTATCATTTTATTTTCAATATCTATTTACTAGCGAAAATTCTATTTAAATCAATTATCACTAAGAAGATCAAAATCCTTCTTGATTTCTATCGAAATTATGTAAAATCTTAAATTATCTTAGAACACTTCTAGGTGTTCAGTGGTATTCGACGAATGCTATAAGTATCTTTAGGTATATTTAAAAATATGATCTATTGGAGAACTTTTCAAATTAAAATATTTTAAAAAAATGGAGCTATTTTCAGACCGGAAGGTCAAAACTGTGCAAACACTTAGAAAAGAAAATACATCAACACTCTTGTTAGAAAAGTGCAATTCAACAGTTGCCAGACTCGTCGGTTGATTTGTAAGGTACATCCCTTGATTTGCTTGTTCATCTGTTGATTTGTCGGAGTTTTTCGTTGATTTTTCGGGTTCGCCCATAAATTTACCAAGTTCAGCTGTTGATTTGCCAGGTGCGTCCATTTTGTGGCGAACGAACCGTCTGTTGATTTGCTGGAATCGTCCGTTAGTTTTTCGAATTCGTCGGTTACTTTTCCAAGTTCGGCTGTTGATTTGGCGGATTAATCCCTTGATTTACCGGGTTTGCTCATCTATTTTCCGTGTTCGCCATTGATTTGGAAGTTTGGTCGTTGCCAGATCCGTACTGAAGTATATGTTGGCTGTATTGAACCGTTGATTTTTAAGTACGCTCGTTGATCCGTACCGATGAGTGATTGAAAGAAATATCAACTCTAACCAACCACATTGCTGCAATAACCCATTGACCTGGATAGATTGGTGACCTATACCTCAGTTTTAAGGTGCATGTGCGCTTGGGATTAGAAATGCTGAGAGATGTGTTCCAGCTTCCTGAGAGTTTAATTTTTTCCAAAGTCATTCTACCATCAGGAATCTTGAACACTCTACTCGCAGTATTTTTACTCTCAAGTAGACACGAACCTTCCAACCCAAAATATATCACAGCACAACCTGTTTTCAAAACAACGTTCTCATCCACTTTTGAGCTTTCTGCAGCCAAAGTCCGTAAAAATGGTTAAGATGGCGGTATTATAGGATGATCACCAAGTAATTTAGTTTGCCAGAAACCAGTGGCGCCAGAAATGCAACCGTAAAATTTCATCTACCGAATTCCTTATTTATCGATTCTACCGATATGGCGAAGATGGCGGTATTCTAGGATGTTCACCAAGTAGTATAGTTTGCCAGAAACCAGTGGCGCCAGAAATGCAACCGTAAAATTTCATCTACCAAATTCTTTGTTTATCGATTCATCTGTTTGCGGTGATTTGGTTTGAACACTCCTACGTTTTGTGAAAAAGAAGTGAGACTGCCTCTATTAGGACCCTTAAATTTTTAAGCCAGTTGAAAAGCATTTAATTAGATAGCATGAAGTTTAATTCTGATTTTCATCTAATGTATTTTAGCACTTAAAACTTTCTGGTTCAAATAGCCCAAGGAATTGATGAAGAACTTTATCCTCCGATCCAACGGAAAAATGTTTTCTATATTTGTTTCTGTTTATAGCAAAAGTTACTAGGTAGACATTCATCACTAGCTACTTACTCATTTTTGCTCCAGCCAATATTTAGATTCATTCTAATTGTCTGAATCGTGTAATAACCTTCAATGCGCTCACACGGTCAAACTTTTTCTTTATGTGTGACCTACTTCTACTCCAAATAAGGATTGATAATCATAGATAAAAAATACTTTAAAAGCTCTTAAGGGCATAAACATTTTTTTTTTTTCAAACTCACTCTACCTCCATTATACCTCTACTAACTAAATTCTGATAATAATTAACACCTTTCAATTTTTTTGTCAGCTGTCGTGATTTGTGAAATCCTTGATAATTTCAAGGAATCTCATTATAACAAGTCCATTTAACAAAATGAACGTTCGACTGTCTAAAAATACCACCTTTTCAACAAATATATATATCTGTATACCTTACCTATCATATACTTTATATAAGAGGGTAGAATATATCTGGAACGGTATTCTGGTGTTCAATTTTACTCATCGGGACGTGAAATGAATTTGAAAGGTCAAATTTAAATGCTTTTGTAAGCATGAAAACAAAAAAATTCAATAAACGATACGGTTTCTGAAGAATTTCAATTTTTATTTTATATTTTTTTTGTTTTTTGTTTTCATTAAATTTATTTAAAATCGGGTTTGATGCCTTAAAGCATTTTTATCAAAAAAAAAAAAAAAATGAATGAATTGTATCCTATTCTATTGTGTATTGGGCCTTGATACGATACTTTTTTTGAATTTTTTTGTTGGAATAAAAATTCAATATTTTTCATTCCCGAAGGCTAGAGGTAGGTATACGAATATTTAAAATACCCATCAGGCATTAAACAAAAATTAACGAAATTAAATATTTTACGTATCCCAGGAGATACTGAATTGAACAAGAAATTATAAGCATTTTAAAATTTTTAACCTACCATTTGATCAATTCCGTTTTAAATTGGCGATATTGATAAAATTATACAGGAGATGAAGTTAATTTAAATTTAAAATTAATATGATAGGAATAATTTAAAATTAATTTTTGGGTTGAGTTTGATTTTTGTAATAGGTCTTTAGTTAATTTTCCTCACTGATGTGAGTTGAAGACTTTAATCTTAATTCGTGTTTAGTTCGGAGCTACTAAAAATAATTTGCAAACAGTTTTATGCGAAATAAGGCCACATTCCAAATAGGGGTTTATTTAAACAAGAAAATTGAAATAACACCCAAAAAGAATACTCTGGTTTTAAAATTACATTATTCAAAACTCAGCTTGGGACGATTTTCAAATATATAATCAAAAAATCGGCCGATAACGCTTTTCAAAACTGTTTAGCTACCAAGGTTTTCAAAAGTAGATTAGTTTCTTAAGCCCAGTTTTTTTCACAGTTTTTTTTCTGCTCCGGAAACAGGTGATTTCAGAGCAAAAGGGTGGACATTTAAAACAAAATATACTTTTTACGTCAAAATATAGCTCATCCCCAATCTTTTAAGCTAAGAACTGCCAAATTCCGTTGGATGATGGCGATGGATTAAAAAACACAAAAAAAAAATTCCAAAATGTTCTGTGTTTTTTGTTTGTTTCTGAAACAGAGGTGAGTTTAGATCAAATGGGTGTGACATTTGGAATGAAATATACTTTTTGTGTCAAAATATAGTTCCCCCGAAGTAGTCCAGCTATAAACTGTCAAATTTCGTTGAAGGATGGCTACGATATTGATGGATTAAAAAAAAAATAAACACTAAAAATACAAAATTTCTAGTTTCTTGCTCTGGATAAAGCTGATTGGTTTTAGGGCAATTGGTGATCTATCGAGTTGACTCCCCGAAAGTTGAATATTCCATAATAGGCATGATTATTATTGAATCACATATAGGGCGTCTCAAAAATAATGGCCCATACTCAAAATGGTCAGATCTTTGCTCTCCTGTCTTTAACTAATTTTTTGTATTACAATTTTTGAATTTTTACTACTATTTTTTTTAAATAACCAAACAACCAACATGCCTCTTCAGCCGGCTTCATCCTTAGCAAGCCCCCTCCAGTTACGCACGCCAAGTTGGTTGAAGCCGTTCTCCAATTGTATGCGCCACTTGTTCGCTGCCTCCCTCTGCTGCATACACCATCGGATTGGATTCGAAGACTCGTGGGCTGGTGCGTTGATTTCCATACGCTCCACGTGTCCCAGCCATCTCAGCCGCTCTATTTTCAGCTTCTTGACCAGGTCAACGTCCCTGTACAGCCCATAAAGCTCATTGCTGAATCTTCTTCTCCATACTCCTTCGATACACACAGGAGTTTCCCTTCTCGTTGATAGCATATACTTCGTTTTGTCTTCATTAACAGCACCAACCACAGCTCACTTTGTTCTGCCGATTATGTCTATGTCATCTGCATAAGCAAGTAGTTGAACGGACTTTTGAAAAATTGTACCTGTGGTGTTGACTTGTGATCTGCGTACAACTGCTTTAAGAACGATGTTAATAGGTTGCATGATAACGCGTCGCCTTGTCTTGGACCTTTCTTAACATCAAACGGTTCAGAGGTGTTCTTACCGTCTTTGACGGATCAGCGAGATTTCTTCATTGTCATCCTGCACAAGCAGACTAGTTTGGCAGGGACTAGTTTGATCGACTGTTGACTTTCCTGGCATAAAACCACACTGATAGGGGCCAATCAAATCGTTGACAAGAGATTTTAGGCGGTCACACAGTATCGACGACAGGATTTTGTATGGGACGTTAAGGAGGCTTATTCATCTGTAGTTGGTACATGTCAAAGGGGGCATACTATGCCCAGGTTCCACTCATCTCGGGTATGCTTTCATCCAACTAGAATTTACAGATGAGTTGGTGCATACTCCCTACTAACCCATCTCCTGCTGCTTTGAACAATTCGGCTGGTAAGCCATCCGCACCAGCAGCCTTATACGACTTAAGCTTGGCAATCGCTAAGCGCACTTCATTTAGGTCTGGTGGACGGAATTATTAGCCATCGTCGTCCAAAGTAAATGAAATAACAGCGGAATGTTGGCTATCTTCGCCGTTCAGGAGTCTAGAAAAATGTTCCTTCCAGATCCTCAGCACTGACTGTGTGTTTACTACCATATTCCCCCTCTCACCTCGGCATGCTTCTGTTCTGGCCTTGTCGTCTTGCGTAGATCTTCTTACCCTTTGGTAGAATTTTCGAAGGATTGTACTAGCAACAATCCTCAATAGACTCGAACGCCCGTTTTTCGTGCTCTCTCTTTTTCTTCCTGAAAAGTCGGCGTTCCTCTTTTTTTTTGCCCGTAGAGCTCTCGGGCGGCTCTCTCAGCGGCTCTGGTTCTTGATTGCAGCATTGCCTGATAGGCATCGTTCTTAGTTGCATGCGCCAGCTGGCATTCTTCATCAAACCAGGAACACAGCACATCATCGGCGGCACTACTGATGGCTTGTTGGCAATGTCTCCACTGGTCGTCTATGCTTGAAACGCGGTCAGCTAAAGTTTTGGCGGTTTCTTGCGATTTGAGTTTGGCGACATCAAACTTTTTCACAGAATCTGCTCGGCGTTATGGCGTCATAGATATCCGCATCCGTACTCGAGACACTACCAAGTAGTGGTCTGAGTCAACGTTTGCTATTCGGAACATTCGGAAATCTAAGATACTGGAAGCATGTCTGGCGTCAGTCGCGATGTAATCAATTTGGTTGGCGGTTTTTTGATCACATGACCGCCCAGTCCCCTTGTGTATATTGAGGTGTGGGAATTGGGTGCTCGCAATGGTAATATTTCGCCCTTCCGCAAAGTCAATCATCCTGAGTCCGTTATTGGACGTTTAAGCATGTAGACTGTGCTTTACAATTATTATCGTCCTTACCAAATTTGGCGTTGTAGTCGAAAAGAATAATCTTGACGACGTACTTGGGACACTTATCGTACGTTCGCTCGAGGAGGTCTTAAAACTCGTCAACAATTGAGTTATTCTTCTGTTCATGGGGGGCGTGAACACAGTTCAGCGTCACTTTCTGAAATTTTGCCTTGATGCGGATTGTGACCAGGCGCTGACTAACCGCATTAAAGCCCAAGACTTCTTGCCTTCTTCTTATCACAATACCACACCCAAACAGCCGCTGACCCTGCTCCTTGAAGCACTTCCCATGGTATATGTCACACGATTTCATCCGTCGCATGCCCTCTCCATCCCATCGCACCTCCTGAACAAAGTCTTTTTTCCGTGGTAGGGAAGTTACCCGGATGCACCATCCTGGAGGACCAGACTCTTAGTTAACTCCAAGATCGGGAACCGGATCGAAACCGCTCGTAGTAGCCCGCATTTAACCGTGCCAAAATTAACCCTTAATTTATAAAAATGCATTTATTATGAATACTTTTGACATTAAAGACAAAAATTAAGTATTTTTTATTTCATACCTTTATTATTATTCAACATCAATTATTTTAAAAGTAATGAAAATTTATTTGCAAAATCAACTGAAATCTTTTGTTTTCAGATGGACAACTTCATGCTCAAATATCTCTTTCTAACTCTAGGCCAACGCTCCACCATATTTAAATGGACATTCCCTTTAAGGACTTCTGTTTGACAGAGTCTTCAGCTTTGTCAGCAGAAGTTTGTGTTCATAAAATACTTTTACGTTCAGTGTTCTTAGTCAGATTCAATTCAATTTTATTCAAAATTGAAAAGCACTTAAGTTTATTGGAAATCAATATTATTTTTGAACAATTTATTATTATTAATGACAATCGCAATTAAGCTTTGAATAACAACAACAACTTGAAGGTACTACCACCAGCATGGCTAAAGTTATAGCTATTTCGAAGGAGCCAATCCTGTCATCAGACTCCTTTTTCCGTCAAACGCAATACTTAACACATAAAAATTATTTCAAAGGCTTTCGTTTAATTTTTGAGAAATGGATCTGAGCTAAAAAAGAAATGGATATCCGTTGCAAATGTTGGTTCACACCAAAAACTGAATACGAATTTAAATAATCATTAAAAACAAACAAAAACTACAGGATACTATAAATAAATGATTTCTTTTTTTCAAAGATTTTCTTATGACATTCGATGTTAGAATTGATGTGTCCGAATTTATGTTAATCGATTTCCTGATAAATTGTTTATTCCTTCCTCTAACTCCAATCACTTATAAAAAAAAAAAAACAATACTTACTATCATCGCATACAAATCCAACGATATTTAAAATGTTTGCTATTTTGTAGATTTGGTCCCGGCTTGGCCAGGCCAGCCCTACTATACATCGAACGTGACCATTACTCCAGATTCCAAAAAAGAGCATTTAATCCTAATCGAAAATAAAACCTCGCTTAGAAAAATAAAACCGCATAATTTATTCAGAAGTTTCCTCTTTTTTTTTTGTGTTCTATCGGGGAACATCAGGATATCCGATATCGAAAAGGATATCTTTAAGGAAGAAAAAAAGTATTTCGATGGTAAAAATCGATATAATAAACCAAGATTAGTTAATGTTAAAATGAATAATAAGTTATTTCCGATGCTGCTGATAAATAAAAGGAAAAACAATCTTCACTTCTCTCTGGGATCTCTGGATGGAACGTGCTCAAATAAAACTTTAATCAACATTTTGATATTCAAAAAGCATTTTTGTTTCTATTCTTCCTGATTCTTTTTGCTTTGCTTTTAGTTTTGATTTGTTTTTTTTTTTTTTTGTTTTCTGTGGTTGGAAACAATATTGAACATTTCGTGACAAATAAACTAAAATATCTTTGCAAAAGGGTGGGGATGAAAAGTGATTGGATGAAATATTCGCAATGACAGGTGTTACACAATTGTTTAATTCTATAAGAAAGGGACTGCTGTTGCCGAGAGTCAAAATTATCGTCCTGGTAATTATTGTTTTGCATGTCATTGGTTTGGTATTCAGTAAAATTAATAAATGGCTGTTATTAAAATTAAAGGTAGAATCGAAAATAGGAGGTAGAAATTAATTTTGATAGAAATTTATTAAAATTAATGGTGAAAAACTTTCAAACCCAACTAATGACCAATACCCAACAACAATCTCATCACTCAAAAATTCTATCTTACGGTAAAACCTATCAATCTTTAAATAAAAACAAAATTTATCAAAAAAAAAAAAAAAAAAAAAATCAACCTATACCTTCACTGTTATAGGAGAAGAGCCGAGTTCAATGAATGTTTCTATTCGTCAGAACCTCCCACGAGTCGAGCGGTTAGAACAATTAGGTACACGCAACAACTTTATTGGAGATTTTTTAAATAAATAAATTTAAATGAAAAATTAAAAAAACAACAAAATTTCAATCACATTATTATAAAAATTAATCGCATTTTACAGAGCTTACATACATAAATGTATTACATAAAAAAAAATAATTACATAAAATTCAAAGCCTGTCTCTTAGTGCATGCGCATTTCAGACAGGCTATTGTTTCATCTTAGGATACACACAAAAATATTAAATTAATACACTTTGTAGAGATTAAACACAAGAGTTTTGTTAAAAAAAATGTTCAAGTCCATAGAATAATAATTATAATTATGATAGACTAATAATTTTAGCACACTTTGATTTTATTGTTTTTTTTTTTTTTTTGTCTTGTTTTTGTCTTGGTCCAGGGACCTTTAAAAAATATTTTCAATCCTCAAATAAAAATAAATTCAAACAAAATATAATTACAACTTCAAAAAAAAATGTTATGTTGTGTGTGTTGCGCGATATATAGAAATCACGGACATCGATCAAATCTATCGAGTCCTTAAACAAGCCGGGGACGCTGGTAAATCCAATGCAGAAAAATCATCCGTCCAGCTTAAGCCCATTGGGGCATTGGATCCAAGTATAGCCCTGCAGCTTCAGGCCCAACATGAGATACCAATTGTCAATGTTCCCGAATGTCCCGAGAGATCCACGCTACCTGTATCATCAATGGCTGGGAGTCGCCGCGGCGGTACATCCCATCGGCCAACAGCACCGAGTGCTCCATGTGGGTCGAGGGGTCTGGCGGCTCCAACGCAAGATATATCTAGTTCTTCAGGTCCGACATCAAAATCGATTTCCTAAAAAAATAAATACAAAAAAAAAACTTCTTCCCTGTTTTTTTTTTTTCTTTTCTTTTTCTTTTCTCTTCTATTTTGATATTGTTCGAAAAAAAGTACATCTTTTATTTAGTTTTACTTCTGTTTCAAAACCAAATTTATTGACACACGCATTATGAAACGTTGCAACCACAAAGTTTTAATACAATTTTCTATTCTCTATATCCTCTCCAGTATAAGAAATTAGCAAGAAACAAAACATTAATATAATTTATTGTAGTGTTGCGAATTTTGTATCTGATGTATTGTACTTTAATGCAGCTTTTTTGTATTTTTATTGATTTTTTTTTTAAGCATGAACATTTTGTATTCTGATTTTCTTTACTTTTATTAAAAAAAAAAAAAAAACTTTGACTTAAAAGCTTTGTTTAAAATGTCAAAATGATGTTACGAAACAATTTTTTGACAAAATCTATTATTGCAAATGGAGTAACTATACAAAATATTCTCGTAACCGGTGTAACTACTGTTCTGATTTAGATTTTTTGTATATTACTGTCGGTATTCAGAAATGTTTAAATGTTCACAAATTAAGAATTGCAGTTATAGTAAAAAAAAAAACAAACATTGTTTTTTTTACTACAAAATGTTGATAAAATTTTTAAATTTAAATGACACCAAATATTTTTTGAACCAATTAAGAAAAGAATGATGCCAAGTAGTGGGTATTTCAACCGTTTAGATATACATGTGATGCAATTTTCTCCACAAAACAAAAAAAAAATAAAACGAAAACCTCTTACATTAGATTAATTTTCTTTTTAAATCTAGTTTATTCGATAATACTCGTAGGCTTACAAAGCTAACAAACAAAAAACATATTTCAAAACCTAATAATTCAAAACAAAAAAAATGAGCTGATTTTTTCCACGGGTTCTAAGGTTTTGGACAATTTGTGGCTCCTGTGACTGTACTGAAAAACTTGAACCCTCTTTCGATATGCAAATATCAATAATCTATTTAAGACCTTAGTAATTAAACTGAGTTCCATAAAAAATATGTAACACAAACAAAAATAACAATAAGAAACGATGAATTAATTGTGTGTACAAAATGTGTGGGTACTTCTACAAATAATAAATAATAAAATTTCGATTTTCGAACTGCGTTTTATATAAAAGGAAAAGCCCAACAAACATTTTCGTCTACGATTTCGTTATGTAATTTTTGTAAGAAGTTCTTTGTTTCGCTTCAGCACTGGCTGAAGTGAACAAATTGTGAAGGAAAAATACAAAAAAAAAACGTATTTTCAGTTAACTCAAAAAATTTAAGAAGTTTTTTTCAAAATCAATTAAGCATTGCCTACCAATAACAAGACGACGATACTTAGGAATGATTTCTTGGCTCTTACACATAAAGTTAATCATACATTTCTAAGCCTGGGATTTATAGAACTTAAGTTATACTCCATTTTAGTTACCCATTTTCGGAGACTTTTCTGTTAGAATTTGTATTGCTTTTTTAATATGAGTGAACTTGAGTTTTATAATTTGGATCGTTAAGATTGAGGTCTCCAAACTTAGGAAAAATGACAAAAAATCATATTCATTATTAACAATGGTAATTAAAGTGAATTTGTAATTCTCAGATGAATTGGAATAATATCGATTATACATGTACAAAACACTTGCCCTACAAAAAGTCATGTAGTTTTAATTTTGTTTAACTTTTTTATTTTGTATTGGTCTGGAAAATGTCTGTACACCATGCTTAAAACATAAATATTTGTTATTTTAGGTTTTAAGTCCGACTTCCCATTCATATTTCTTCATATTTCTCAAAAAGTTAGTACTAAAAGCTATTTTTCCATGCTTTAAATTTGCTGCCTTTATTTTTGTTAACTTAGTTGGTATACAAAGAGAGTCAAAAGTTTCTAAAGAAAATGAAAACATTTTAAGCAAAAAATTTACTAAGTAAGTCATTGCTGCCCAATCAATAGGAAATTAAATAAATCGATTGACAAAATAGAAGAGTTTTGTTCTTGAGGATTTTAGCAACAAGAAATTCAAATAATCCATTATGTTAAGAATTTTTATTTCGGTAGTTTGACTATGTACTCTAAGAACGATATTTTTGTATTTCTTGTGACAAAAGTGACGATTTCAATTAAGCGAGAGAAAATTTATTCATTCAAATAGATACAACCACCAGAATTATAACGAATAATCATTCGATGATGTTCACATTTGTTGCTGATTTTGTTTCTAGATGACTATAATAATACCTTTCAAAAGAAAAACAACTTTTAATATTTTCTCATGGATGCAGTTATCACAACTAAACTAAATGGAAATGCGTATCAATGGGACCCATCAGATTTCAAATAAAAAAAGAATCATCAAATTCGATTAACCCAGTCAAAAATTCTGATGTTAAACAAAAAAAAAAAAAAAAAAAAAATACAGACGAATTGATAACCTCCTCCTTTTTTGATATCGGGCAGTTAGAAATCTTTCAGCAGTTAAGGTATGTGTCTTATTGACACTCCTCTTGAGAAGTATCTTTAAAAGTCACTTTAACTAATAGTAGAGACTAATAATAAGGCATTGCGAAGGCATTTTTAATGTCTGCCATATTATTTTTAGTTAGTTTTAGTAGAAATTACATTTCTTACAGAAGGATTTGCCTAGCCTGTATTTTTTTTTATAAATACTGCAAATGCTGCAATGTGGTGCAGGATTCTACTAACATGTTGATGAGCTTTTAATACCTGTTAATTTAAACAAAATATTTCATTAAAAATTCATTATATTTTCCCAAATTCATATATATTATATAAGTTTAATGAATTAAATTAAATAAGAAAACAAAAATAAAATCGATAATTTTTTTTTTTAATCTTATTAAGGTCCAACAAACTCTCTACCTATAGTTTCAATATAAAATATTACACAAGGATAATGTGTGCATATATAATAGTTTTGGATTTTAATATCCTTTGCACTCATTATACCTGGTTCACTTACATGTTTGTTTTATTAAAATGCTTGTGTGCACTGCAAGTCTACGTACACAATCACCACATTAAACATCTACTGTGTTGAAGTTGGTTCATGCATTTTAATTTATCCTTTGCTTACTGAAAACAAAATTGAAACTACAAACATACATATACATACCTCCTCTTTACATATAAATATATTATACGTTGAGCGTATATATATACAATATTTGCCTTCAATATTATATTGTTGGCCAACTTGTAATTGGGTTAATATGATTACCTATCGTTATGCATTATTTAAAGACTTTATTTATTTTTAGCTCCTGTTATGCTGTTACTGTTATTTATATATTAAAAACACACTCAAAGATTTAATTCAAATACATTTTGTTTTTTATGACAAAAAAAAATCTGTTTTTTTTTTTAAGATTTACTTTATTTTGATGAATTATTAAATTTAGAACAGTTTGCTTAGATTTAAAATTTAAATTTTAAAATAAGAAATTGGTGAAATAAACTAGTTTTAACGCGGACAAAATACTTTACAGCATTTTTTTTAATTGGAAATTGTTGGCAGCAGTGCTCTTACTCATGTCCCGAAAGTCCCAACTTAGCCACTATCTTGAAAAAACTGCATCAATTATGCACTTTTGTTTTTAGCTATTAAAAGGTTTTCTAATAAGGACTTGACAACTTTGTTTTGAAATAAAACGCAAACTATTTGAGATATTTCAAAAAGGTTATTATTGGCTTGAAGTACAATCAAAACATTTATGAATGGAGCTCGACTTTGTTCATATGGCCACCGCGGGCACGTTTGCAGCAGTCGATTCGTTGGACCCAATTTTCGATGACTCGGTCACACATTTCGGCTGAAACGGCCGCTATGTTCAATGTTTGCTCTGAGCTCTTCCTACTTTGTCGGCTTGTTGGCATAAATCAATGACTAAACGTAGCCCCAAAGAAAATAGTCTAGATTCTAAATCGCACGAACGAGGTGGCCAATCGACTGGCACATTTCTTGAAATAACACGCTCATCAAACCTACTCTTCAATAATTCGATTGTAAGGTGTGCTGTGTGGCTTGTGGCACCATCCTGTTGAAACCACATGTCGTCCAAGTCCATATCTTCCAATTCGTACCAAAAATAATCGGTTATGCAAACCGCATATTTTGTTTATTGACGAACCCATTGAGTCAAAAATGAGCTTCGTCACTGAATATGCTTTTGCGATGAAATTCATCATCTTGGCGCATCTTCTCCAGAGCCTAATCGGAGAACGTACGTCCATGGCTCGAAATGGTCCATCGGCTTCAATTCTTGACTCAGCTTGATCTTGTATGAGTGTAAACTAAGACCCTTACGCAAAATATTCCACAATGAGGTCTGAGCGATGCCCACTTCTTGAGAACGCCTTAGAATTGACAATTTTGGGTCGTTTTCTACGGACGCTTGATATTTTCTCGAGATATTTTCGACACTTCGACCAACCCGTTGTCACAATGGCACGGCAACATCACAATGAATATATAGACTCAAATTTTTGCAATAAACTTTTTATTGCCTGTCTAGAAGGGCGAGAATTACGACAGAAAATTGGAGTAAACGCTCTTAAATTCGGGGTCACCGACTCCGAATTTCGATAGAATTGTTTTTATAATTTGCGACGTTGCTCAACCGTGTATTTTGTCATGATAAAACTGTTGAATTTACTGAAGAAATTGACAATAACAGTTTGATGATTTGTGAAAGGTTGCGTTCGCAAATTAAATCCAAAGTTGTCAAGTTCCCAGTGGAAAACCCTTTGTGATCATCTAAATGTCAAAATAAGATTGTAAAGCTGCACCCACTGAGATCAAAACAAAGGTAATACTACTACTCTAAGTGGATATAATAGTCCTGTTTATGTAAATTAATATTTTCAGTGCAACAGGGGTACATTTTTAGAAAATCCCCTTTCAATAGTGGAACAGTGATAAAATTTGACTTGGACGTTTCATTTACAATGAGAACATAGTACCAACAAAATGCATCGAAATATTTTGGTTGAAAGGATTTTTTTTTTTGGACAAACATTTCAGGAAAGTACAAATTAAGTCAAAATGAGACGATTTTACACTTTAAAAACCATCTATTCGGCTATTTCCCAAATTTTCCCGAAAAATTGAATACAGAATAACTGTTATAAAAGAAAGTAGCCTAAATGATATGCATGAGATGTTTATATTCTTGATTTAAATTAGCATAGGAATATATCCATCAATGTCCTTCCTTCTTTCTTAAAAAAAACACCGTTTCAACCAAAATATTTCGACGCACTCTTTTGGTTCTTGGTTCTCATTGTAAATGAAACGTCAAATTTTATCGAAAGGGTTCCTGAAAAATGTACTCTGTTGCAGCAAGTTCAATGGCTTTTTAAGTTTTCCGGAATAGGTGATAATGTTGAACTGTCTTGCCACCTCCATGAGAGATGAATAAACAGTTTTAGGCAGTCATGCAGTTTGTTGAAATGGGACCGAGATATTTAAGAGCTGCTTGGCTATCTGAGAAAATATAGATATTTAGCTTTTGGGTATCACGTTTTCTTTGAGCCGAGATAGACCTTCTTTGAAAACCAGGATTTTTGCTTGGAGCACGCGTGAGTGGTCAGGGAGAAAACGAAAGCAGAGATTAAAGTTTAGTCTTTCTGAATACTGCCACCTCCCACTTCTTCTTCCGTTTTTCAGCCATCCGTGTAGAAATGCATTGAATCATCTCTCAAAAATGCATTATCGTTCCAAGTGGATATTAAAGGAATGGTGACCTGAAAATATTATTGTAACAACCAGGCTGACATAGTCGCATTGTCTTGAGAATGGCTGTGATCACTGCCACTTCGGTACCTACAATATAATTCGAGGAATGAAAAGGCAGCACAAGGTTCCGAGTGAAGAGTTTCGCTGATACCTACACATCCACGCTGATATTAGTAACATGCTAAACTTATCAAAATAAGTTGCTTTGTCAACCATACTGCCAATTCGTAAAAGAGTATTGGCTTGATAGCCGCTGTGTATTGGGAAAGGTTTGGGGAATTGAAATAAGGCCCTTTTGTTCCCAATAGCTTTTTTGTCAGAAAAAATTATCATTATGGTCTTCTAACTAGTTCTTGTATACCTAATACGTTTCCAATTTAACATTTTGTCTAAAATAAGCTTCCTTTTAGAATTAAAGGTAATACCATTAATTGTTTGGGGGTCTAAGTTTAGAATTATTTGTGTTGAAATTCTAACGAAACTTTGTGTTTGGCTTAAACCCACATTTTAATTAAATCGTTTATTACTATATTAAAATTTATTTCTTAAAATATGTATAAGAGAAAAATTGTATAAGTTGGGGTATTATCAGTTTGATTAAAGGTAAAATGGATAACGTAATTATCATTAATTTATTATTATTATGTAACATTAAGCAAATCTTTCGATTTTCTTCCCCTAAAGCACAATATTTATTTAAATTTTAAGTGATGGATGAAAAAACTTGTTTTTGCATTCCCTTCACCTATATAATACCTGAATTATGATACCAATTAAAAAAAAAAAAGAAGATATAAATATTAAGTATGTAGGTATAAATGTTTATGTATTTTGCCAAACCTTCAACCATCATCATATTCATTGCATTTTACTCTGTGTAATATTAATTACTTTAAGATTGCCGCATCCCATCAACGGCGGGTGTTGCTACAACCGTATTATCATCCACCCAATCTGTGGCGTATCCAAATGATTCGGGACTTCGACGTCGCTTGTTTGCAGGATTTAGACCTTTGTCTGGCCTTGGACGTCTACGCAGCCGATCATCCCAACATCGATCAATATCATTGCCAGAAAGTAATTACGTGTCCACTTACGATAATTGTAATAATGCAATCAATAATTTTCTATCTCTCTCTCTCTCTATTATATGAATATATATATTATCTCCTTGTCGTCAGTTATTTGCCATAATTTTGATGCAGCTCGATATAAAATCACTAAATTTTATTTATTAATAATATTAAAATTTGTAAAATAATACATAAGTGTATTTTTTTTTTTTTTTTAATAAATAATTCTTCTTTTTTCTTATATCGATGAAATTTTAAATATCTTTTTGTGAATCTTGCATCAAAGTGGTAAAAAACTTTTTTTTTTAAGAAAAAACATTCTACACAAAAACTCTACACGGATATGAACAGATGGGAAGGTGTCATGTAAAAATTATTAATACCTCACAGTCGGTGTTAAGTTCTTAGATAGATTTTACTTTTTTTAGTTATTCAATCCATTTTTGTTGTTCGTATTACAATTCCACAATTATTTTTATTATTTTTTTTTTTTTTGATTTATTAAAAAAAAAAATATCGTGTATCAAAATCTTAAACCAGCTCGTTTTTAATTATGATTTTATAGTTTTTGTTTGCGCAAGGTAGTAAAAGAGGACAAACATAGAAAATAATATCTGCACAAGCAGTGTATCCGTCTGCAGTATCATTATCCTGGATTTATTATTTACTTGCAGTTTTTTTTATTATTATTTTCTTCTTCCATGATTATTATTTTTTTGCAGTAATTTAAAAGCTCATTTACACTTTCCGGATTGTGCAACAAAGATGTCCTCTTTATCCTTTGTAGTGCAGGGCTGTTTGTTGTTGTTTTCTTCTTTTTGTTGTTGTTGTTGTTCAGTGTATATCCACGGTGACCTTCCGGAAGTGGTGTTTGAAGTGTCTAAAAGAGCTTTGAGTGGGCAGATGGCGTTTTGTTTGAAAGTGTAAATGAGTTTAATAGTTTTTTTTTTCTTTTGTTCTGTTTCACAAATTGTATTTTTAATTTATTTAGATTATAACTTTGAAGTACAAATGTTCGTGTGATAAGTGTTTTTTTTTAAATTTTTTTTTATGTCAATCTGATTGTATTTTTAATTAATTGCATTGGAAAATATATATATTTTTTTTGTCTTTGATGTATGAATAATTTTAGTTAATTGTCAAAAAAATACACACTTGTAAATCAAGTAGTAAATTAAGGTGGAGTAATTTGATTTTTATCTATTAATATCCACATGTACATATAATTGTTTTTTTTGTCACTTCAAAAGTCATATTTTTAATTTTTCTTTAATTAAAATTATTTTTATCAAAATCTAATATCCAAATAAAAACAGGTTTTCAATTAAGTTAAGATACAGATAATGTATCTATGTAAATGTATAAGATTACAATTAGTTTTTAGGCTAAGAATCATCTAATTAATGATAAAAAACTACACCGATGAAAAAATAATGATGGAATAAAATTGAATTGTACTTAAATCGAAGTCATCGAGGTAATAATATTAAATTTTTTTTGAAATTTTATAGTCCTCTTGATTTTTCTATAATTAAAAATAAATTATATGATTGCAATTAATGAAAGCTGATGAGTTCACACTTACTTTATTTTTTTTACTTAGGGCCTCAGACCTCAGGCCGTTGTGTGTGTGTCACTTTTATTTAGTCTAGAAAAATGTTTGCTGCTATCTTACAATTCGCAGGCTGAAGACAAATCCATCTCCTGTAATTAACCAGTGGCGTATCCAGAAAAAAATTGGGGGGGGGGGGCTCGAGTATCTGAACTCCATCTTGATCTCTAAGATTTACGAAAAAGATTCAGTTAATCATGCGCATTATACTGAAATCACCTTAAAACTAGCCCCTTAACCCCCTCCCCCGCCCTCTCAATACGCCATTGATTCACACTGCATCAAGTCTCCTTTCTGCGGAAGCTTGACGATAAATTTCATTTTCCATTCCTCGGGGAAGCTGCAACGACATCTGTTGGTGCTGTTAGTAAAAACTCGGAGGGATTACCGTCAAGTCTTAACGCATTTTTGCTCTTCAGCATTTTAATCGCCGCAATGACCTTTTTTCTACTGGGAGGTACAGTGCGGGCGTTTGTTGCTTTTGGTGAGTCATCAGGTATTTTGTGCGAATTTACACACAATTTAAGACCGAAGCAAAGTGTTTCATGCACTTTCTGAACTATTACTTATCGGACTGAAGCAGAGCGTTATACATTGATTCCCATTCGATTCAAAGAGGGAGCAATTTCACATTTTACTGAATTACACACTACTTTACTTCTTGTCGAAGCTAAACCGAGGGTGATTTGCAATATTGCAGGTTATCATTGGCCCCGAAAAATGTAAAGATACGATAATTACCACTGCCGTTGATATTATCGTTCATCTGAAAAGTATATCGCCTAATTAAAGAAAAAGGCTTTTATGTCCCAACTTGGAATTGGGAGTTGACTGAATCGGTCTTATACATAAAATAAAGGCTGCTTACCTGAATGGAGTTCCTACTCAAATTTTGATACAAGGAGCTGATACTGTGAGCTCTGGAGGCAATGCAGTGTTTTGAGCTATACAAAAAATAGCGAAGAAAAGTACAACATTCAGAGATCCGGCTAAAGAGTCTCAAAAAGAAATCACAGAAATGCAAAATGATGAGTCAATTAAAACTATCCTTTACTAAATTTAAACTTCGAATATTATTAGGTCAGTATAAAGTTTGCACATTAGTATTTTGTGCTTGCATTTAAGACTACAATATATATTTTTAAATTATTTTTTTTAAATTGATTTCTTCAATTCAACTTGAGGTGGACATTTAGATTTTGAAAAGTCTTTGGTGGGTCATGCAACAAAAAAGGTTGGGAAACACTCACATGCAACCTCTGTCACCGGATGTTGCTTAGAGCTCTGTGAGCTCCCAAGCGATCTTATAATTCTGCTGTCGCACCGATTTGCGGAAACTTCTGATGATACTTCCGCTAATGCATAGACTCTAGCTGTTTTACAGGAAAACTATCATCAACTTTTTTTTGAAAAATAACACAGGTCAACAAAATTTAATTTTCTTTCTGTCGCCCAAACTTTGATTAAAGTTTCTAAAGGTTTTTGACCTGCTGAACTCAAATCCGAAATCAAAATTTTTAAATTGGCTCTAGTTTTTGAGATATCCTTGTTAGAAAAACACAAAAAAGAGCGGGAACGCTCCCATGATTTAAAAACTGAAATTCAAGTGACAACAAAATTCACTTAAATCAATAAAATGTAGCTATTTCTATATAAAGACAAAATTGTTTGCTTGTGTTAGAAAGAAAATAAACGATAATATTGATCAAAACGTCATTATCGGGAACGTAATTTCCGGGAACGCTTTTGGGCTATGAATGAGTTATACAGTATTCTCGAAAAAAATCTTCAATTTTTTGGTATTTTAAGTCAGAATCTAATGCAAATATGGCTTGAATATGGAGCTTTATCATAAAGCTTTTAAAAACTTGAAAAAGTTATCTGTTTCGTATGTATTCTGGAATAGTAAGAAAACCATTCTTTTTAAGGAATTTATCCATAGAAAAAATCAAGCCAGTCTGACATAGTTTTTAAAACACTATAGTCGTTATGGAAACATCCTTCAATATCCGCGGGCTTTATCATTTCCGGGACCGCTTTTTAATGTTTTTTTTAAATCAAAATCTTTAATTTTTATGAAGTAATTCAACATTTTATCAATGTGCCAGTAGTAGGTACTTAATGCTACCCGTATGAAATAAATAATATAAAAATTGAAATAGCATTAATTAATACAAAATTTATAAGAAATGCACATTTTTTTTATAAAAAAGCACAATAAAAAGCGAAAAAATTACATTTAAATATACAAACGACTTTTGTATTTACTTAAGAACTATATTTAATTAAATTCTGACAAGTAGTGATACCGATTTTGGCTTGGTTATTATAGTTTATTTCTTTTTAAATGAATCTACACTCAAATTTCAATATTTGGCGATAAACTGAAAAATAGATAAATAGTTTTGAGCTCTGCCCTTTTATGAACTAATAAATTATAACTAACCTCAACGCATGGGCGTAAAAAATAAATTATTAAACAAAGTTGATTTTTTTTATGATTTGGGCAGTTAAATTCCCCACCTCTATGATTTTGGCTAATATATCTACAATTTTTATCTATCAACATAACTTGCCCAAGATCTTGCTCAAAAAAGGTATTTGTTATACCCCCAATACCTAAACGAATAAAAAAACAAACCCCTTTATGGATCCCCTTTCATTGCAATCTAACTACATATTACTTACAGTTATTTTTCTCTTTGTAATAATTTGTCAACAATCAAAATAACACCTACAAAGGCAACAATAATGAGAACAATTTAATTATTCCAAAAAGAAGAAAAAAAAACATCAAATTCAGCATGTCCTTTGTTTTCAACTTTCTTTTTTTTTCGTTATGTATTTTCCTTTCTTTTTTTTTTTTTGTATCGCCCTTTTGTTTTCTAAATCCTGTCGAGGACGTGTACAGAAATATAATATCAGACCAGTTTTCAACAACTTCAATTGTTTAGGTTGACCAAAAGAATGTTTTCCCACTACAACACACACCCCATCTCGCCAAAACGAGAAGGATAAAATGCCTAAATGTAGTGTAAAAATGCCAAGCTGTTACATGTTGTAATAATAAGAGTATAGTTTGGTATATCTAAACATACACGACATAAGAAATCAAGGCAATTGTCCTTTTTGGTATAGAATTCCGAGATATCCGAGTCCAGATGAACAATAAGAAAATATAAAATAACAAAAGTGAACACAAAAAAAAAAAAAAGGAATAAAAAAGTTGCAAGTTGCCTGGTATACAGTTGTTATAGAGGTTCCATCAAAAGAATAGGTCAATTTATAACAAAAGGACTGGGAGGTACCTACTATAACTAAGTTTGTTATGTTCTTTGAGTTAAATAAAATGTTGGTATTATTAAGATTAAATTTCCAGATTTTGTCAAGTCTTCTAGATTATACCCAAAAAAAAAAAAAAAAAAAAAAATAAAGAAGGTATTTGGCGTAACGAACAGTTTTCAACTTCAAGCTGAAGAAATAAACTTTAATTTCTTACCTTGATTCTACCGATGATGCGATGATGATGAAAAGATTGTGCCTCTTTCCTTTTATTATTTTATATAAATTTTTTGAGGTACATTTTTGTTTGGGTTTCTTCTCATTCAAGCTGCTAAAAACTTGCCTTCATAGAGGATTATTTATTTTAGTTTTTTTGTGTGTGTGTGTGATGATTTTCGGAGTGAAGTGAAGTGAAAAGGATGCTGTGTTAAAATTGTTTTTTTTTTATTTTTATTTTTCCCTGGGACTAACAAAACAAGCTTGCTTTGATTTTTGGCATTATTTTGAGAAAATAACCAAAGCTAATTAGTTTTTTTTATTTTAAGATGAAACTTTTTGAATTGCAATTCCTTGTACAAAAACATGACTATTTTGTTTTTTGTGTTGCTTTCCTCCAAAACCAAAAAAAAAAAAGTGCAATGATGTTGATGAGTTGGTTTGGCATGGTATTGAAATTTTTTTTTTATCTTGCAATCCAATGAAAAATTTTAAAACAGAAAGAAATACGGAATAACATGGATAATTAATTAAGAAAACTAAAAAAATAACAACAAAATGACGAACATTTATTATTTATTTAAGTGGCAGTAATTTGTATACAAAAAAAAAATACAAAAAAAATTATGTTCATAGTTTCAGAAGATGACACAAAACGAAGTAGACCATTTGGTCAGCCACTTTTCCTGCAACCAACAGAAACTAATTACGAAGAGGATAGTAAATCAACGTCCACCAACAAGGGAGCACGTAAAAAGCGACCAAAATAAATTCTTTTTAAACATTATCCAACCATAAATTTTAATTAAAATTGACTCTATAAACTACCTAACCTAACCTAATTACCCCTTTCTACTGTTGTTTTTTTTTTTTTTTTACTGCAAACTAGAAAAAAATTGATAAATAGAAATTGCTAGAAAATAAAAATAAAAAAAAGGATAAAAAAGATGCTGTAAGGAAAAAAAAAGTTAAATCACTTTTTAATATCCATTAATAAATTATGTCCCTTAGTAAGAAATAAAATTCTTTTTAATATTCAAACAGAATCTCATACAATATTTTGTATTCCTATGAAATCTTTAAGTAACATTAAATATAACTTCATTATAATTTAACTCAAACAAAGAACAACGAATAATAAGAAAAGCCAAGTCAATGAACAATAACAATGTTCTTATAAATTTTGTAGTTTTTATTATTTTTGTTTTTAATTTTTTATTTTATTGTGTTTTATTTTATTTTGCTTAAAATTGTTTTTTTTTTTGCCATAAATACTGTTATAATCTTAATAAATTAGTTAAATATTTTTAAAGTTTTATTGTATTGTATTATTATTTCGAATAAATAAAAACATTCTTTAATTGTTATAATAATTATTATTTTTTTGTTTTTCATACTTCGTTTGAAAGGATTTTATTGAATTTTGCTATAATACATAATCATGATGACGTAACTTAAAGTATAGGTAGTAAATCACTTCTTCAGTATAATGAATTAGGAACACGGTGCACATGCATTAGCAGTCCGCACTAACCTTTGCAAAACTTTATCCATAAAAATACAAAAATTGAAAGTGTGATGAAATTAAATCAGGTTTTCTAATTTTGGCGGGATTCTGGCGTTATTCTTAGTACCGTACTAGATAATACTAGATTTTTTATGTTTTTGAAAAATATTGGAAAGTGTTGGGTTTCTCTATAATTTTTGGAAAAAAGTGAAAATAGATAGAATCTCTCAAAGGAAGTTTTTTTTACTTCTGAAAAGAACTTTCCAAAAACGAAATTTTGTTTCTATTTTTTTTAATATAAAATTTTTAAAAGAACTTTCATATCTGCCCCACACGCCACTGTGGAGCTATAATTTTAGATTTCGCACTCGCTTAAGTTCTTTTTTTGAACGACGAGTTTAGTTTTCATACAAACTTCGTTCTTGTTGATTCTCATGAAACAGTATGACTAAAATTATAAATAAAATTAATTTAAATCTTATGCCAGAAATTGCACATTATCTCTTAAACTGTCCATTTTATAGCCATAATATGTTCGCCACATATGTTGCAGACATAAGTGACCCCTTTTATTTTAAGTTAACCAACCACTTATGTTAAGTTTTTCATACTATTTTTGGAAGTTAAGACACAAACTGCTTCAAATGAGAAATAACTTTATAAAGTTAAATATTTTTTTCTAAGTTCTTGGAAAAAAAAAATAAATTATTATAATAAAATAAATAAATAAATATTATATATTTATAAAGCAATATTTTAAGACCTTATACTTGAACATCTATGCAAAGAATTGTGAGTTATAAACATTTCAATGGTACAATCTTGAATTCTTTGTGTGCTTTTTTAGTTGATAGAAATTCTTGTTTAGGTATTCGAATATCCTTGTTTATTTTTGCAATTTATAAGTAAGAACCATTAGAGTAGATTTATGTAATAATCCAGCTCTACAGGTTGAGGGCCCTCCGCTGATGAGTGTACTTGAGACAAATCGCGTGATTTGTCAACTATTCTGTTATTAGCTAGGCAATGAAAGGATTGCTATGAAAATCTTCAGGGAATTGCAGAATAGAAAAAATCTCGCCATTTTTGCAACTATTCTGTCATTCGCTGATGATTTTCAAAACAAGCCTCTCATTGCAAAGAAAACGCCATAGCCTTACAGAATCCGTGAGTTATTGATAAAAGTAAGGCCGATAAAAGTAAAAGCCGATCTCATTCAACGAAATCTTAATCGAAAGTATAGAAAATTCAAAAGTTTATATATTTTTATTGAATGAAGAATTCTGTGCATAAAAAAAAAAATTAAAAAATTTACATACACGAAAGAAATCCAAATCAATTTCTCTACCAAAGAAATTTCAAAAAATTCAAAAGTTTATGTACTTTTATTTGAACGACGAATTTTATTGCTTCATTCCAACTGAATCTAATCGATTAGAGTCACTGAAATCAGAGTTCCAATTCAGCGCTGTCTCCAAAAAACAAAATAGTAAGAAACTTCGTTTCAGTTCATTCTCATAAAATCGAGTCACATATTTCATATGAAATACAAAGCTAACGAAAGGTAGTATTTGGCTGGATTTCGCTACACGGGATTCTGATCGGCGGGATACTGATGCATTTTCTTTCAATTACACTAGTTTACCGATAAAGTTCACCCTAAGTGCGCTTATATTTTTCGTATAGATTTAAGTCCGTTGAACTTGAAAATCACAACGAAAAAATTATATTTATGGATAGATTTGCGAGATATGATTTTTTATTTTTCGTTTGTTTCCAAAGCATCTTCGGTATTCGGCATATCTTGAATCTACGGATCTGAACAAAAAACGAAAATTTGCAACACATTATTTAATTTTTTGTGTATTATTGAAAAAAATTAGGCGCAATGTGTTAAAACTCTTTCAAAAAACTCTTTTTTTTTTAGGATAATTTACAATTCAAAGTTGGTCTTTCTTAAACAAAAAATCAATTTAAAAGAAGAATTATCACAAAAAATTCACTTTATGCATAGCAAAAAATATTACAATTTTGAAATCTATCTACATTTTTTTGTATCGCCAATCTTAAAAAAAGTTAGCACTACGATTTTTTATACCAGACATGCTTAAACTTTTTCAATATTTATTTTTTTTTTTTTCTTTATTTTAAATAGAAAGCAAATTTTTAATTTTATTAAATAAATAAAGTCCAAGAGTTATTAAAAATGTCTACCGAAAACGTTCGGCATCAATAGTGTTGAAAATTTCTGGATAGCCCTTTTAAATATCCGGTTTCAGAGCAGTCAAAAAGTGGACTTTACTCTGGCCGTATCAAGATTAAAAATTGTTTACCGGACACTCTGTATAAGCGCCCTGTATATCACACGAAGCGAAGAATTCCTGCATTATTTATGATTCATAAGAATTAATCGAATTTGAAGTAATGCTACCCAGGAAAAACGATTCAAACGGTTCAAAAACAAATTCATAAATGAAGGTTTTCATCACTTAGGCGTGGACTACCAACGTAAATTGTACTTTCGTAGATTACTTATTTTATAAAATGTTCTAGAATAATACAGTCGGCTCCGCTAAACTTAATTTGTTTCAGTCAATCGGAGTTCTCATTTAAACGAACTTAGGATAACTGCTAGTAACATAAGCAGAGTTTTATAAGAAAAAACTTCAAGAATGAAGAAATACAAAACATTTTGACATTTCAAATTGAAAAGATGTGTTCAACTAAAAATTCAGTGACAGCGTTTAGTGATATTTCCATTAATGCGGAGCTGAATAGGTGAAAATATTTTTGTGAGCCAAGTGTTTTGTTTCAATTAAAAGGAGTTTTTTATAAAGCGAAGCTCAATTATTCGAAAAAATATTTATAACAGTCGTTGGTACAATCAATACAATCACAAAGTTATTTTAACCGTAAGTTCCTATAACTTATTACGTAATTTGTTAGTAAAATTTACGAGTGTAATCTCCGCCTTATGCATATGTGAATCAGATGTATTTACTTCCGAAGGAAAATGTTTGCTGGGCTATTAAAACCCTTACTTCAATTATTTGGATTCGTGTTGATAAAATAAATAATTAACTATCATAGGTTTTATATGGACCGAGGAGTCCGCAGCAGATTTTGACTGTCACTGAAAGCATAAAATGATTAAGATTTTAAGTTTTTGCAGTCTATAGATGGGGCCTTTGGAAGTTAAAGTGCATTAAAAATGCGGTTTTCTAAATAATTTTGATACCAATAAAAATTGGTGCCACTTGCCACTAAGATAGATCCTCCTTGTACGTTACCAGAAAGTTTGTTTCAAGACGATTGACGTGTTTCCATCTGTCCGAAATATTCACACAAAGTACGAATTTTTAGTTCATCTTACAGGCAAATATGTGTGTTTTTAAACTAACTCAAAAACGTTTTTTTTCGTAACATACAAGGAAGATCTATTTTGGTGGCACCCAGTTTTATTAGTTGGTACCTATCATTATTTAGAAAACTGAAAAACAAAAGTTTTACAAAGAAAAAAAATTAACTTTTGTTGGAGATACAAAGTTTTTTTTTTATATTGAAATAAAATTTATTATCTTTAAACAGAAATGAAATGTGAGGTAAGTGCAAAAAGTGAAAATATCTTCAAGAACACATCAAAAATGTTTACTAAGTGATAATTTCTCTAATTTTACCAAGTCTGAAAACTATTTTTTTTATTTTCTTAAATTTTAATCAATTGGCAGGGAATCTCTTTAAACAAAAGAAAAACAAAAAAAGGACCCCTGTCAGGGTTGTATTTTTGTGAGCAATCGTTTATAAATAACCAATGAATTTAAAAAAAAATTTATCAAAAAATTATCTACTAATAATGTAAATAAATGAAATTCTGTATAACATTTTGTTCTTATTTTGTTTGTTTATTGTTTAAAATATTTGCCAACTCTTGCTGTTTGTATTGAAAACCACACAGTATCTACTATTATACTTATATTACTTTGTATGCTGAGCACACACTGCAACTTATATGGAATGTTACCCACAAAAGCTTATGAGTCTTGTAAATGCATATACATAAATCATAAATGCATGCCCTACACTTGGCCTGTTCTATACTCTAATAATAACCGTGACCGACTTTTATTTATTTTCCATCAATACTTACAACAAAAATACTCTATCTACACAAAAAAACATTGTACAATCTCTATACTATAGAAATACCTACAACCAAAAACTATAATTTCTAAACTTTGATGTTTCACCAAAAACTATATAAAACCAAATTTACTCTTAACAAAAATATTCTAAATAAATCAAAATATAAACTAAACATAAAAAACATTCAACCTAACATGTTTATTTTTTTGTTTTATTATTTATTTTCTGTGACTAAAACACACAAAACAAAATAAAAATAACAAACAAAAAATATAAAATCCTAAAAATTGCATTTCAATAACATTGCAACTTCATAAATAAAATCTAGCTCCCCATTCACCACGACGCCAAAAACTTAATCTTCGCATGAAATCACTAAGCTTGGACTCACCAGAGTCATCTGAGTTGCATGGCCAGATGCGTCGAAGGCAACCAGTGCCAGGGACATCATCCTACTACCATGGAGGATCTGGAGGTCAATTGGAACACAGTACACCGCCATCAAACAACAGTCGATTGCATTGTAAGTACATCCTAACAAGAGATACTTTTTTTCTCTCTTTTTATTTCATTTTTTTTTTTTTTTTCATTCCTCTGTGTCCTCTTGTGTCCTATAAATCCTTCAAGTAACGAGAGCAGAGATATAAAAAAAATAATAAATAAATAAAAAATATAAAAGAAAAAATAAATTAAGACAGAAAAACTTTGAGCTCAAAGGTGGATGATGCTTCAAGCTTGAAATATCAGATGTCTTGGTGGTCAACCGCATACTAGTTGGGTTGGTCTTCCATCACCACCATCACCACCACCATGAGCATGAGAAAATGTAAAATAAAAAACTTCAAGCACCATAATTTACATTTTTTTTGCCACGAGAACCGTTAAGATTTGTTTGAATTACATAACGGAAACGGAACTACATATATTTTTTTTTTTTGTTTCTTTTTATATGGAACACCAAATGAATATTTTTCCAAGCGAAACATCAACTCCAACAACAAAAACAAAAACAAAAAAAAAAACTTAACATTTATTCACCAAAACCCGCTTCAAAGACCTCTTGAAACTACCCTTACAGATCCACCCACACCCACACCCACCACTCACCTACCATATACCACCCTTATAACTATCATAGACGAATAAATTTAGGACAGTACCACCTACAAAATCCAAACAACTGTTGTTTATTTTTTGTTTTATTCATAAAGTACACTGTGTTTACTTGTAGCAATTTTTTTTTGTTTTATTTTGTAAATACATATAAAATGAGACTCGGAAAAATTTAATGAATTCATCCTTTAAACAAAACAACAGCAAAAAAACATGAATAAAAAAAGTTAAATTACGTAGATTTATATTTCAAGCTTTAACAATAATTTTTTGTACAATTTAAAATGCGTAATAGTAGCAACAATAAAAAAGCAATACAAAAACATGACTAATAGATATTTAGAGTTTTTTGCACGATTTGCAAACTAGCTTTTTTGTTTTTTTTTTTATTCCATTAGAAAATAAAATATTACAATTAGTGTTAACTTTTCCTTCCCTAGATAGTAGTTGGTTATTTGATTTGATTTTTTTTTTATTATTTTAGCTTAGTTTTAATTATTGTTTTTTTTTTTAATAAAAAATATATAAAATATATTTACAGCGCCATCTAGCCCCTCCCATCAGCGTAAGCTTTTGTATGCCAATCGAGGAATGAGAACTGGATCTGTGGATCTACCGGATGACATGGAGAAGTCATTGTCATCAGCTAGCACTTCACCGTGTCCATCACCAGTAAGACAAGTACAGGTAGCTTAGTGGCTTTTTTGCTAATCACATTTTTTTTAAGTCATGTTCTTAGATATTTTCTTTATATAATTTGAATCATAAAAAAACACACAAATCAATCGAAAGGAGAGTAAGTTTAAGTTTTCACACAAGGCCCAACTGAACTGAATTCTGACCTAAATAAAGAGTTTTCCAATGGGGACTTGATAACTTTGGATTTAATTTGTGAACGCACCCTTTCACAAATCATCGAGTTGAAATTATCAATTTATTTAGTAAACTAAACATTTTCATCATGACAAAGTACACGGTTGAGAATTAGTAAAGTCTGCAAATTATAAAAAAAATTTCTACCAAAATTCGGAGTCGGTGACCGCGACTTTAAAAGCGTTAACTTCAATTTTTGGTCGTATTTCTTGCCTTAGTAGACAGGCAATGACAAATTTAGTGCAAAAATTTGAGTCTTCATATTCTTTGTGTTGAGACAACGGGTTGGTCGAAGTGTCAAAAATATCGGTGCAGTTCAGGCGTCCGTAGAAAACGACCCAAAACAGTCAATTCCAAGGCGTTCTCAAGAATTGGGCATCGCTCATGGCGTATTTTGTGTAAGGATCTTGGCTTACACCCATACAAGATCAAGGTGACTCAAGAATGGACCATTTGAGCGACGTACATTCTCTGATTTTGCTCTGGAGAAGGTGCGCCAAGATGATGAATTTCATCGCAAAATCATCTTCAGTGACGAACCTCATTTTTGGCTCAATAGCTTCGTCAATAAACAAAATATGCGTTATTGGTCTGGTGAAAATCCACATTTGCTTCAAGAAACACCACTTCATTCACAAAAAATAACTGTTTGGTGCGGTTTGCATGCCGACGGCGTTATTGGGAAATATTTGTTCGTCGACGATTACGATCGTCACGTTATCGCGCCATTATAACCGATTATTTTTGGCACGAATTGGAAGATATGGACTTGGGCGACATGTGGTTTCAACAGGATGGTGCCACAAGCCACACTGCACACCTTACAATCGAATTATTGAAGAGTAAGTGTGATGAGCGTGTTATTTCAAGAAATGGGGAAGGCGATTAGCCGCCTCGTTCGTGCGTTTTAACGCCTCTAAACTATTTTCTTTGGGGCTACTTTAAGTCATTGGTGTATGCCAACAAGCCGACGACGTTGGAAGAGCTCAGAGCCAACATTGAACGCGAAATAGCAGCCGTTTCGGCCAAAATGTGTGGCCAAGTCGTCGAAAATTGGGTTCAACGAATCGACCGCTGCAAACGTGCCTTTGCCAAATGAACGAGGTCGAGTTCCATTCAAAAACGTTTTGATTGTACTTCAAGCCAATAAAAAAATTTAGGAACTTATTAAAAGTGTCTGTTCTGCTGATTGCATACCGTACCGATACCTCACGTACTGCACCAATTAGGAAGGACTGATTTAAATGCACTAGTTCGGTAACAAATCTGTACCGAACTGGTATACCGAAACGGTACCGAACCGACAAGTGAGTACGCGGCCTAAAAGAACAATCTTGACTGGGATAACCTATATTCTTTTGTTATTTGCTTATTTCTGTTGGAAAGCAATTACAAATACGATTACTTAAAGCTTTTTAAGTACAAGTACAATTCCCTGGTACTTTTACTTTTAAATTCCAATTACCAGTACCTGCACACTCACATAACGTACTGGAAAATGTATTTATGATGATTTCCACAAAAGTACTTAAAGGTAAATGTGAAGTTATTTACTTTCAAACATAAAACTATACTTGCTAACATTTAAATTTCTTGAGTACCTACTTCTACTTTTTTTTTTCGTACTCTTCAATATTTTTTGTTTAGCAAAAAAAACTATTATTAATATTCATACAAATCTTAAAAATTAATAAGTAGGTAAAGGCAAAAATTCTCTTAGGGTTGTTGTTATAGGATAGATAATGTTCAGGATGCCCCACAGTCACCGCTGCAAAGTACAACAATAGGTTCCTGAGGTCATTCTAAGTCGAAAAACTTAAAAACTAATTTTCTCGTTTTCGCTTCTTATTTGAGTTACAACGGTTTTATCAATTTGGCTCTATTTCCTCTAACGGGTTTATCTTTGCCAAACGACGACGTACGATCTGTAAAATTTTTCTTTTATTCAATTGAGAATTTATAATTGTTTTAGTTTGGCTAACTTTTTTTTTTTTGAGCGAATAACGGTTCTACTGCAATTTTTTATCAAACACAATTTTAATGGTTGTTAAAGGCTTTTTCTCACTTTGATATAAAACGTTAATGAGTGATAACTTTTGATGCTTATTATGAAATCCAAGTTTATTTTCTTAAAGCGACAAACATTTTATTGAATTAAAAGGGTTAACATTCTTATTTAACTTAAAAAAAATAACAAACTGAGTGAAATAAGAAAAAAATTTAATATTTAAATAAAAAAAATAATAACAATGAATAAAAAAAAACACTTATAAATTCTTGTTTGAATCGGACAAATCGGACGTTGTTTGGTAAAGATAAGGCCAGGTAGGGGAAAATAGAGCCAAAATAATAAAGGGTTTTCCAATAAGAGGTGTTATTTTGAATAGCCCGCTATTTCGGTAGTTGTCACTTTTGAAGCTGTCCTTTTTTGACATTTGACAAGTAGAAACTACGCTATTAATAAAAATTGAACGATACACGCTTCAACAACGCATTGAAATTATTAAAATTCACTATAAAAATGGTGAAAATTTGCCAGAGACGGTTCGTAAAACTAAAACATTTTTGGGTCGTCGTGAAGCACCTTGTCGGACCGCAATACAGAAATTGGTGGACAAATTCGAGCTGTTGGGACAAGTTAGTGATGTGAAGAATAAAACCCGTGCACGTCGCTCAAGAACAACTGAGAATATTGCTGTTGTAGCCCAAAGTGTTGAAGAAAACCCAGGTTTGTCCATTCCTCGTCGTTCTTTGGAATTAGGCATTCCACAAACGTCATTACACCGTATTTTGCATAAAGACTTGGGTCTTAAGGCTTATAAAGTTCAGTTAACACAAGAACTCAAGCCGGCTGATCATCAACAACGTTGTGTCTTTGCTGATTGGGTCCTTGAAATGCATGACAATGAACCGGAATTTCATCGAAAAATCATCTTGACTGATGAGGCCCATTTCCACCTCGGAGGCTACGTCAACAAGCAAAACTGTCGCATCTGGGGCTCGGAAAACCCAAGAGTTATTGTTGAAAAGCCTCTCCATCCTCAACGCGTGACTGTTTGGTGCGGTTTATGATCCCGCGGGGTCATTGGACCTTACTTTTTCGAAAATGAGGCTGGAGCAACAGTTACGGTCAATGGATTGCGCTATCGAGAGATGATTAATGATTTTTTATGGCCTGAATTGGATGGTATTGATCTGGACAACGTTTACTTTCAACAAGACGGCGCTACGTGCCACACAAGCAATGAAACCATCGATCTTTTACGGGAAAAGTTTCCGGACCGTGTTATCTCTTGAAGAGGTGATCACAATTGGCCACCGAGATCTTGTGATGTAACACCTTGCGACTTCTTCCTTTGGGGCCACGTGAAAGATAAGGTCTACGCCAACAGCCCAGCGTCGATTCAAGACCTCAAAGATGAAATTCGTGAGGCTATCGAGGACATAGGGCAGCCACTTTGCGATTTGGTTATGGAAAATTTCATGAAAAGGATATGGTAATGTAAGCGTGGTCTTGGCGGCCATTTGGCTGATGTTGTGTTCCATTATTAACGGCATTTCTTCCTCTTTATAATGAAATAAACATCCGATCATTTATCTCCAAAAATGCCATTTTTCTTGAATATCAAAATAACACCTCTTATTGGAAAACCCTATATAAACCTTATGACTCGAAAACGACTCAGAATGCCTTGAGGACAGGATCACATGGTTTTCGCTTGTGGCAGTGACCTTGGGGCACACTGTTTACAGTTTGAGCTGTCAATAACAAAATAGTATTGCTGCTTTAAATAGGAGAATTTCCGAAAATTTAGGTTACAACTTATAAACGGCAAATTAAATAAAAAAGTTATTTCCACAATTTGTGGTTTATGAATCCTTTAATGGAAAACCATTAAAAAAAAATTTCTAATAGCTTTCATGGTTTCGAAAATAAGTCAAAAGTAGTCATAAGTAGTAGTTAGTCATTTTGTAGTTATTAGTATTTTAGATACTAAATGTCATGACAAGTTTTGAGAAGTAAACCATTTTTCGGCAATTGGTATTTTCTTGGAGTTTTTTGCTTACAAAAAATTAAAACTTTCAATGGGGAAAATTAAAAGTTGTCTGGAGTTAATGAGGGCAATTGTGAATGGGAATGTTTCCTTCATAAAAAAAATTGCATTAAAAAATGACGAGGGAAACTTTCCCTCCGTAATTATTGGTATCGAGAATTTAACTTCCTGGGAAATTTATACATTTTATACACTTTTTTGTTCTCTGGAAAATAATTCCAGAAAATATTTACGATCGCTTAAAAAAGTTCCGAGGGAATAAACATTTACAGTGAAAACAAATTCTCCTGGAGATTCCCGATAGGTCCCAATACCTATCATTGCTCGTTTTCAAAATATTTGATTAAAAACTCATTTATTTTGAATTTTTCGTAGTTGCTTTTGTCTTAACAAAAAGATTAAAAACACTTAAAAATGCGGATATGTCGTACTAATAACTAACTATAGACTTAACCTTCTGTGAGGATGCTATAAAGAAAACTAGTGCAAGTAAATATCGTGAGTCTTCTCTTACAATCTCTCAAGAAGTTTAAATTTTCCTCTAAGATATTTTGGAAAACCTTGTCTACAGATTCTTACACCGTTTTAAGTTTGTTGTATTTACCAAGGTTTTAAAATAAACAATAACAGAAGAAGTAGTTCAAAAATTTTCAAGATAAAACAATAAAACATAAGGCTTGTTTGTAAGACATGAAGGTAAGCATTATTGTTTTTCAGTAGTCAAATTTTTGTAGCTCCAAAATTTTATTGTGATCCTCTGAAATTTTAACATTGTGCTACTATTTTTTAGATCCAAATAAAAACAACTTTAAAATATTATTAAAGTGTGTCCCTTTTTTGTCTTATTTTTTTTTTACATTGCAAAATGTCATGAATACATCCTGAAAAATTGAAAATTTTAGATGCAAAACTCACATTTAAATACGTTTTCACTATTTGTTTTTTTTTTTTTATTTTAATAAAAATTCAGAAATTTACCCCATTCTAACAATTTGTATCTTATTCAAATAAATCGCACTTGCTGCTTAGTCCTGCTAGCATTGATTTAATATTAAATATATTTTCCAAGAAAAGTTATCCATTTTTTTTAAATTGTTCTTTGTTTCAGAAGTCTCATCGATTATTGCCAACAAACCTGTACGTGATCCTTTACAACTTTAAAGCAAGACATGCAGACGAACTAGATTTGAAAGCTGGATATAAGGTTAGTACTGATTATGGTTATCTTTTTTTTTTTTTTTAATTTGCTCACATGAAACCAGCTGTTAAGGCTCAATAATTTAAATTTCCATTATTATTAAATTTTGCTACGAAAGCCAAACAAAACAAATTAAATTACACTTGAAGAGTTAATACTTGGGGTCATGTGACATTATTTTTGAATATTCGTTTTATTTTTGTTTTTGCATTTTGTGTTGATTGTAATTGATTAAATATCAAAGCCTCAAAAAAAAAAAAAATCAAGAGAAACTGAACTCATAGCCTCAACATATTTCCCATAATTTGTCTAAGTTATAGGTTTAGGTATCCTTTTTTATCTCAAAAAGTTCAAAAGATAACAAAATACAATGCGATGATAAATGACTCGGATGCCCATTTTTCACTTTTGCATCCGGATCAAAATAATTGAAAGTAGTTGCATTATTTCATGACTGTCCTGGCCAGACAAAATATTGAGAAACAAAAAAAAAAACACTTCTTTTGAAACTATATTTCATATATAAATCATTTTGACAGACATTATGACGGAAACAACTTTTCATGAAACCATTTTTAATGTCTAAGCTGCACTCTAGCGTAATAAATACCTACACTCACTCACACACATTTATGTGTACAATAAAGCAAAATGCATTCGAGCAAAAGGAGAACAAAATATAAAAAAAAATATTTTCTTTGACCCGTGTACACGCTCAAAGCCTTGTTCATGTTCATATATTATTATAAAGGTTGATTTCGCTCCGAATAAAATTCTCAGAAAGTTTGCTTTCAAAAATTCAATGCTCTTAATAAAAATAAAAATCAAGAATTGTTGTGCTATAAGAGTAGAGGTGAACATTGGCTTTGTCGTAAAACGTTTTTATGTGTTTTCTATTAAGTTTTTGAAAGGATAAAAAAAAACATTTATGGACAAATAGGTTGCACGTAGCTGCATATCAGCTGGCACCAGCTGTTAAATATTATTTTTTATAGTGAAATAAATCATAAAAAAAGATAATATATTTAATTCTACATTTTCCCATCACATCTGTTTAAATGCAGGATAAAAATAAAAATAAGGGTGTTTGAATTTGCAACGGCTGGTGTTTACTAATAAGTTTCTTACTTTCCTATCTTTGTAAAGGATTTTCCAATAAGGACTTGACAACTTTTTTTTGAAATAAAACGCAAGCATTTGAGATATTTCAAAAATTGTATTATTGGCTTGCAGTACAATCAAAACATTTATGAATGAAACTCGGATTCGTTCATATGGCCACCCCGGGCACGTTCGCAGCAGTCGATTCGTTCTACCCAATTTTCGACGACTCGGCCACACATTTTGGCAAAACGGCCACTATTTCGGGTTCAATGCTGGCTCTGAGCTCTTCCAACGTCGTCGGTTTTGACTTAACGTAGACTCAAAGAAAATAGTCTAGAGGCGTTAAATCACACGAACGAGGCGGCCAATCGACTGCCCCATTTCTTGAAATAACACGCTCATCAAACTTACTCTTCAATAATTCGATTGTAAGGTGTGCAGTGTGGCTTGTGGCACCACTGTTGAAACCACATGCCGCCCGAGTCCATATCTTCCAATTCGTGCCAAAATTAATCGGTTATCATGGTGACGATCGTAATCGTCGACGAAAAAATATGGCCCAATAACGCCGTTGAAACAAACTTAACTAACTAATACAAATCAAACACCTCATTACGCCACACAATACACAATTGCGCAATAATATTGTCCAAAAATGTTTCGTAAAGGGGGTCGTCAATACACGGTGCAATATGTTTTTTGTATTTTTGTTTCTTCTATATCTGCCCAGCGTTGTCGTTTGGACTTCTACTGGCCCACACTTTTTCAAAAAAGACCAAAATGACCCCAAAATGACCCCAAAATGATATCAGTCCCTTACTAAATCGATATTTTGTGATATTTTTTAATTTGTTTGTTTTTTTTTTGTTATATCTCAAGATTCTCGAATAAATGTTCAAAGTATTTCTGTATTCTTATACGGATATTTATCGTGGGCCACTTTTTCTTTTCTTTTTTGGCTCGGGTGCCTTTTTGGGACGCCTGTATTTTCCTCGCTGTGGAAACCAAATTTGTGTGCCGCATAATTTTAATTTTAATAATAACAAAAATTAAGGATACTCCTTGCGGTACTAGAAATGCTAAACCACCATCAACTTTTTTTTACAGCATAGCTAATTCCATCCGAAATCGGAAATCGTTAGATTTCTTACTTGTGCCTTTTACAAAGAAAAGGTATTGAAATGATTGATCCTTTTTTTGATAGGATAGTGCATGTGTTCTTCATAATTTCGAAGTAAAACAAAATATTGGCCATTCCACAATTTTTCCTGATTTCTACAATTTTTTTTTTTACATTTTTATTTAGTACCATTTTATTATTTATGTTTGTTTAGGAAATATAAATTTTAACTTTTTAATCCATTCAGTCAGGGAAAAAATTGACCATTGCCCTAAAAAAAGTGACATTGCTCCAAATTTGTGTTTATGTTGTTTGGGTATTAATCCTAATGACAAATAAAATTTCTCGACCTTACTCGGTCCATCATTTTGCATTAAAGATGCAGAAAAGTGCATATTATTTTTATGGAAATGATGCAATGTAACTTGTAAGGCATACAATTGTAAAACATTTTTGTGAACCGAAATTTTTTCTAAGTCGTATAGGAACCGAAATATACTCTGTGAAAAAGCGATTACACTTTTAAAACTGTTAATTGAGAAAATTACCAAAAATACTTTTATAATTTAATTCCTTCCCATTGGAAGTTATTGTGATTGGAGCGGTTTGTCGAAGTGAAAATGTTGACGTTTTTTGGTCACTAGAGTATGAATCCGTCGTTTTTAGAAAGATGTCTGTGTGTGTGTAAGTATTTACGCTCGTACGTTCGTGACAGTTTTTTTCGTTCATCATATTTCAAAAACGAATCAAAATATAAAGTTCGGCTGGTCAAGATAGCCCGACTCACTACAACTCGACTCAGGAGAGCGTAAATTAAAAATTATGACAGATAAAACTTTGCATACACTCAACCTCGCACCTACCTCAAATTCTATAGTCATCCCAAGCATTTGAATTGCATGCTCCCTCAAACATATCTCAACTTTGCACCGGAGTCGAGTTGTCTTGAGTCGGGCTATACCCAACTCCAAAAAACTTAGACTTTAAACATTTTTTTTGTGTGTTTTTTTTCCACATTTTGAGTTTGCAAATCGTTTTATTTTTCGAAAACTATGCAAAGATTTCACTTGATTTAGACACAGAACAGTGTATTGGTATAATACTTAATTCTAGGTCATACCGTTGTTTTTTAATGATTGTTTTCCATTTTTAATACTTATTTCATGAGGATCCGCGAAATTAGGCCCCAGGAAATAAGGTAACAAAATATGAAATACGGCCCCTAAAACAGCACACAAAACCACAACAACCAAATTTCTCAAATTTTGGGGGCCGTATTTTTTTCTTTTTTTTTGAGGCACAATTTCAATATGAAGTCAGTCCCTCGTGAAACAAAACCCCATTTCTAATTTTGTGGTTTAATTTCATTCTATTTTAAGAACAGAACAGTTTCAAACAAATCGCTTGATTTTTGCAGCTATTCTGTAATCCCCTGATCGTGCTGCAAACCATGAGGGAGTAACATAATAGCTCCGAAAAAATCGCGCTATTCTGTTACTCCCTGATGCCTGATGGTTTGCAGCACGATCGCTATTATATCTTTTCAATGCAAGCAAAGCACCCTTAAAGAACATTATTAAAAGGGAACTTTTGCAGGATACAATACAAGTAATTCATTTGGGGTGATGTTTCATTTTCTAAAATAAAGTTCAACATGAAAATGAAAAATCGGGGCTTTATTTAAAAAATGTCACAACAAGATGGGTCGGGAGGATATAAGCCCCCTGTAGTAAAATAAAAACTGCTTGTATTAAAGTTTTCTTGAAAAAAAAAACGTTATCATTTCTTGGTGCCATAGTTACCATACTCTTATTTCTGTGTGTACCAGACAAAGTGATCTATTTTGTTAAATTAATTTTGAGCAGCAATTATCTCAAAAGCTGACATACACCAGCAAAAAAAAAATGCATGAACGATGCATGCCAATTGAATTCTTCTAAAAACATTATTATTTTTTTGAAAAACTAAAGTATATTTTTTTGTTCTATGTAATCGTCCTGTTAACACAATTTTTGTGTGAATCCTTAACTTGTCTTTAAAATACTTACCACTTTTTATATCTGAAATAAAAAGAACTCAATGTTAAATCTTGGTTTGATGTTCTAAATCGATATACGATGCGATGGAGGCACTTTGTATGCTTTGAATGTTGTAAATTGAATGCAAAAGCAAAGAGAACATTTTATTCAATCGAAATCGGATCACTCTTGACGAAGAGGTATATATTTTGTATTTTGTACCGACCTTCTTCTGTTTTTTATTATTTGACTCATTAAGGTTAACCTTTATTTTTATGTTGGGTAGGCTCATACCAATAAATGTAAGTAAAAAAGACATTTAGGTTAAAAGCTTAAAAAGTATATAAAACAGAAGTTGTGCATTTATTTTTTGAGATAATTAAATTGGGTCTACTTATTCGATTGACTGTCATAAAATGTGGATTACACCGCTTGAATGTTTTTCTTCATTATTGTTTGATAGTGAAAAGTGAAAAGGGATGTTAGGTGAAGAAAAAAGGACAAATAAAACAGAACCATTATACACTCTCGCAAAAAGTCCTTAGAATGCTTTCGTGGTCACGTCATCTTTTTCCTCCATTGGTGCGTGGGCACAGATCAGCGTGATGTTCTTAGCTTTAGTCCTGCTGCGGGTTATGACATATTTCAAGTGCATGACTTCTTACCTAGGTTTGCCTCTCACCACAAAACCAAATCCGAATAGCCGGCGCCCTAGTCCCCTGTAGCACTTTCCGTCGTATATTCATCCCCGACGTAGTATAAACTTTGATCTATCAAGGATCTCCACTATACAGAAATATTTCGCCAGGGTCGTTAACATTTGGAATATCCATATCCGAGGTTTGTAGTTGATTCATAACTGGCAAACTTACTCCTACGTCGGGCAGTTATCCCAGTGTTAGGAGCCCCAACCTGGAATGCCAGGTCCTTTAATGACCCTAAGGACGGGAAGCCGGATTGACCACTAATTTATAAGCCTATATTCTAATTACGTCGTAGTAGCCCATATATGGCGACCCAGTAGTTCATCCTGACTGGAACTTGTAAAGCAACCGTTAATTCCATAGAGATTGTTCTTCTGCTATCTTCTTACCTGTTGGGAGTGACTTGGTGGAAACACTTTTTCGTTCGGATAGGGGTAACTATTATAGCGACATAGGTTGTCGCTACTCCACTTCGACCTGCCCACCATAGTTGGCCTCCTGCAAACAAGTTCCGCGACCGCATAGCTTTAAGTTTAGTTTTGTAAGTCATCGTAAAGCCTAAAGCCCTCCACACCACGTCAAGGCTTACCGTCATAATGTAGTGCACTAATGCTTTTTTGACATTAGGATTTAAATAATATAAATACTTAATATTCTACTTATTTTTGCCAAGACACCCCGTAAAGCCCGTAGAATTTCCATAGAAACGTCATCCTTTTTTTCCGTGCGCGATTAGAAGGCACAAAAAGTAACATTTTATAAGTTTTATACTTTTTGGGAACTGATTCCTCAGAACGATATTGTTGACTGTATTTCCAGTGCGGAGAACTCAGGTGTCACAATTCTTGGATTCTATGGACCCAGTGTTTGTTTTGGTTAGTACCCCTTGACGTATTGGTTAATGCGATGAACTATCACGCTTAAGAACTTTGTTCGATTCCCAGGCTATGCCACCTTTATCTTTTGCAAGAGGGTTTTTTGGGGAGGGTGCCTCTTGCGAGGAATTGACAAAACCTCCAAGAGTCAACAAAAGTGCTAGCCCTTCGAAACCAATAGAAAAGTGTAGGTCCTCTCTCTTTCTTTGAGAGTGACAGTCGCTAAGCTTTTGATCTTCGTGAGAAAGTATCCTTTGCTTACCCAGGAGCCAGTCCCTTGAATCTGCATTTTATCGACTTAATTGAGTAAAACTTAAATTATTATTTAAAAAAAATCTTTTATTTCCAGGTTACTGTTATTGAAACCTCCGATCCTGACTGGTGGAAAGGAAAACTATTGGGCCGTGTGGGATTCTTCCCATCAAAATACTGTGCTCGCTTGAATGCTGGTGAAAAGCCTCTTCAAGTCACCCACAATCTTCAAGTATCAGATGGCGAACGTGGCGAAAACATGACTTTACTACGGGATCAAATAGTTATTCAGGTAAGATAACCTCACATTTTTTTTAAACGCTCCTTAATCTCACAAGCCAAAATTCCTTTATTTCTAGACTGGAGACGAAGTCAATGGTATGGTAATGGTTCGCTCAGCTGACAATCGCCAAGGCTACTGTCCAATCAAATATTTACAGGAGGTGTGACAGCCAGAAGAGCCGCCAGCAGTTTACGATCGCGATCGTGACAAACTCAAATCATCTCTATCATCGAAATTGCTCGATAAGACCAAACGTAGAATAAGAATAGTTGTCACCGATAGCGGTGGCAGTACCACTAGCTATAATCATACCAATACTAATGGTAAAACTAATAATACTAACAATATTGATAGTAGTCGTAATAATTTTAGTCACGAGTATAGCTTAAATAACAGTAGTTTAAGTAATAGTAATAAGTGTAAGAATGACAAGAACTGGGAAAACTGGGAACGAATTCGGGAACAAAAGCTAGAACGAATGAAAAGTATTTGCTTCGAAAGTTACCGCCAATCGAAGAAAGAAAAGCTACTCAATGCCAAACCTAAGCCGAAGTCACTTGATCCGTCCTGGTATACTGATAATATCTATTCGAACAGATCAGAGGACTTGGACGATGATTATGTTCCGGATTGTCTCAAGTATGGAATGTATAAAAAGTTGAGGAATATTCGGGAATTGGATGAGACCTATGACAGTCAAGATGCTGGAGCTGGTTTGCAGCGTTCTTCAAGTTGCAAGGAATTCAAGTATCCCAAGTCGAAGAGTTGTTGCTTTGGAGGTTATGACCAAACTACGGTTAAGGCTCCAGCAGTGCCTAAATCATTTTCTTTCAGTGCTGGAACATCGAAGACTATGCCTTTTGATGTGATTGACTACGAACTGCCTCCGCCAACGCGGAAGGATAAGAAAGCAATGCGCAAATCTATGGACTATCATTGCGGCGATTCGCATACACGCTGCTGTGCCAGGGATAGGTGCACAAGTTCCAAGTGCCTCCTGGAGGAAATATACAATTTCAATCGCCGTACTGTTCGGGATCGACGTGGTATTGATAGGGGGCCGAGTACTAGCAGACGCAACTTGATTGCCGAGTGGGAAGAACGAAATCGAAGACCTTCTATTCGCTACCCGACCTGCGACGAGTTCTGTCACCATCATCAGCAAGCAAGACGTAGGCCATGCTATGGCTCCGCTCCGGGGTATACTGAACACTTTGAAGATCACTACCATTGTAGGGCAGATCCATATGATACTGACTTGGATCATTTTATCCGGGATGAACGTGAGCGCTTGATGTGTCAGGATAAGTTCCTCGATGAAGACGAGCACTTTCTGTCGAACGATTACCGCCCCCGGCGGAATAAGTCAATGCTAGAGGTGAAGCCTCCCAGTCGATACGATGACGACACTTGTTCAGACTCCACCGAAATGGACTTGGAAGACTTCAACATTGACCTAGAAAAGTACTGGGAAGAACTCGAGAAGCCCCCAAGTCCCATCGATCTTGACATGCAACAGCGAAACATGAATAGCAATATGAAAGTGAAGAACGTCAATGTGGGCTGCTACAATAACGGCGCCCCCATAGATTCTCACGACCGTGAACAAGAACGCATGATGATCAAGAAGAATCTTCTCGAAGGTATGCCCTCGCCACCCCAACAAAACAATAGTGAGTTTCATTTTTTTGAACATGCTGGCTCGCCCCTCCATCGTTTCTCCCAAAAAGTCTACCCCGAATCGATCCCAACTTATAAGTATAATAACTTTTATCCAGAACACAGTTCCGGTGGCCATCACCAAGCAAGTGGCGGTCACAGTGCACTGAGCCTTATCAATAATATTTTTTCAATATACAAACCAAACAAGTATTCACCACTAAACTGCCAACTTAATGAGACCAAGCCCGAGCCTTGCAAGAAAATGAATGTCCCCAGTACCAGACGACCATTGGGTGCTCCGCATAGTGAGTACATGCATTCCATGAAACGCCCACTTATTGTTAGCACCGAACAACCGCATTTCAAGATAATACCGGAAAAAACCGGTTTGAAGATATCGCCGTTGTATCGTTTTGATTTCGGCGATAAGCGAAAACACAAGTTAACCAGTACGGCTAGACCGTTAATGTTTCCGCACTGATGGTGCTGGACCTTTCCTTGGTAGGGAATGCTTCTTTGGGGGGGCTGTTTTTACCAGGGGGAGAATGCACAAAAGGAAGGAATTTATAATAATAATAATAATTATTATTGGAAGGCTTGGATCAGCTTTGAGAACTTTTACATTCTTCTGATTTAGTGGTGATTGTTAAAAAGAAAAGTTGAATGCTGCGTCGAATTGGTTAGTTATGATGAGTGCCAGAATTAAATTCGAATTTTTTATTTTAAAGCAAGTTAAAGAGTTGCACTATTGAAGGCCTTTAATACTACGAGTAAAATTATATTCCTCAAATCACTAGGATTATGGTTGTCGAATTCTTACAAGTATAGTCTAGCATTTGAGAAATAATAGGAAATGTACAACAGATATTGTTTGTCCGCGTCACCCATACAGCTTCTGCGGATTTTAAAATTCCGAAAAACCGTTTAGTGAGTCATTTGGTAAATCTTGGTCAGGTAGCTTCATAATTTGTTTAACGTTTCTATTGAATGATTTGCTTCTGGTAAATAATTGAAATGGTAAGACTTGCTGGCTTCCAAATTAAAGTTTTTACGTTCCTGTAACTGATTCACTGTCAAGATTCAGGCTGCTTAAAGATTTCGATGCTTATACCTCTTAAGTGGAGCTGCTACCGAATATGTGTATCTTAAAGACTTGTGGATTATGTGAACTTATATAAAAAAGCGCTTTTCTTAAATTGTTTTTATTTTTTTTAATTTTGTAAAAAATTCAAAAGTGTTGATTTGAGCACAACTTTTCAAAACTGAAGTTTTGAAAACAAATTTAAATTCGTTTTGTAGAATTATGTTATTTTCTACAAAAAAGGCTTATAATTTTTTGTACTAGCTATCGCTCAAAAAATATATACCAAATAGAAGTTTTGGTATCGAAAATATTGCTTATTGTTTGTATTATTCTTAAAAGGTGCAAAACTATTAAGGAGATGTTTTTAAAGTGTTTGTAGATACAAAGAGCTAGGTATCATTTAAGGTAAACAATTTCTGAAAAAAAACAGAGAACCAAGATACATGCCAACAAATTAAAATACACAGTAAAATTTGTTAGTTCTACACTATTTCTTCTTTAAAAGTGAATTTTAGTGATATTAAATATTATTTTCTTGAATTCTTTATGTTATATCATATTTTGTTTTAATAGCGGCTAAAACAATTTCTACAACAGACCTTTAAAGAGCAAAAAACCGTTGTAGTTGTTTCATAAATTTCAAGGACTGCGCCTTAAAAGGGTAAGTCGATATTGGACCAACATTTTTCAAACAGCGCTGCGCCGTGTTACTAAGACAATCGCAATCTTCATTTTTCTGAGTGTGTAACATTTCATTTAACATTCTTTTTTAGTAATGTTTTTCCGTTTGTAAAATGTTGGTATTTATTGAAATCTGGAAAATGGTTTTCTTCTAAACAATATAAAGCTAATACTGTTTTTTGAACTACCTGTTCTTATGTCTAACTGAATCTATTTTTAAGCTTAAGTTAAAAATTCCAATGTTTAACACAGGGTACGTTTCTATTGTATTTTCACCCAAGTCACGTCAGATTTGTTTTTCTTATTTGATTTTATCCATAAGATTTGTATACATACAAATTCATCTTCAGCGTATTAAACCTTTCTCTAATAGGTGCATTTGCCAGTCAATTTGAAATATGTGGGATATATATTGAACTTTTGTTAACCACCAACAATGTACCCACGAATTGGACTTTTTTTGTTATCATAATTTATTGTATTGGAAATGAGTTAGCCGATAGTGCTTCACTGATGATTTTTCTATTTTTTTTCAAATAAATAATGGATCACTATTATCCAAAATTTGATTTATTGCCTTATTTATTGCACTGGTCAACTAGGTTTTTACTGCCCAAACATTGATAGCGGTTTCTAAAGGTTTTCAACGCAACGTGATGAACTCGATTTCTAGGTCATAATTTTAAATTTGACTCTAGTTTTTGATAAATTCCCGTTACAAAATCACAAGAAAAACATTTTTCAATATTTGTCAAATGATGTTATTACGTGATGTAACCTCTTACAGATGAAACGGATTATGAAACAACTGGTTTTCTTCTTTTTTTATTCAGTTTAAATCACTACGATAGCTCTTTTCTCCTACGAGAAATATTGAGTTGAAATTAATGTATTTTTCATTTTATACTGATCATTGAAGTTTCTTGTTGCCGAAACAAAACTATACTTTTCTTAAAGTTTTTGATGTGCATAACTCGAATCCAATATCAGAATGTTCATATCAGCTATCATTTTTCAAATATTCCGGTTAGAAAATCACAAAGAAACTTTTTTCGTGTTATCAATTGTTTGGGATGTTTCGAAAGGATCGGCAGATAAACTAAGATTCGACTAAAATTAAATAAATAAAAAACCAAAGCAAATAAGCAAAAATTCAAAGAGCGAGCATAATATTCAGATTTTTTTTCTCTTTTTAGATAAGTCTACTTTAGAACATTTAACACACCGGAATGACATAAATGGATAGATGACTGACTACTTTGAAAACGTACAATAGGTAGTTTACCTTCCATAACTTCGCTTTCATGTTTGAAAAAAAATATTACTTGAGAACCCGCGATGTGCACATTTGGCAAAACAATTTTTAATACACGCTTCTTGTGGGTATTATTTAACTTTACTTTAATGAAAGAGTCTTTTATATAGTTTATGAATGAAATATCGCTTTCATTCACAGCTCACAGGCTACAAACAAAATGCTTAATTTAAATCATAATTATTACTTTCTTTTCATAAAATATCGCTGTGCTCTCTTTTTTATTGAAACGATTTTTGCATACATATGTTAGTGTGTCATCTCAACATATTTAATGGGGTTTCCACTGGGGACTTGACAACTTTGAATTTAATTTGTGAACGCACCCTTTCACAAATCAGCGAACTGTCATCGTCAATTTATTCAGTAAACTCAACATTTTCATCATGACAAAGTACACGGTTGAGCAACGTCTGCAAATTATAAAAATTTTCTACCGAAATTCGGAGTCGGTGACCGCGATTTTAAGAGCGTTAACTCCAATTTACGGTCGTAATTCCACATTTGCTTCAAGAAACACCACTTCATCCACAAAAAATAACTGTTTGGTGCGGTTTGCATGCCAGCGGCGTTATTAGTCCATATTTGTTCGTCGGCGATAACAATCGTTACTGTTACTGTGAATGGCCAGCGTTATCGCCCACTGATAAACGATTATTTTTGGAACGAATTGGATGATATGGACTTGGACGACTTGTAGTTTCAAAAGCATGGTGCCACACAGCACTCCCTACAATCGAAATATTGAAGAGTTAGTTTGATGAGCGTGTTATTTCAAGAAATGAGCCAGTCGATTGGCCACCGCGTTCGTGCGATTTAACGCGCCTAGACTATTTTCTTTGAAACTATGTTAAGTCATTGGCTTATGCCAACAAGCCGACGACGTTGGAAGAGCTCAGAGCCAACACTGAACGCAAAATAGCGGCCGTTTCGACCAAAATGGTTGGTCGCGTCGTCGAAAATTGGGTTCAACGAATCAACGCTGCAAACGTGTCCTCGGTGGTCATATGAACGAAGTCGAGTTTCATTCATAAATATTTTGATTGTACTTCAAGCCAATAATACATTTTTTGAAATATCGCAAATAGTTTGCGTTTTATTTAAAAAAAAAGTTGTCAAGTCCTTATTGGAAAACCCTAGTGCTCCAGGATTACTATAAGAAGATATTTAGTTTTAATTAAAAAATTGACATTAGACTATCTGACCCGCAAAACTTTCAGTAATTGGCTGAGTAATTTTAAATCTTTTTAGTCAAATGATTTTAAATATTACATATGTGTATCAAGTATAATTTAATAGAAATGACTTAAAATAATATGTTACCTGTTACCTAAAAACTTTCATATACCAATCCGACGACAAGCATTCAACTGAAGTAATTTTCATTCGTTTAATATTTTGCAAGAAATTAGTGTGCTTCAGAAACAATTTAGTTCGCTTGAACAAAAACCTATCTTTACCAATTAAAAAAGAGCTATAGCTTAAGAATAAATGAAACATTTGTGTTGAACATAAAATATAATATCATCAGGTACCTACACTATCTGTGTCACAAGTATTAACCATATTATTTTTTGTATCTTCAAATTATTATTTTTAAATATTTTAACACTTAAACTAAAATATTATAAAAGTTTTTTCTATTTATTCTTAAAAAAAAAATACACACACACAACATTTTATAAAATGAAAACAAACAAAAAAAAACCTTTCGTAATTTTTTAAAAAACCCCTTTTCTATTTTTTATACCAAGTAAATGATACAAAAAGAATTATTAAAAATACATCGTTAAAAAAAAAACTAATGCAAAAAAGTATACATAAATGTTTGTATAATAAAATTTTATAAGAAATTTTATACAAACAAAATAAAAACTGTTATCGCATTTCAACTAATAAATATTTATAGAAATTATTTCAAAACAAATTATAAAAAAAAAAATGTTTCCCGTTCATTAAAAAAAATATAAACATAAATCACACATACTATTTTTATCCGCTGAATAATTATTATTATTGAAAAAGAAAGTAAAAATTATTTATTAAAATAAACAAAAAATAAAAGAAAAAAATAAAAACTGTACAAGAATCACATAAAGGTGATAGTAAAGTACTGCTTTCATAAATATATAGTATATCCACGGGCCTTATTTTATTTTTAAACTAAAAAAAAAAATCTAAGAATTTATTTACTTAGCAAGAAATAAAAAAAAAATTAAGAAAACAAACATTTTAACAGAAGAGAGTATCAGAGAAAAAAAATATAGATAAATAAAAATAAAATATAAAATTGATTGAAAATAAAATTTTATTAACTTATACATTTTTAGTAAAAAATAAAACAAAAAAAAAAAACAAAAGCCTTTGAAAAACTATTTAACTAAACGAAGATACATATGTATAGGTATACATGGAAATATATATATATATATATATAGAAAAAGAAAAATAACAAAAAAGAGAAAGAAAATGATTATATAGATAAAAATTGATATTGAAATGCAAGAGACCACTTTATTCAAAATATTGAAAATTTGATTTTAGATAAAATTGATAATTTACATCACGACTTACAAAATACATACATACTTGAAATAAATAATTATGGGGAATATAAGAAAATATAGGTAAAATATATGTATAGTATATGCAAAGTATAACAACACAACTAGTAGAAATGTTTTCGAAGAGGAAATTTGACTAAGAAATAACAAATTTCTGTTTGAAATAAGAACTTTTTTGAGTTATTTATCATTGATACGAGATCTATTGAATGTTAGGTGCCATCAAATGTAAAAAAACGGTGACCAATCACACAGGCAGATTTGTTAAGGGAACTCCTTCATTTATCCAATTTTATATTATAGCTGATTTTTGTTTGCGTGGGTACTACAGAGTGCAGTAAATTTAATTTTATTAATGGTCAAGTCCTCGCCGAGGGCACCAATCGCAATTGTGTGTAGGACTCAAAAATGCTGGAGTGGAGACCAAATTTTGTTTGTTAAATTGTCATTATTTTGACTAAGTCGATTTTTCATTTTAATAACTCGTTGGACGCAGAATTATTTGAACTTTTAATTGTATTGTTCAACAAGTTGAGGAATTCTTCTTGAAAATTGCGAAAAATTGCAGTAGTGTGGTTAATCAAAATCATTACATCGCCACCCATTATTTTGATGCACACATCAATACCAACATATGTTTAAAGTTTAAGCTTCCTAAATTAATGGAAAGAGGGCGCTCATCAGCTTTGAAATATCAATAAACTTTTTTTTCATTCAAACAGGGTTGCCACGTTGTTGCACCATTTTCTAAATTAGTGTCAAATGAAAGGTAAATTGATTCGGAAAATAAAACTATAGGGTTGCCTAAAGTTTTATTTACCGAATCAACTTACCTTTCACTTGACACTAATTTAAATCTCTAACCTTATGAGCTAAGTAATCTGACGGTTGTCGCTTGGACTAATAGAAGTACATTATGTATTTTACCAAGATAACAATTGACGTATTTAAAAAAAAAATCGTATCGTCTACAATTTTCAACAATTTTCAACAGATTTTAATAAATGATATCTCATTTGATTCACTAGAAAAAAGACAATTAAAGTAAAGTTAAAAATACAAATTTTTGCTATCCGAATATTGCTTAAAACTGTGTTCGACGTTCAAAAAATAGGAAAAATCATGTATTTTTTAGATTTAATCAGTTTTAAAGTGTAACTGCAAATGTACATACATATTTTTAAAAACTGTAAACCTTAAACTGTTTTTAGCAATAAGTTTAAATTTTGAGGGTCTATGGATGTTTTCGAGTATGAATATGTGATCTCCCCAGTTAAACCTACAACCTCTGATAGGTCATTTGCATTTCAAAAGTAACTACTTTTAATTTTTTCAGAGATGTGTGTACCTACCTACCTGGTTAGAAAAGTAGAAAAGTATTAACGCATAATCTTTAAACTCGTTGAGCGCCCAGTTCCTATTGAGCAAATAAGCTTAAATTACACATGTTTAATGCAAAATACATGTGCATAAAATAAATAGGTGGGGAACACTGAAAATGTACAAACTGAAAAAATGGACCACCCTAACATACAGACATATTGATGATATACAGTTAGGCAGGTCAACTTTTCTTCATATGGTTTTTTTTTATTAAAATTCAAATAATATTAAAAAGCTCAGTTCATTTTTTTACCACCAGAAAAGAAAATCATGATATTTTTTAATATGAAACACATGGGGTTTGGCCGTTTGGGTAGATAAGAAGATACCCAAACCCCATTTGTTTCATATTAAGTTCATGATTTTCTTTTCTAAAATGAGTCGTTCTCGGTTTATTGATAAAACGCTTTTTTTCAAAATTAATGCTTTAAACGAAGGAAATACTCAAAGTTTATGATTTAGAGACTCTAAACTCAAAATTTTAGAGTGTCAAACAATTTTATTCTATGTAAGCTATCATAAATCAGACTTTTTGAAATCAAGTAAGGCAGAAAAATACCAGAAGTCTAGAAAACAAAACGTTTTTTTTTACAAGTTTTGGACAATTTTGACAATATTGTTTGCGACCCTCGAAGTTAAGTTAAGTTTAGTTATCCTATTGTTCAACAGCTACAGGATTTGACGTTTTAATTTATGTTTGTAAAGGGTTGCTAGACTTTAAGCTTTGGAAATAATGACCTATCTAATAACTAGAGGTGTTTGGTAGAAATAGGTAGAAATGTCGGTGATGGTCAAGAGTGCACCGATTTGATAAAAAAAATTGGTTGTGACTTTTAGATGATTGGAAATGCCTTCCTAAAGGTTTGAAACCGAGAATTTTCCTAGAAACAATCTGAGAGATAGTGGTAAGGTAATAATTGAACATAAGTTACCAGTTATGCAATGTTACCTCAGTATTAATCAGTGTCCTGTTCGTATGCATGTTGCAACGATGGTTTTTTGGGTTTGCTCAGTATAGTAGGTTTTTACTAGTGGATTTTTTGCAGATGACCTAGATATAACACAGTTAGTAAAGCAGATCAAATTAAAAAATATTGCGCTTCCCAACTTCCAAGGAAATAAACAGTTTTTCCGCATTTGTTTTATTGAGTTGCATTTAAAAGACCTACGATCTTACAGACTTCAACTACATCCTCTCATTCTTTGTAAATTAACATCTCCAAAAAGATAATTTTAGGAAGAGTATCTCTGTCCAATTATATTCAATAATAAAGTCAAATAAGTACTCACTTACACTTACTTTTCTTAGCACCATTCCAGCCTAAATTAAATAAATGGATCGAAGAAAGAAACAAGAAAATGCCGAAGGGTGGAAGGTGGTTTAATTTTTCTCCCTAGCGAAAAACTTGAAAATAATTCGTGAGCGGTTTCCGGCATCCGTGATATACTTTGATTAAAAGCAGCTTGATTAAAAGCAGCCAGGGAATCATCAGTAGCGCAAATAAAAATTCTAAGGAGAATCCTCACCAAATTGGGGCGAAGTGGGTGTTACTGTTAACCCATAAGTGTGATAGACTTCTTAAAGTATTCTTTTTCAGCGATTGTAAACGCGATAAGCGTTCTACTTCCCCATTTATGGAAATTTGTGTAACCTAAGTTAGCACTACCGATCGAGAAGACTAACTAATGCGATATCAAAATAATCATATTTTTATTATATACTTTTAGGTGTTTTTTGTTTTGTTTGAAATTTTGAATTTAATTTTCATACTCAAACATTTTTTTTAACAATTAAATTGTTGGAATAAAATAATGTTTTGATCGTGAAGCCTTGGCATTGTTAAGCGAAAGTCAGGAGTCGGTATTGGTAACAAAAGGCATCGCCGCTGGTGTTTTTGGTTAGATTGCCTATTCAACCGGATGGTTAGGGACATGGTCGGTCTCACCTTAATTGTATTATCATTTAGTTTCGTGATGTTAGCATCGATCGCCAGGAAAGAAATTACAAAAATTTAAGAATATATGCAAGAATGTATTACTAGTTTGTTACCATAATCCCGAAGTTTTTGCTTCACGTTTTGACCTTGAAATGCACTAAAAAATTTCATAAGAAAATGTGAATTACATTTGTAATCCCCAATTTTCCCGTATCGTTGCAAAATTGTTTTTGCAAAAATGTATGAAATATTGATTTGTACCAATACTTTTGAGAACTAAGTATTTCTGCTTTTGAATACCTCCATTATTTCGAAAATCTGTATCATTGCTCATTGGAACATATTTAAAAAATGCAAATTAGTGGTACTCCCCATATAAAAGTGACATTTTTGAAAGGTTTTTGTATGAAGGAGCAAAAAATTCGGGAATGCCGCAACAATTTATTAACAGTCTCCTGCAGACTTTAATTTTGGATTTCTTTTATGTCGGTGCTAACGTTCCTTTATTATTTATGTATTTACTTGTTTACATAATTTGTCTTGTTAGAAAAAACTGAACTATAAGAACTCACCTACTTTCTTATTTCAAACAGAAATCGATCCAAAATCAGTAAATAATTAGATAGTACTTAAAAAAAATCCAAGTGTAGTTTAAAAAAGATACAAATTCTATAGATCAATAAAATTGCTCCTAACAGTCTATATAAATTGAAAACGAGAAAAGTGTGTCTTTATAAGATTAGGTATAGAGTGCATATTATCTTTAATACAACAAAAAAACAAAACAAAACTATAAAAACTTATTTTTAATTCCAGGAAAAAAACAAAAAAAAAATAAACAAAAATAATTGTTTAAAATAGGTAAAAATTTTAAATAAATGAATTATGTTGAAATACATAAACATAACATGCCCAAATCTTATGAAACAAAAAAAAAATTAAAAGATTTTAACAAAATTGCTGCAAAGTATTTGTGAAATAAAAATGAATTAGAATAAATTAAGTATAAAATAGAAAATTAGAACATCAAAAATAAAAACAAAAGCTGTTATCACTTATCACTCATTAGACGCATTCTTAAAAAAAACACACAGAAACAAAAATCATTTCTATAAAATGGAAATTAATTTAAATTGCAATAAACATTCATCTTCATCTTCTTTTGAATGATTGCTGTTCAAAAACATAAATAAAATTAATATCGATTTGCTGAAATCATTTTTATCTTTAAGGATTGGAAGATTGACAGTTTGTAGTACGTAAAATTAGAAGATAATTTTTTTATTTGAAATTGAAACCTCGAAAGCATTACCGTGGCTTATTTTCCAAAATGCTATATGAAATTTTTGTTCTTGCACACATTGACAAAGTGTATTTATTATTGGCTTTGAATGTTAGCAAAAAAAAAAAAAGAAACATTATTAATTTGTTGTAATTATAAATTTTAATAAGCTAATTTGTTAAGTTTTCACTTTGTTATAAGTAAAATGTTTTTTATAATGTAAACGTTTATTAAGGAAGAAACAAAAAAAACAAATTTAAGTAAAAGTGTAAATAGCATTAATTCATCGAGTTTTGTATGTGTATATGTATAAATGTGAACTTTTGTTGTTAATTTGTTGTTAATTTAGAATATTTTACTATTCACTCGACAAAAAAAAAATCTATGCTATTCCTGATGATGATCTTTTAAATGTGATGTGAACAAAGAAAAACTTACATCTGAATTCACACACACAAACCAAAAACACAAACACACTAAAAGCAAACAATTAATAGTATATCTAAATATCAGATAAAAATAAGTATCAAATAATAAAGAATCAACAAAATCATTATTTGTTTAAGTGCTAAATAAATGTAATAAATGGAATGAAAGAATAAAAAAAACAATCTAAAATAAAAAAAATATTTTTGACCAATGTTTTATTGCAAGAAAAATATAATTAACTTGTGCTTGAATTTTTTCAATAAAAATCTATATGCAGGGATGCCCCCAGTCACCGCCGCCGCCGCAGAGAAATCCCATGTGTCCCTAAGGTCATTCTAAATCGAACACTAAAGATGTAATTTTCTCGTTTTTACATAAAAAAAAACACGTTAGTAAGTAGTTATGTTTACTGTTAATTTTTTCAAACATAAATTTTATTGCATAAAAAAGATCAATGTTCTTAATTATCCTAAAAAACAAACTAACTTGAATAATATAATTAATTAAAATTTTAAATAAAAAAATTAATAAAAATTAATAAAAACAATTTTCTAGCTAATGAGGGTAAGAAAAATGTCCCAAATTAGATCAGAACTAGTTTTTATATTTTTGGATTATTGATTTGTATATATTTTGTATTCAACATTATAAATCAAAGTTATTGCACGTTCCTGATGGGGGCTGGAAAAAGTCAAAATGAAATCATCCATCATGCTGACGCCTTCATAAATAGTTTAAGAACTAGCAGCCACTTTGTCTCACCTACTAGTCTCAAGGCTAAAATTTTGTTTTTAGTTGATTTGGTACTAGTTATGTACAAAAACCCCTGCCTGGCAGGGTTGCCGTGGGCCCGGAGTTGCGAATCGATTTTTCAAAATGCGAAAAAATTGTCAAAACTAACCTTCTTTCGCAAGGCTGAAATTTTGTAAACCTACCTACATCTGCTCTGGTACTTGTAAAGTTTAAAAAACATGGTCTGGCAGGGTTGCTGTGGGCCGAAGGGTTGCCAGACGAGCCTAAGGTTTTTAATGTAATGAAAATTTAACACAGAAATTGGCTACAGTTATTACTTAATCTTGATGATTTTTTTTTTACTTGACCAGTTTAATCAGAGTTTTATAATATATGAAGTTTTCCGCTGTTCTGGGGTTGCCATACTTTTTTTTAATAAAACACGAAATTAACGTACTTTCAGCGGGATGTATTGGTGACTTGTAACAACCTCATACTTTTTTGTCATTTTTAAATATTTTCTTTGTTATTAGCTGAATACAAAAAATATAGTCTGGCAGGGTTGCTATGGCTCGAAGTGCTCGCCAGACGGGCCTAAAGTTTTTTTAATGTATGAAAATTCATCATATAATTTTAGCAATTTGCTCAAGTCTTTGCTTAAGCGTGGTGTTTTTTTACATGACAAGTTCTAGGGTTGCCATACGTTTTTTTAAAGAGTTAAGTTTTAAATAGGTATAAAACACGAAATTAACGTTCCTTTAGAGGCTGTATTGTTGATTATGTACATTCTTTTTTTTGTGCTCTGTAAATATTTTCTTTAATACTAGAAATGTACAAAAAATAAAGTCTGGTGGGGTTGGTGCTTTCCAGACTAGCCTAAATTTTTTGTTAATATATGAATGTTCATCATATAGTTTTTTGCTTAAACTTGGTGCGTATTTTGTGCATGACCAGTTTAATCAGAGTATAATAATATATTACGGTTGCCGCAGTAATAGGGTTGCCATGCTTTTTTTAAATAATATTTAAAATAGGTATAAATCCCGAAACTAAGGTACTTCCCCTACATTATACTTTCTTGTGCTTTGTTAATATTTTCTTTCGTACCAGTTAATAGAAAAAATAAAGTCTGGCAGTGTTGTCGTGGTCTCAAGTTCTTGCTAGACGAGCCTAAAGTTTCTTGTTGATATAAAGAAAATCAGTTTTAATTGTTTAAACTTCGTGAACATGCCCAGTTTATGATATATTAGGGTTGCTGCAGGTCACGAAATTTAAACAATTAAAAATATGATGAATTTCTTTGCGACTAGTAGGTTGGTCAAAGTGGCTGCTGGCTCTCCAATTATAATCATCGCACAGCTTACACTATTTTAGACAGAAAAAAAAGACAGCAAAAGATAATAATTATTATCAAAATACTACTTCGAAATAGGGTAAAGTGAGATAAAATAAATTTTCATACACAGATAAATAAATGAAATGAAAATTTGTGTAAAGCCGTAAGATTTTAAAAAAATCAAATTTTTCACCTTGAAACCGTTGTTGGTATGGGTACTGAAGCTTTTATTAAAACTAAATATAGGTTATCTTCTATAAACCATAAAAAAATAATTTTTAAGCTTCTTTTCTGGTCAATAACGGTGATTTTGAGTTTGGAAAAATACAAGCGTTCTTAAAAATGTAATTAAGTGATTTTTACTACATAAATTTTGATGAAAAAATCAAAATTACTTTTAGATAGTTATGTTATAAAAAGTTTGTAAAAAAATCAACGAATTACTGTAAAAACTAGTTTTTTCGGTCCATGTTTGTTTGAGCGTGTGTATTTATTATTTTTATTTAAAATCTAGGAAGAATATCTACTTTGGTCGTCGGAACTTGAATAACAATCAGAGGAGAAAGGACCATAATCTCAAAAATAGGTCGAGGTGGTTCACTTAAATTAAAATTTTTTTTCCATCTGATGTATTTTGAAGATTGATAATGCCAAACCTAAGCTTAAATATTCGACTACAAGTTGGTAAATATTGTTTTTTTTTATAGATTTAAAAAAATGAATAAAAGGTGATGGAAGGAAAATCCAGTTTTTTTTCATTTTTCTTTTTACAAAATGGTATGAATATTTTTTTCAGAATTTCTTAAAACAAAGTACTACCTACAATATTATTGGTTCAAGTGTCTTTGATAGGCAATAAATATTTTTTAAGATCTTATCTAACTTTGATTTAAAAGAAAAGTAGGTTTTTGACTTCCTTTGAAAGAAACACCCTTCTTTATTTAATAATTTTATGGATGCTATTGAATTATTGACACAAGAAGTCAAATTAAACATTCGTGCCAAATTTTAGCACTTTGCCATTGTTTTTAAACAAGTTTTGATAATATTATGTAGATTATAGTCTTAAAATACATGCCTATGCATAAAATGAGCTATAACTTTTCTTAGGGTTTTCAAATCGTCATGTATCATTTTCTTATTTTAGTACTTGATTTTTGAAACTGCAATGATTTTAGTTGCTTCTAGTATGTATTATGAAATAATTTTGATCATCAGAACGCCAAAAGAATTGTATACTTTCTTCATGTTATTTTAGCTGTTGGTAATTGCGCTAGAAAAGAGCAAAAATTAGCACTTTTAAGAGCTTTGAGGTCTTCTCGATCTCTTTTATTGAGCTCAAATTTTATTTTTCAAAATTAATTTTGTCCCTATATAAGAGGCCCATAGTACCTACATAAAAAGTATGAGGGCCCCAAAGAAACTCGCATTTTCCCAAAAAACGAACCACCCTACTATAAAACTTCTTTTTAATTGAATTACTCTCCAACGATATTGATTTATTTCTGTGTGACTGTTATTTTGACATAGTACATACGGAATTTCGTTCTAACCAAGTGTTGGTTGAGGTCGTAATCCATCCTAGATTGTAAGCGTCCTTTTTTTAATGATGAGTCGAATAAAATCAACACTAATTCGATATAACCACGTTAAGAAAAGTTATTGTCATTTTTATGAAATAATAAATATAATTTTTAGTGCAGCAAGTAAATTATAAGATTAAACTTCTTTAAACTAGTGGTAAACTAATAAAATTTGGTATGAAGGGTTTGTAATGGGAACTTGACAACTTTGGATTTAATTTGTGAACGCATCCTTTCACTAAACATCAAACCATCATTGTCAATTTATTCAGTAAACTCAACATTTTCATCATTGTAGAGTACACGAACGAGCAACGTCTGCTAATTATAAAAATTTTCCACCGAAATTCGTAGTCGATGACCGCAATTTTAAGAGCCAATTTTCGGTAGTAATTCTCGCCCTAGTAGACAGGCAACAACAAGTTTAGTGCAAAAATTTTAGTCTTGATATTCGTTGTGTGATATTGCTGTGTCAGTGAGACAACGAGTTGGTCGAAAAAATCGCTGCCATTCAGGCGTCCATCCGTAGCAAACGGTCCAAATCAGTCAATTCCACGGCGTTCTCAAGAATTGGGTATTTCTCAGACTATTTTTGGCCCGAATTGGAAGATATGGAGTTGGACGACATGTGGTTTTAACAGGATGGTGCCACAAGCCACACAGCACACCTTACAATCGATTTATTGAAGAGTTAGTTGATGAGCGTGCTATCTCAAGAAATGGGCCAATTGATTGGCCGCCTCGTTTGTGCAATTTAACGCCTCTAGACTATTTTCTTTGGGACTACGTTCAGTTATTGGTTTATGCCAACAAGCCGAACACAAAATAGCGGCCGTTTCGACCGAAATGTGTGGCCGAGTCGTCGAAAATTGGCACGCGTGCCCGCAATGGCCATATAAACGAAGTCGAGTTCCATTTATAAATGTTTTGATTGTACTTCAAGCCAATAATAAAATTTTTGAAATATCTCAAATGGTTTGCGTTTTATTTCAAAAACAAATTGTCAAGTCCTTATTGGAAACCCCTTATAAGAAAAACTTCTTGCACCCAAAATATAAGAATGGACTCTACTGATCCTGTAAACCTTCTGATGACAATTGGAATCGTACCATTGCAAGAATTTTGTTTACCAAAAAGTGTAAAATATTGATTTGTACCAAAAATTTAGAGAAGTAATTATTCCGGTTTTTGGATACCTCCATTATTTTGAAAATCAGTACCATTTTTCATTGCACCATAAAAAAAATGCAAATTTGTAGTACACCCTATACAAAAATATATAATACTAAATGCAGTTTAAAAAAAAAACCAACCGAAGGATTTTGGGCAGCTTTGAACTTGTTATAGGGGGTGACATTTTGCGCCGATACCAATCAAAAAAATCCATGATTTAATTTTTCTGACCCAAGGCCCTAACTTTCCTGGTCTCAAAGCGATAGTAGAAATTTATTGTGAATTTTTAGCAGCTTTACTAATCAGTAGAATTCTTTCGGTTTATAAATAATTTTCGCTTGTTCACCGTGACTTTGAATTAAGCAAATACAAAAATTAACACTTACCTTAGCTTAACGTTAAATAAAAAAAAATGTATTTTTAGATTCATCCAAATCGATTTCAAAATCAATTGTTCAAACAACTATAAGGTGTTGCTATGTTTATTGTTGGCCTTTAACTTGTTATTTGCACAGCTTCTTCAATAGTTTTAACGGCTGAATACTTATAAGCAAACTTGTAGGTATAACTACCTTCAAACGCCATTTATTTACAATCTCTGAAATATTATTTGCTCATTCTAATAAATTTTCATTTGACAAAATGCTTATACCAAATCAATAAAACGCATTTTTTGTGTTGGGATAAAAAAAAGAATACAACAAACTAGAATAATAATTTCTTAAATAAATTTATTTCACATAAATAAGTTCATTTTTATACTCTAATCTTTACAATTCCTTCTATACTTGGTAGTTTTCAATAAAATCATTATTATTCATTCGATTCTGATAACAGTTAAACGCACAGTAAGGGTCATCATCATAAATTATAAAGACCGACTTACAAAATGCAGGTCACATTTCGAAACTTCCAAAAAAGTATCTTACATAGCTAGAGAACACAATTTATACGTATATTTTATAGAAAAACCGAGATTAATACATTCTCAGACACTTTAGTCATTATCACATACAATATTTTTTTGTTCTTATTTTTACACGAAAAAAAAAAAGAAAATTTAGAAAAGTATCTGAGAAGACACAATTTCGAAATTTGAATATAATAAAAAATCTTTACATTCACTCGCAGATTCACAATTTCTATTTATAAACAAACAACAACAACATGCATACTCGATGCGCAGCACAGCTACATACAATCTACCTTACCTACATTACAGTGTAATCAATTTCGTATTTTTTTTTTACAAATTATTATTTTTTTTTTAACTTAAAAAACTTTAATCAAAAAGCTGATGAGCATAATTATAAGCATAAACAGTCAGTCATATAAAATTATTAATTACAATTAAAAAAAAATAAAAATTAATAAACTATTAAGGCAGTAGGCTAGGATGTGACTGTAATCTCGGCGGTAGATGTTGCCGATGATGGTGTTGGTGTGGTTGTTGGCACCGAGCTAGTATTTGGCTCGGAGCTTGTACTTGTTGGCATTGCAGATGATGCTGAAGTGACTGCGGTAGCATCCGCCTCAGGAGTTACAGCTTTTTGATTGGGAAAGAGCACGGAGTAGGGTGGTGGAGGGTCGAGTTCCTCGTAGTTTGGTGGCGTTGACTGATGCTCTATTGTGATGTTACCATGTTGCGTGGAGGCATCAGAGTCATTATGGGCTGATTGCGATGCGGAAGCTGTAATTGTGTGATCGGATTTGTTAAGGAAACAGCATTCTAATTGATGTTGAATAAAAATTCAGGAAAAAAAATATACAAGAAAAAAGCACCCTTAGCACCAAAAGAAACCAAGAAAAGCAAATAGAGAGACAATAATTCTTACCCCATAGACCACATATGAGGAGGGCTCCTCCGCATAGAAGCATGCCCAGCATTAAATAACCCCACGGACCGTATTTGGAGAGGTCACTATTTAGACCGAGACGTGTTGAATTGCGTCTTGTGTAACCACTTCCGCTGGCCATATTCTCACCAACAGTTTTATTTTTTGCATTGCCATCGGATTTTTCTGTTGATGATGCTGGATTTTTGGTTGTGTTTGCTTCGGCATTTGGAGGTGGTACATCGAAGGCGAAGAGATTTCGAAAAACTTCTAAGGCCCATTGTTCGAGAATGTCACCGTCGTCAATCTTCTTATGATTCCAACACATTTCGTTGTCTTCGTCACTGTCGTATTCATTGCTGTATGGGCAGTGCCGTATGCCATCGCAGACAAGAGCTTTGGATATGCATAGTAAAGGTTCATCGCTGTAATTGAAAAAAAAACCGGTGTTATACATAATTTCAAATATTCAATGGATACAAAATAAAAAAATATGGTTCGTTATAGCCTCGGGTAAAAAATTGAAGAAGTTGCCAACGCTACTGTTAGAATCAATTGTTTAATGTAGATTTTAGGTTGAAGAAATGATAATTAATGTTTTCGAGTTTTTACTAAAAATTTTGTGTGAAAAAAACTTGATTTAGTTTAAGAAGTCACGAAGTAAACAAGTGCAATTGCAGTTTATGCTCCAGATATTCATGCGGATGAGTTTTAATGTTAAATTTTAAAAAGAAGTTATTTATTGGAGAAAAGTCGGGAAACATAACCTGCATGATGATATCGGTTTCGGAAGCATGTATCAAGGTTGAATGGTATCGACTTTGTAATGGGTTGCGCTTGCAAGAAAATCGATGAAAAACGCAAACGAAGGAAATGACTGTAATAGGAATAGCATACTTGCAAGTCTATACATTCCCAACTTCAACTTGTTTTAAGCGATGGGCAAATTGAGCTAAGAACGAATCTTTTTAGAAGAAATCAGTGCAATAATGCGGGCGAAATGTCACTTATAATTTAAACTTGTAAAACATGATGCACAAAAATTTCTTGTTATATCATAAATGATTCATAACTTAAAGAAGAGATTCATTACAAAAGAGTAAACAAAAGCAAAGGCAATACACCTTAATTTCCTGATAGACATTACTTAGGTAGTAATTCATTATAATTAATCATAGAAAATACCACAAATTGTTGATGAAGATCAAAACTTCCGTCAGGCAATTTAGAATGAGTGTGTCAACAATATATTCGGAAACTGCATGAATTTTTTTAAGAACAGACTGTAACCTATGAACTGTGAACATGATGTCTTCAAAACTATCATCAACAGAATATTCGAGAAAACCACATAAGCCACAGAAAACAATATTTAATCAAAATCAATAGAAGGCAAAAATGGAGTCGTGTCTTTGGAGGATACCTTGTGTCTATTTAACCTGTAGATCCAGTGTGGTAATTTTAGCAATGATTTAGAAGACTCTTTAATTGAGCATTGACAAAGCGAGATTCGATGGAAGGAATCCAGTAAGAAAACAGTGCACAACCTTAAAAACTGGAAATAAAGCACTTATCATCGAGCTTTTCATTATATCAAATAATGAAAACTAATTACTGAAGCACAGGGGGCAGCAGATTTATTCAAGCAGTATTTCTAGTAGTTGTTCGAATATAACCAATTTTGTATGACTGATACATTGTACATACACTTCTTCAACGAATTCGAGGAACTTTTTGTCATTCCAGGCAGGTCGTAATTTATCAATGCTACCAAATTACTTTAAATAAACTCAATCTCAATTGACCAGGTGGCAGAGGAATTTTAAAATTGCATTTTCAACTACAGTCAAAGGAGGAGGAGCATCAAATGGAGAATCGTAATATCGTCTTTAAACCAAAGGATATGCAATTCTTACGGTGAACAGCAGAGTCATTTATTTTATGGCACCACCACTGTTGGACCACAGGATGCAGCACGCGTATACTGTGTGACTTTTAATGGCTCCTGAGTCCTGAGTTTGAAGCTCAATTTATTAAATATTACATGAACTTTTCAACACTTTCGACAGTGAAATGATAAGCCTTAAAAAAAAACCATCAACAATCTCAAAACACGCAATTAAAAGAGATCCTATCGAAACCTTTGACACGGACCACATAAAATCCGAATACGTATGCGCTGTGTTGTAGCTGTTCTAATATTGCCTTGACAAGGTAGTGTGAAAACTCTCTCAGTAACATATTGACGTAATGGAAAGAACCATGACAGAATTTTAGTGCTTTGGCCAACAAAAAAACAAGATTCGAAAATAATCATAGGTACCTAACCTACTTATAGTTTTCAATGGTTAGGAGTAACTAGTCGTACTAGTAGGAGTGCCTACTACCTACTGCTTCTTGCAAGGAATTGATGAAACCTCCAAGAGAACTGCTTGTAATGAAAACTGCATCTCAATCACAACTATTTCTTCCGGCAGGAAATTGTAGGCCGCCCGATCTATTCCTGTAAACTACACGCAAGCAGGAAATTGTTGAGGGAGTCAAAGCCTTGGTTTTTCGTGAGCTTTTTGTATCCTAAATTTCAAGTTTTATTATCTACGAACTATTTTTGGTACATCAATAGACGAAACATAATCGGGTACAAAAGATCCTACGAAAAACTTTATCTTACGTGTTATTGCAGTAACGTGGTACTACTACTGTAAGGAGTAAAGTTATTGAGATAGAAAGACGGTCACAGAGAAGACGCGTACTTCGCGTCTTTTCAGTTAACCTCAATGAAACTTCTAAGAAGATAACTTCATGAGATGCTCTCAACACCCACAAAGTTTCAAGAAAAACTATAACTTCGTCAACAAGATAAACGGCATTAAAATCGTTTTTTGTCCTCTCCGTTACTTTGAATAGCCGAGATAAAAAAATCATTTCCGAAGACGGCTTGATAAGGTTGATTGAAATGTTCATCTGGTATCAAGATAGCCCAACTCACGACAACTCGACTCATGTGAGCGTACAATTTTTGGGTTTTATATTTTTTAAAGAATTATGACGGATAAGACTTTACAAACACCCAACTTCGCACTACTCCAAATCCCATAGTGATCCCAAGCAGAGGGACTGCAAAAATATCTCACTTTTTGCACCTGAGTCGAGTTGTCGTGAGTAGAGCTCAACATTCAAAAGAAACAGTTTTTTTAACCAATTTTAGTAAAACAATTAATTTATTCAAACTATCACCCTCTCAGTGAGAACGTTAACACTTACCCAATTTTCAAACATGGATGTTTGTTGTCTTCCTGGCAAGCATCACCTTTACCCAAAACTGTTATCATCAATTTCGATGACAATTCATGTCCACCATGTTCCCATACTACACGTAATCGTCCTTGAAATAATTTAACTGGATCTTCCATATCCATTGAGCTGTCTTCTAATTGACAAGGATCAACTTGCCATGATGGTATTTGTGGTTCCATTGAACTAAACTGAAAAAAAAAAAAACAATATAAAATAAATTAAAAATCACTATTCCCGCCTGATGTTGCTAATACCGATACCTACATAATGAAGTAATGATAAAAATATTTGCATACAAAAACAAAACAAAAATGTGCAAAATTAGACCGTAAATATATTTCTGACTTGATATAAGTTTTATATAAGCAAAAAAAAAAACATTATTATTCAACCAGATCACGTATGCAGATGTGCGGGATAAAATTAAAAAAAAAAATATATAATTTCAACAAAATTGTCGTTGAATACAAATCAAAAACGAACAAAATATAGGTATGTGTGTTATGTTTTATATTTTTTTTCTTATTTATTATTGGTAGTCACAAAATATTTTATATTAATTTTGTTTTGTTTTGCCTTTTTTTGGAGATTTTGTTGTTTTTGTGGTGGTGGAGATGAATTGATATAAAAATAATGCCCAATACGAGAGTAGATTTTAAACAGATTTATCGCAAACTTTTTGAGAGATTTGCATTTTGTTTTGTTTTCCATATATCATCAAATTAACTCTTTTTGTTATAAAATTTAAAAAACAGACAATTGAGGATATTCGTTTAAAGAGGTTTATGGTTGTAAGAAGCAATTTTCACAAGCAAAGTAATTTTTATACAAAAGTGTCATATTGGTTTTTGTTTGCTATTCTTAGAAGTTTTGTTTGTACACAATTTAGAGTCTATTAAAATTTAATAGAAGGCATGTCACAATTATTGATAACAAATATATTAGTTTAATGTTTTCAATTCTCAATAAAAATAACTAACCTGAACTAAACTAACTAAAACTTTCTTACCTATTTTTCATATAAAAAAAAAAACATACCAAAAACAAAACTTTTGTGTGGCGGTACTACACTTTGCTAGATTGTAAAAAGATGTCGAACTGTACAGATAATCTGTATATATAACCTCAAAAATAATTGTGAAAAATGTAATCGTGTTTCTGAAAATAAAATCTTTCTTTACCCAAATCATCACAAAAACAGTGTTTTTAGGAAGTTCAAAATTCGATATCACAAAAATTTTGATAGTATATTTGAATTAAGAGAGTCAAAATCTTTTGCAATAATTGAATTTGGTTTCTATGGCCAACCCTTGCTGGCAAATATTACTGTCATTGACAATATTTTTAACATCAAAAAAAAATTATTATTTTTCTGCAAAAAAAAAATATAATGAATAAACAATGTTTCATCAAAATCTAACTATTTTTGTAAAAGAAAAGAAGAAAAAATAAAAATCAATAATTTTTTTTTCAAGATAGTTCCAGACCACAAATAAGCACTGGAAATTTCATAAAGTAGGTAAGTAGTAGGAACTCGATCCCAATTTGATGCTAATTTTATGTGCCAAAAATTAAATTATTGCTCCATGTTTTGAAATTCAAATGCATCTCAAAAACTGCAGAAACAAAATTAAACTTAAAAAAAAAGAAAAAAATATTCCTATTAAAATAAATTGCACGACTGGATCGCATGTACTTACTCTTAAGGATAAAGTTACTATGTTTCCAAAGCCCTTTTAATTACAAATTTGTAAAAATATTGAGCAGTTTTCGAAAAAATTTTTTTTTTTTTTTTTTAATCCAAAAAAATTATTTTCGAATTTTTTTTACTAAACATTATTACGACAACTTAAAAGCGTTCATCTAAAAAATATGGTTGAAATTGATTAAGTCATGAAGAAGAAAATCCGAATTTAAAAAAGCGGTTCTATGGCAGGTACCATTAATACCGCTATTTGAAAAAAAATTAAAAAAATTACAATGATTTTTTTAATCGAAATCGTAGGAACGGTTTTTGAAAAAAAATAGTTTTTCTTAATCCGGTACATGACAGGTACCGTTATTTTTGGTTAAAAAAAAATAATTCAAAAAACGCCTGGGGATAGTCTCCAAAAAACGCCACAAACCAAGTACCTATGTTATGTTATGTTATTCCGATTTTGGGATACTTCCATTATTTCAAATTTTTATATTGGCATAAACATATATCTCGCGCAGAGAAAGAGCAGTGGTGCATTTTATTTTCAAAAATGTGTGCAATGAATCTTAGAAAAGAATATGCATTTTTTCTAAATACTCCATTAAATTGGCTAAAAAACTATACGGAACGGTGTTGAAAGTATAATTGGCCTTTTTTATTCGAAGCACAATGCATTTTACAATTTTTAGAGCACTTTTGTATGGGACTTAATCCATTGTTTTAACACCTTGAGACCTACATAAAAAAAAGGTCTCGATTAGTGTATTAATTTTTCTCATGGGTACAAAACTGTATTTTGTTTGTATTTTTGAGATACAAATTTAAAAATTTAAAACTTAAATTTCTCCAAAACTAGAATACATATTGTATTCAACTAAAATTAAATAAAATCATCGGTGTTTGGTAGAAAAATGAACCAAAAAAAGGGATCAATGTTATAAAATCAATTTTTTATTTTTTTTTTTTACAAAATTTCAAGTTTGAATTAAACTTTTTCAAAAACCAAAAAAACAAAGACCCTTTACTTTTCTTGAGCCGGTTGTATTTAAATTTAAATAGATTTTTTAACATACAAGAAAACAGCTTATTAAATTGTTAACTGTTAAATTATTTTTGAATACCAACATTAGCAAAACAAAAATCATCCAAATCGGAACAGTTTCACCCGCTTCCGAGATAATTTGCTTTAGGTACCTACTCCACTGATAGTAGGTTACTACATTTATATAGAAAATAAAAAATTAAAATACCATAAAAGGGAGAATTATGTACATAGCTCCATAACGGGCCTATAATCCATAGTTATACCTGCCACTATGTCACCCTTAAAATTATGATCGTTGAAGATTTTTAAAATTTTATTGATATTGCTACTGGATAATTTATTAAAATCAAACAACATTTTTATTGTTCAACGAGTTGATGTCATGGATAGCATAAAAATATCTTATGATGCTTTATTTTTATCAAATCAAGTGTGGGTTGAATTTAAATTGATCATGTCAGAAATATTAATCAAAAAAAAAAAATACTCTAGGAAATATGGTACACAAATTTTAAGACGTACCTATTCAATTCGTCGCATGCATAAATATCCCAAATTAAATGAATTAAAAAATCATTTTTTAAAAGTAATGTTAAATTAGTTAAGCGCCATAAAAATTGTTGACTTATGACGTCGGTTGCGATGAATTTTATGTGAAAACCTTGCGCTAGAAAACGTGTGTTTCTTTTTTTTTGCAACACGCACGCTTATACACATATTATAAGTGTGCGCCTATTGGGCAAGTTGGGCAAGTAAGTGCGTCAAATCGTTTATACTTCGATTAGAGTTTGTTTCCTGAAGTCTCATTTTGAATACTAATGTGTCAATTTGTTGTTATAAATGTTAAGGAAGTTTTTTTGATTTTCTTGTCTTTTTTTAAATTATTCAGAAATGCGAAATATTCTTGAGTGAAAATAGTTCGAGAATGCAAATTTAATTATGTTAAGTACGTTGCTGTTAACTTAAACAATAAAAAAAGAGAAAATGCAAAGGTCTGTTGACACAAACGGAATACATAAAAATTGTTTCTAATTGTTGCAATCTTTACATAAAAGGGGGAGACTGTTAAAGTTTATTTACATCTAGAATACAATCAATAGGAGGTCGGTTAGACTATTACTATTAAATTTAACTAAGGATAAGCAATACTTGACAATTTTAAAGAACCATTGGCAAGGAGCTAATTTCTATTCTACGAAAAATGGAAACTTAAGGAACTTACTCAAATGAGAGTGAAAGTTAGAAACCAACAAAATTGATCGTTTTTTCAGGTAAGTGGCACTGTCCCAAAGAACTAAAGACGAACACTCTGTAAGGTATTGGTTGTTCTAAGCAAAAAAATCTTCGTAAAATATTCGAAACATTGAATTCCCGCATTATCAGCTGAGATGGTTGAAGATGGAAGAGTGAAATGACACCAATGGTACTAGGTACCATTTCTTGGAGCCTAAGCTAAAAAACGAAAGGATATTTAACGACTGGTTCCACATAATGTTCCACATACGCCACAGTAACTCTTCAAGTTTAAACTTCAAAATATGTATAATAACAAATTGTCTATTGTAATGTTAGTTCAAAAATTAATTTTCCAAGATACAATTGCTTTATCCATCATCCAATTGATGAATCTTGGATAAGCAAGTTAGAAGCTTCGTGTGGGTAAAATTTTGTGCTGCTTTAATCACGGATCATGCTTTTTTTTACAAAAAAACGCACACTGAAGGGGTTTTAGCTACCCGTATACCATTGAACAATACTATTTAGGACGGAAATTTAAAGAATTTGTCATACGCTGGCATTATCTCTCCACATCCAATGAGTGGGAAGGTGAAAACATGTATTAGAAATGCAGGGATCTGTCGTCAGCGACACACATAAAGCGGTTTTGAAGTTGTATCTAACAGATCATTATTGATAAAAATAAGGAAAAAGGTTGGAGATAGGACAGAGCCCTGAGACACACCAGAATTTATTTTAAGTATGTCAGATTTGAACCCTTTCAATACTTGTATTGAATTGTTCAACGGGTTATTTCTTTTCCATCGAATCAGAGAATATTCAAAACCGAATGGACTGGTTTTATACTTGTGAATTATCCAGCGCAATAATTTTATTTTCGTTTAGATAAGCCACATTATACCCGTGGTAGAACCTCTGATACAAAACCCGTATTGACAGTCATTAAGAAGTTAACTTTCCTCAAGAATTTTTTTAATAATCTGTTGATTTTGTATAGTTTTTGCCAGTATAACACGCAGATTCAGCAGTTTAAACTTAAAAAGTTTTAATATATCCAGCTGGTAGTTTCTGTCTGCCACAAAAAACTATACGTATATATTCTTAATTTCAGCAGCTGTTGCTCTTGAATACAAAACAATTTAGGTTTTTGAAATTGGACCATAGACAAATCAGATTGAAGTTTTTATGGTGCGTTAGCGGGCTAAATAATACAGTTTTCTATGGCCATGTGAGAAACATGAACAATACGCAATACCACTGAAAGAACGTGTTGAAAATCAAGGAAAATTAGTGAAAAGTGGTTTTCCGTGATCTTTCATCAGTATTCAGTATTCCACTGTCCGCGACTTTTCGCACATTTTTTGTGACTCCATGCTTTTGTTTGTGACTTTGTTTTTTCCCGCGGTAGTAAGCAATCATTCACGTCGTGTTTAAAGGGGTTTCACCACTTTACCAGTATTCCGCGCTTTTGTCCACATGATTTCGCGCTTCTTGCCGTGCATACTTTTCTACGGCTTTTTTCCTCGACGTTCTTGGCTTTTCTCTGTGGCTTTTCTCAGCGATATTTTACGCTTTATCCAGTGGTATTAAACAACTTTAGTGACTTATCTTGCTATTCTCTGAGGTATCCCATGATATTCCGCGATTTTTTGCATGGTATTCCGCACTTTTAAATGCGGTTTTTCACTTATTTCCTCGCGACATTTTATTCTTTTTCCACGACTTTTTACGCTTTTTTCTGTGACGTTCTTTGTTTTTGTGCTGTATTTTACGCTTTCTCGTGACAGTAAGCTATTTTCCATGATCTTCTACGTGGTACTTTGAGATATTCATTTAAATTGAATTCAAATGAAATAACTATCGAAAATTCGAAACAAAAAAAAAATGCTGTAAATCGTCGTGAAACTCTCTACAGCTTCCTCAATGGTATGCAATAAAAAACTTCTTGAGACCATGATTTTCCGAAGTCTTAAAAATTATTCTGGAATAATTATAAGGAAGACGAATCTAACTTATCAGAGATCATTAAAATCGGCCCAGCAGTTCCTTAGTTATAAATGGTGTAACCAACCCGATTTTGTTTTATATATTTAAAAAAGCATTGCGCTTATAATGAATTTGCATGTCTAGCTCTTTTAAGTCAACATTTTTTCTAGTTGTTTTAACAAGAGTATCCATTTTATATGTATAGATCGTGATTCTTTTAATAGGTACCTACCCTAAATATGGTCTTTCCCAGATTTTAATAATAGTACTTCTGATCGTTTCTTTACTTACCTACTTAACACACAATTCATCATAAACCTCATCGAGCAATTTGACTCTAGATTTCTGTTAAGCACAACATAATTGATTAATCCGGAGTGTTAACAAGCCCAGGCAAAGTTCTACCTCAGTCAAAACTTGTTCTTTAATCGTGTTTTTTTTTTTTCCTTCAACATCATAATTACAAAATGTAAGCAATTGTCTCATCAGAAAAAGTTTCCCACAAATTAAAAAGTCATTGCGCTTGCCATCATAGTATGATCAAGTTTTTCTATCTTTTATCGATCAACATTTTACATTGGAACGCGAATGACTATCACGCTTCATCAAGTCAATAACCTTTTTTTGTCTAAATTGAATAATAGCCTGCCTTGGAAGAGGTTATTGGCATGCAATAATGCCCGACCTCGCTTTTTTTTTAAATCTCTGAAAAATCCCAGACAAAAACTTTTGAAATTACCTCATTGAAACTTATCTCTATAAACTCTACTCTGGCCAACCTGTGTGATTCATCTATCACGGTACAGACATTTTTGAACAATGATATCTTATAATCTAGCACGATGTATGCGGTCTTTGCCTTTTTCTTACCTCTGACAAATTCATAGTCAAGCTCAAGGTCAATAAGAGCTCAAAGCCATGGTCTTAAAATAAAGCATAGTTACAAAATTATATTTCTGCAGTTACATTTTATTTTTTCTTTACACTGTGCTTGGTAGATACCCGGAAGCGTTATAAGGCGTCAAGTCTAGCCAAACGGAAAATATTACAAAAAACAAAAATTAAAGTAATTAAAATTCAAACAGCAGAACAAACAAAGAGAAATTCAGAGCCATATTGTTGGCAAATAACTTTATTACCGGGGCTATAATATAAGCAACTGATTATGTCATTTCGAGCTAATTACGTGCGTTATGGGCTTTTGGCCTTTTATAGAAACTAAAATGTTATTAATTTATTTAACAGTAATTGTTGGTCAAGAAAAGTAGAGGTAAATATTTATTTTGTTGCTATGGTACTTACAATTTTTAGAGGACATGTTCGATTTCTATTCGCTTTGTTGACATCCATTGGAGGTGGACCAGCGTGGGCATTGTGAAAAGATGTTCGTATTTTTGGTCGAATTAATCTCACTATGAAACCATGGGCATTGGGAGCACTCAGAATTCGCATGCACGATTCTTTTTTAGTTTCATCTGGATTGAATTCCAATATTAGACTAGATTCTTTGCCTTCGCTCTCAATGAATCGTTCCTGTTGATTTGTGCATATTGGCTCAAAATTTGGCTTTGACAAGAAGTTTACATCTGAAAGGAAAAAAAAACACAAAAATCAGTTTTGATTTCTACACATATTTTATATTTGAAACTAAATGTATAACAAATTTATTTCTTTCCAATATAAATGGTGTGTTACTTTAGGCTCCTCCATCAACATCTGCTAAATTCTTCTGACTATGTTTAACTACTTCAACTCTATGGTAAAAATTGTTTAAAAAAAACTTCAAAGTAGCTTAATGGAACGCAGTACAAGCAGTTTGCTAATTAATTTTCTACGAACACTCAACATTTTTCACAGAAACTTAAGAAGAAAACAAAGAGGTAGCAGACAAAGAAAAATATTTTAATGTGGGAAATCTTCGTCTAGTAAACCTTTTTCAGATAATAGCTAGTAAGGTGGCCGACATATTTTTAATAATGTGGAATGTAAGTTCGTAGAAATGAGTATTAATTCCCAATTATTTCTGCTGCATTTTCTGTTCTTTAGCGTGAAAAAAAACACTTTTGAAACGATGCGTCGAAACAAAGCAAAGACTGAAGCTGATAGCATCCGACACACTTTTAAAAATAGGGACAGATGATTATACTTATGTTGATTTTCTAAGAATTATCATATTCGACCCTAGCGAGGTTTCGTCGGAGTGGAAAATTCTACGATTTCATTTAAATCGGTGTAATACCTCGAAACGAAAATTTTCCGATTCTTATGAAGTCTTAGAATTTTCTGCTCCGACGAATACCTCTCCCAGGGTCAATTATAGTGATATGTGGTAAAAAAAAATTAAGACTTTTTACTTACTTCCATGGTACAAGATATGGAACACTTCCTCTACAATTTATCGAATAGGTTAATAGAAATTGTCAAATTATTAGCTTCATGATTTGAATTTTTACTGCCTTCAAAAAATGCATCCCAGTTAATTTGCAATGAATTAAAGTGTGGAAAAAAAGTTTCAGTGCTTTTCATCTGTCGAAAGGTATAATTTTTTTCTCTACTATGGGGACTTGACAACTTTAGATTTAATTTGTGATTGCACCCTTTCACAAATCATCAAATTGTCATTGTCAATTTATTCAGTAAACTCAAAATGTTCATCATGACAGAGTACACGGTTGAGCAACGTCTGCAAATCAGAAAAATCTACCGAAATTCGGAGTCGGTGACTGCGACTTTAAGAGGGTGAACTCCAATTTTCGGTCGTAATTCTTGTCCCAGTAGACAGGCAATAACATTTGACTTTACATATTCGTTGTGTGATGTTGCCGTGCCAGTGAGACAAAGGGTTGGTCGGAGTGTCGAAAATATCGCTGCGTTCGTAGAAAACGACCCAAAACATTCAATTCCAAAGTGTTCTCAAGAATTGGGCATCGCTCAGACCACATTATGGCGTATCTTGCGTAAGGATCTTGGTTTACACCCATACAAGATCAAGCTGACTCAAGAATTGAAGCCGATGGACCAGCCATGTACGTTCTCCGATTGGGCTCTGGAGAAGATGCGCCAAGTTGATGAATTTTATCGCAAAATCATCGTCAGTGACGAAGCTCTTTATTGGCTCAATGGGTTCGACAATAAACAACATATGCGTTATTGGTCTGGTGAAAATCCACATTTGCTTCAAGAAACTGCACTTCATCTACAAAAAATAACTGTCGACGATAACGATCGTCACGTTACTGTGAATGACCAGCGTTATCTCGCCATGATAACCAATTATTTTTGGCACGAATTGGAAGATATGGACTTGGACGACATGTGGTTTCAACAGGATGGTACCACAAGCCACACAGCACACCTTACAATCGAATTATTGAAGAGTAAGTTTGATGAGCGTGTTATTTCCAGAAATGGGCCAGTCTATTGGCCGCCTCGTTCGTGCGATTTAACGCGTCCAGACTATTTTCTTTGTGGGCTACGTTAAGTCGTTGGTTTATGCCAACAAGCCGACGACGTTGGAAGAGCTCAGAGCGAAATAGCGGCCGTTTCGGCTAAAATGTGTGGCCGAGTCGTCGAAAATTGGGTCCAACGAATCGACCGCTGCAAACGTGCCCGCTGTGACCATATGAACGAAGTCGAACGGTAGATAATCTGAAAATTGATATTTTTTTCCCTGTGGAGCCTATATTTACAGAATTTAAGAAATAATTGTATAAGATTGTCTTTTGTATTATTACAAAGGCTTCAATCTTTTCATTGATAACTCAACTTTAAGTTTTACTTAAGCTAAAATCTATTTTGTTTACGTGAAAAGGATATTTTGAATTTTTTAACAGATTTATGTATGTGAGAAATCGAACTTATACTATTTTTGATATTATTTAATGATATTGCGAAGCTTGTGAGTGTCTTATTAATAGAAATTGTATATCAAAATAATAATTGACATTTTAGTTGTAGTTTTATAAAAATTTAGAATTATTGAAGTAGGCATAGTTAGATGGCATATAAAGTGTATTTTGTTCGATGTTTTTTCTGTAATATATCATTTACCGTCTTTGTTTTTTGTTTAATCAATAAAGTGATGAAAACAGATTCATCTTGAAATTGAGCTAAAAATATATTAAAAATTATCAAATTTTTGATTAAATTTTGTAATTTTAAAGCATTCATTAAAAACATATTTTTACTTCACGACCTCTGGGCAATGTTTAGTAAAATAACTTTCCAATATTCTTTTGCAAGATTATAGTCCAACATTTTTATCTAATAGAATCTGTTAAATTTATTAAAATCCTGCAACTAAAACTAAAGTTACAGATTTTAATGTCCAATTAAATCAACTTTGTGTGTGTTTTTTTTTTAATTTTTCTCTGTAAAATCTTTAAATATGCATTTATATGTTAAAAAATTTGTGTGGCCTATCAAGAACACTCATACTAACAATATTGTGGAACATAGTTTTTTAAAATTCAAACAAATTTCATACCATTTTGAAAAAAAGAATAAAAATACAAAAATGCATTTATATTTAAAATTTAATTTAAAAACAACCTTTACGAAGTAGGTACTTTGGGCACTTTATCACACTCTCTCTCTCCACAAAATCCTATAATGTTTACTCTGTAAAGTCGTTTTTATCCCTTTTTGAGTACAGTTTGGCGTAATTTTTTTGTTCAATTTGGTCCTAAAAAGTATAATGACAAAACATTAACTTGAATGTAATGACATCTTGTCTAGTTTTACATTATACAAACACCAAAATAAAACATCTGATTTTGGTTATTATGGCACCCTGTGAATTCCCTGAACTGCATCTTCTCTATACTCACTATATCGTTACGTACTTCCTTATAAGGTTCATTTAATATGCTCTAGTCTAAATGATGGCTTCCTATAGTAAATTTATTCGTTTTCATCAAATTAAATTCCAAAATAAACAACAGCCTCAACATAATTTCCATTAAATTCATTAAATTGCTAAATATTTGAATTTAAAACGCACCTGCAATTAACCTTTAAAGCAGTTAATTATATTATTATTGCCGTGTGTTATAGTAAAGCCTCTATATTTTACACCAAGGAGACACATAATATCTACTAGCCACAAATCCAATAGCCAGAGATAGCACATAATTTACTCAATAAATCCAACCACTTCCTAATTGAAAGCCACACGTTCATTATTTAACCACACGACTATCCACACAGTTCCGTGGTTGTTGGTTTTGAAGATACACATACCTACTCGCAGAGATATAAATAAACAAAAACAAACTTCATAGATGCATTGCACACATAATTGTATACAAAATACATACAATGTTCAAAAAGAATACCTAACAGCTATACCATGGTCAAATGCAATAACTCCAATTGATCTTTTAATTGAATCTGTCTAGCTGCACTCCTGTAATTGGGTCAAAATTAAATGGTGTCACGCATTAGAATTACCCTCGCTTCGACCAACGTCTGTTGTACCTATCATATTGCAAGTACAACTAAACTACAGACAGGTAAATTTAATTATAAATAAGAATGGCTAACAGCATTTTAGTTTAAGGAAATGCAATATCAAGGCACTGTTGTTTTTTTTACAGCTTAATAGTTTATCTGTCCTAAAGCACTGCGTACAATAAAATCTCACACATGTCTATCCATGCCCTACGTTTCATCCATTAAGTGTGCGTTGATTATATCTAACAACAATTTGTTATGAATAAGCTCTCAATCACTGCGTGAGTACCGTTCATCGTCGATGTTTATAATGTTCTACACTTAAAAAAAATCTTTGGGTTCTTTATTTTATGAATAATTCAATGAAAAAGTCTCAAAATTCTTGGAGAAGATTATTAATTTGCTCAATAAATGAAGACAACAAGAAACACAAGCTTTAAGTGAAGAAGAGTTGAAGATCAAAAAAAAATAACCTGCAAAATAAAAAGGCTTCTGCACTAGATAGTGTTCTAGTAGAAGCACTCAAACAAATAGCCCAATCCTGCTTAACACTACTCCTTAAGATGTACAACAGCTGCCTAACTGAAGAGACTATCCCTAAACGATGAAAAACAACACCTTGGACTGATAAGCAAAACCAAATTACGCCCAGATTCCCCATCCGAAAACAGGCCTATATGCAATGCATGTTAGACATAACAGGAAGATTGCTAGATAAGTGATAGTAAATATATGCTCGATAAATGGAAGAGGGATGTGTCTGAAAGACAATATAGCCTCAAGGAAGGTCGTTTCACAATATAGGAGTAATAGACGAATTATTTGGAGCTGCTGAAACCGTCCAGCGAGGAAACCATTTCACCAAGAAAATAGTGCTACTGGAAACGCTGGACGTCCGTAGTACCTTTACAGATAGACTGGCCGCAGAAAGTTCCAAATTCCTGAGTATCTCGTGAGGATGGTAAAAGACTATTTTAGGCAGTTCAAACTAATCTACGAAACAACAGAAGGATCGAGAAAAAAAGATGTCACAGCAGGGGTAGCCAATCAGGGATCCATTCTTGGACCACACCACTGGAATATCATTTACGAATATATCTTTTGTATGGAGATGTCTGAAGATTCCTTCGTAGTTTGATATGCAGATGATGTGGCCGTGCCGATAGCAGCAAGAGAGAACGATAGTGGGAAGAGAAAAATGAACACAGGCCGAAGAACAAATTACTGAATGGAGGAACACGGGTTATCTCTGGCTAGGGTACTGAGAACACCAAAATAGTGTTGCTTACTGGGAAACAAATCGCTATGATAATTGACTTCTGCGTCGACAGCGAGATTATAACGAGTAAGAACGCAGTAAAATGCTTGAAAATATGACTTGACAGAAAGGTAAATTTCTGTGACCAAGACTGGCTAAGGTGGGGCATCTGCAAGTGAACAGAGACTCCTATGCCATCTTGAATTTTTTAAGGGGGTACTGCCTCTTGCGAGAAATTGAAAAAACCTCCGAGAATATTCTCAGCTAGCCGTTCGGAACCGTCAGAAAATTGTAGTAAGTTTTTGCTATGACCTTTTGAGGAAAAGCAATGATTTATTGTGGCATTCTCAGACTATTAAATGGGCAGAAATATAGAGGTTAACTGTCTAGGAAAGCATTTAGTCTCAGGGCGAATACGAACAGATTGAGGGATCTTTCGGTTAGATTGTGCTCTAGAAGAATAACAAAGTGTTGCTTGGCTTCCAGCCAGAAATGATGAAGAAATGATTCCAGCAGATAAGACCCAAAAAAAACATTTCCTTATGACCTGATCTTGTCACTCACTAAACGCTATTTTTTAACTTCAAGTGGCATACATTCGAAATTTCCTTTTGACAATATTAATAGAGGTGCATCGTCAATGTATTTCCCGGAGAATAATTTTTTTGAAACCAATAGTTCCTAGTTCAGTTCTTATTTTATTTATTTTGTTCAGTGTAGCTCCGCCATATCTTTTGTATGATTTTCTAAATTGTGTTGTCGAACTGATTCACTCTGATGCTCTCCTAGATTGTCGGGGGGCAAATAATATGTTGCGCCTGACCAATTTATTGTCGATGATGATGATGATGAACATCGAACAAACTGAATTACATTGTCCCATGCATAACATGCCTATCGGGGGGGTCATTGGCAGGCGACCTCAGGCACTGCCGTCAAGAGCTGCTATCTGCATAAATTTAATTACCACGACGAACGTTTGAGTGATAAATGGAGCAATTCTATGGCAAACGGAATAAAGATAGTATGACGCTAAACGAGGCACACGCAGCGCAGTACATAGTATATTAAGGCGCTATCTTTATGAAGTTGGATACATTATTTAGCAGAAATTCATTCGAAGAGTTAATTTTTCGTATCTGTTTTTGTTTTGATGATTTTTCGGCGTGGGTGGATTTATGAACTTCTGATAATATTGCCAGGCTCTGGGCTTGGTACGACACACCGCATGGTTGTTTTAAAAAAATGAAATGATCACAGTGTGCCTACGTGAGAACACTCAATTGACAGAAGGTTAAGGTTAAATGATGTTGAACGAAAACTCAGAGCGAGCATTAATCAAGAGTAAGTGTAAGTTAATTAAAACTGGCACGGTAAATTAACTATAAAATGATTATTTATATTTTTTCTGGACAAAAATACGGGGAAGTTGTGTTTGTTTTTTTTACAATTTCACGAAGTAGTATCTAATTGTATGATTGTATCACCTTTATTCACTCATCCAATTATTGTTGTTTATTGTAGGTAGAAACCAAAGTGGCCTACTTTTTGAATAATATTAAACTCTGGGTCATTGATATTCAAATGCACTTAATGTAGGTAGGAAGATGTATTTAAAGTTATCTAGATCAAAGAGCAGAATAAGTAGTCTTTGGTTTTATTCGAATTTAACGGTGATGGAGAAAGTCAGTCATTTGTTGCATCCGTTTCTGAAATGCTGTTCAATCATTTTCATAAATTAAGGTATTATTTTTTTCTTTAATGGCTTCTGCATATTATGGCTATTTATTAATTGACAATAAATGGAGACTTTTTTAACTTTAATGATTTGAGTAGATAATTGTAACATCGAAATGGTGTTAAACCCATGGGACAGACAATTTGTGACGCCCACAAGAATTGCGATATTTAGGGCAATTTTGTTGGTACTTTTATTAATTTCTATAGTTTTTCAAGCTGGTAACTTTGTGGTTTTTAAACAATTAAATCTTTTAAACCAAAAAATTTAGATAATGTTTCAAACAGTAACTGGTATAGTAGTTTATATATCATCAAAGTTTCTAGTTTTTATTTTTAAATTTTTATTCAAAATGCTAAGCTATTTTCAAAATGATGATTCTTGGATTATTGAATCAAGAATCTGTGCATTCGATAAATCCATAAGGAATAATTTCTCTTTAATTTCTAATTGAACCACAAATTCTTATCAGCGTTCTTAGTTGCTTATTTGTTTTCCTATGAACAATAAAAAGATAACAAGTATTTCATTATTCTAATGGCAATACTTCCAAACTATAAATTTGAAAATCCATTCCGTAGTTCTTAAGTTATAAGCATTTCAATTCAATAAGTACCAAAAATGTGCGTTTTGTTTTAATTTTTTTAAACTTCTTTTTAGGCAACCCTGTTTAATATTTTTTTAAACACCCAGATCCAGGGAAAACATAATTCAGCCAATTGTGATAAGGGCAAATGTAAGTACCCAATAAAATGTAAATTTTTAACTTTTTTCTAAGTAAGGAAATGAATTTTAACTCATATCAAAGAAAATTAATGTTCTTCCAGAATAGCTTTTTTACGGCCTTTAGTCCATACAAACATTTGGCGTTTCGTCCAGGGGGGTTTCACTAGGACTCATCAGTTGACACTGTTAGTGAGGCACCTTGTCAATACGCAAATTTTGTTTATATTCAAACGCCAAATTTTTGTGTGGACTAAAGGCCGTAAAAAAGCTGTTTTAAATCAATAATTTTACAAGTCCAATTAAATAGTGCTAAGTCTTCTACTTGGCTGATTTATTTATTTATTTCAGTAGTATATAGAATTTGTATTATAAAACCTTCATTCTTCCAGAAGTTTTTTAAAAATCTTTATATTTTCTTAAACATTGCTCCGCTTGACTTTATCCTTTTTAGGTATACCTTCTGTATATAAAACTAATCCAAACCAAAAAGAAATACCGACCTATTTTTTTTTTTTATCAAATTAGCTTATGATACGATTTTTTTCCCATTTATGATGATTTTAATCAAATTTAATAAAATTACTTTCCATTATCAAAATAATATTGCAACATTTTAATATGAGCTCAACATGCACTTGCTGACCCAGTTGCAAAATTGTTAATTACTGTTATCTATTCAAGTCAACCGAAACGATAAGCCAATTTACACAATTAATGGTTAGATTGTTCCCCCACAAGCCAAATGACATTGAGGAAGAGTATATGAACTCACATTGAAACCTCTAATTTTTACAAGGTAACACCTTTAGCTATAATAATACATATAATGTAATGAATGAAGTAATTTATAATCTAAGGAGAAGCTTTGCAAATTAAAATAAAGTGCACGAGTGGGTCGCAAGTACTTGCAATTATATTCAAAATTGCTATGAAGGCCTTTTAATTATTGCTTTTTTATTTAAAATTAACATTTTTAAGAAACATTAAATTCTTTACTAACGTGACGAATTCCCAAATAGTCCAAACGAATTGGTATGATTTTTCTAGAAATTCATAAAAGATATCTAAAACCAGCATTTCAGAAAATAAGCACTACACCATTTTAGATTAAAAAAAATTGCCTTCAAACTATTTTAAATCCAGTATCCAATTTATAAATTTCAAAATTATAAATTTTAAGATTTATAAAGATTTTCGATGAAATCTATTTAGTACCTACCTACTTGTTTTGCTATTTTTTCCTAGCATATAAAAGTGTATGCACTACACTATATTATTGCGCAATAATATTGTCCAAAAATACTGCGTTAAAAAGAGTGTCCTCCTTACAAGACTCAATATTACTGCGCAATATTTCTGCGTATTTTGCTTATTCTCTACCTGCCTTGATTGGTATTCTGTCAATATTATTGCACAATATTCACTATTGCGCAATAAGATTGTGTGGTGTATTACTCTTACTTCTTCATTCATAATAAAATAATAAAGAAATTAATAACATTTCAAAGTTCTAAAAAAACAGTCATTACTTACAAATCTAACCACAGTTTTCTTGCAAGAGTATACCTACTTTATATTTTTCGTCAAAAATAGGACCATAAGAAGAAAATATAAAACTACTATTTTGTTTTTTTGTTCTATAAGCTTTAAAAAAATTGAACACAATGCGAATAATTTTCATTACTGATCCAAAAAAAAAATGTATAAAATTTGTATACACATTTTTGCTGATATAGAATACTGAAGATTTATGGAAAAAAACGAAAAAACTTTTTTTTTTAAATCATATCTCGAAAACCTATCCATAAGTATTTCTTTTAATGCAAATTTCGAGGCTAAGACGTTTACAAAAAATATAACGGAACTTATTGTGCGTTTGGCAATAAAGTAATGTAATAATTTTGAAAAAAAAAAACATATTTTTTTTATGTATTTTTGGTCTGTTTATTTTATTAATTATTATTAAAACACAGAAAACAAAATCATTGTTATCCCCATTTTCAATTCTAGACAAAAATACCACCTTATATCGGAAACGTGACGGCATAGATTTTTTCTGACTTCAGAGTCGAATTTAGCAGCCAAAAATCTCTTACTTTAGTATAGGTATTTCGGGATCACAGAAAAAATTATTTTCAGTTTTATTCAACATTATTGAATTGTATTATGTCGATTTTTTGAGTTGTTGCCATTAAACCTAATTTGCATAAAATTAGCCAAAATTATAACTTAGAGAATGATTTGTTTCCAGTGTATCGTTTTCATTGCTCGTTCCATCAGCTACTTATATTGTAAATAAAAAAGGTTGTAATTTCATCAATTTTCGAGAAGAAATAGCCACGGAAATGAATTTGGTCGCTAAAACTAAAAAAAAAAAACTCAAAAAAAAAATGGTTTCTAGAGTTAAAATCTAAAACAACCATCAAACCTAATCTTTTACTATCTTCCATCTATAAATATGTCGATTGCTATTTCAAAAATGGAGGTTATACTACACAGCAACCCTATTTTAATTCAATAAAACACTATAAACTCTTAATATTTACTTAAAATGTTTCATACTTTGAAGAGTTACAGGGTTAAATATATATTGAATTTTAGTTTTTACTATCTTTTCTATCTAAAAAAATGCGAAGTTTCATCTCTAAAACAGGAATAATTAAACGGCAACACTTTTTTAAAGCAAAACTATGGGAAACTCCGTTAAAGAGCCTAAAGTTCTTCAAATTATTTTATTATTTGTTTGCTTGTTCTTAGATTTTGCTCGGCCATATTTAAAAGTTATGAGCTATAAATTGATGTAAAGCAATTGATTCATTTAAACAGGGTTTCCACATTGAATTCCCAATTTTGAAAGTGGCAGCCCTATGCTTTCTTTTTAATTATTATCCTATCATTCAATTAACATGAATTTTAAATGCTAGCCATATGTTGTGCCCCTTGGATCACAACAAATTGAATTAACGGAAAGCAACTTCATTCGACTCTTTCATGTGCTTTAATCAAAATTGTTTTGCCTCTCGGTCACTTGAATAAAAATAAAACATTGAAAAGCAAAGACAATCAGCATATTGACACTCCGTTGGCAATTTGCAAACAAATGTCAAGAAAAATTATCATTATCTTACAATTGGTTGTCACATTGAAGTTTATACACAGAGATAATGTCAACATGACATTATGAATTAATGAATGTGCTATCCATCACGAAGCACACTATTCAATGTGGATCAGGGTCTAACCTTAAATCTGGAAACACACATTAAGGGTAGATATTCATGATGTTATTAGATTCCGTAGCACATTACGCATAAATAGCACGAAACCCCTTACTATGTATATTATTTTTATTATAGATTGCAAAATAGTGACATATCTGTTGCTTATTGCTAAAAATCCGTAATGTCATGAGAAAATAACTACTATTTGTCTAACAAAGCAAATTGTAAAATTAAACATAAAATGTTATTTTTATTTATCTGCCTCAAGATGACTTTTGTAATAAAAATAAAATAATTGTGTGTCAAATTGTCAGACAAAAGGTAGACAGACACCATACATTGCCTACGGCAACTTAAATCAAAAGACACAAGGGGAATATTTACTATTAAACTTCCAGAAGTTTGACATTGAATGGGGTTAATTATGTAGTTGAAAATTGAAATATAGAGCAACAGTTAGGATTTAAAGGTTTCAAGCTATGTTGCTTTCATCTAGCACAAAATTGTATCTTTGTTCGAGATGTTCATTTACACAAAATACACACACTTACATATTTTTTTCATTTTGACACTTTTGTTGAGTCACTTTGATAACCCGATGAAACAAACAACTATACAACTATATGACAAATTTTTCGGAAAAAATACTTCTCACATTTAAATGATGGGTTTTGTTTCGTAAAGTTATCTGTTAGAATGAATCAGAATCGACCTAGAATCACATTCTATCGTGAACAATATGAGACATACATTTCGGAGGCTGAATTTGAAATGGAAAAAAAACTAAATTATTGAAAAGTATTTTTAGATTAAATTGAAGTTTCATTTTTATCTGATATGAATCGTGAGAAAGGTCATTATTATAGGAGGTTCCGGTCATACGGACACTGATACCTTGAGAGTTTCTCATTGTTTAATGATTTTTTAAGAATGAAATTGAAAGTTAATTGCACTTTTCAATGTCCACTTAATTGTTAAATAAAAATAATCTTCTAACAATGTTGTTTCTATCGGACTAGCAGATGTTATTTATTGGTTTTGTGAGCAATTTGGAGGATGAAGGAATTAAAATCTTAGAAATATGGGAAAGTTAAGATTGTATAAATCAATAAGACAATTCTACATTTTTTGTGCATTAAATTATTTGATCAAATTATAGGTCAAGACCTATTTCAGTTATATTGTTTTGTTTTTGTTCTTTTTTGCAAAATACACTAGTGGAAAGAATGTATTGGTAAGAAAAAATTGTTTTTTTGGAGTGATTTTCGAGAAGCTGTATTTAAGTGAACAATTGTCCTGTTGAGACAAAACAAATATTCCAGTTTTCAGAATTTAAAGTTAAATTATAGCTAAATACACTCACATTACAGTTACAATTCCTGCAACGTTTCGAGTCAATCGAACAAATCGTTTTTTTGTTACAAGCAATCAAACTTTTGAAACAAAATTAAAGGGTCTCAATGTTTTCATTTCGTGGTAGTTTTTGTGATGGCTGCGATTTGTCGAAGTGAAAATATTGAAATTTCTCGACATGTTGAAATCACTAGACTCTTTTTTCATTCACCATATCTAGAGAACGAAGCAAGATATAAATCTAAACAGATGCAGAAATGAGTTTTAACAAAATTTAATAAGTATTTTTTTTTTGTGCAATTTAAAAACAAAAGTTGTAAAATGGCTGTTGGTTAAATTATCTTCAGAACAAATATGCAATTATATTGACTTTGGCCTAGTTTTATTTTACACCGTATGAAATTCAAGAAAAATGGACCACCATTTTTTTTTTTAATAAAATAAAAAAACTACGAAAAATTGTATAAAAATGAGTTTTTAATTAAATACTTTAAGAACGGGACAACGGGTAATGATATTTACTTCAAACAATTTATATATTCTGGACAAAATAATGTTCTGATAAATTGGTAGGAATTTCGCAAAAACCCTACGAACATTTTTCTTTTTAAGCAACAAAAACTGCAAGAAAATTAAAAAAATTGCTGAAAAATAGTATTTGTGGGTGAATTGTGTTCTCCAGATAAAACCTTAATTAAAAATTGGCGAGGTTATAAAGAATGCTCAATTGATATTTTCTTTTAAAGCTCAAAAAATGCGAAAGAAGTCATATAAAATTCTGCTATCGTGTTTTGCGTTTCAAATATATAATATCGATAACAAATACTGATTTGAGGATGATTTTGTTACACATATAAAATGAAGTATTTAACAACCCATAATATTACAACCAATTGGTATCATAAACCAATGGCATCAAATAGACTGTTGAATTTTTATTCAGCACATCCGAAACATATAAAAGAAAATACGGCCAAAAACTTTATTCGAAGAGTTTTCTCATTCAGCCACAGATCACATTGGAAAGCAAATATTCAACGCGTTACAAGTATTTTGAAAAAGAACAATTTTCCGATTGAAGTCATCAATAAACTTATTTCATCTTTACGAAGTGAGAAGGGGTTCTAAGAATAGAAGATTTGACCGAAGCAGCTATCTTTATTTGTCAACAGATGAAACTGCAACTGTTGAACCAGCTAAAATTTATTCAGACATATCTTATGTTCCAGGTCTAACGGAATCTTTGGCCAAATCCTGCGAATACTTCGTTCCGGACATCAAGGTAGCTATGCAACCAGACAAAAAAGATTCTAGATTCTTTGCCAATATGAAACATAAACTGCCTCTGAGCCAGAGCTCAGGTGTAGTTTATAGTGTTCCATGTGAAGACTTCAAAAGACTCGATCAATATTCAAATGAATGTGATAAAGTTGACTCAGGGAACGCTAATTTGAAAAGTATTGCAGTAGAACAAATTAAATATACGAGTGAAAGCTCTTTGAAAATAGTCTTATCTTAGTCCAAAATATTTCGAGAAATATAAAAATTGTATCTTTGCATGACAAATCAAACATTCCAAGATGGTGGACCACGAGATTTTTGTTGGTGATTTTTAGATATCAGTAATAAGGGCCAAGTTTAAAAATGCGCTAAACTACTTATATTGATAAAGTTTGGAGAGGCATATTTGGAAACTATTATGGGCTCAAATTTTGACAAGTTTTGATTCCGTATTCTTGAGTTCTAAGGTGCATAAGTGTAACCAAAAACTAATCTTTTATGGTAAAATTTTCCAAAAACGTTGTTTTGCATTTTTTACAATGTTGCTTCAGGAAAATTTTGTTGACAATCCGCATTCACCACCTCAAAAACATAAAATACAAAAGAAATCAATACTTCCGCAAAACTTTCTCTCTAGGAACTTATTTGATCATAAATTAACTGTAGGTATTATAGGTATATTATGATCACACATTTTAATTTTTGAACTGTTAGTTGATTTGAACAGAAGAAGCTCATGGCGGCTCATGATATGCACAATAGCACGATACGGTTACGGATACGGTTTCAAATTTATATAAAATTTAAATAATTGTAGGTGTAATTTTCTGAATTAAAGTCCTCTGTTTTTTTCACACCCACCAGTACAGTACTATCGTTTTGTGGTATTATATTCAATCTATCGCAATTACAAATAGATACAATTGTTGATTTAACTAAATTTATTTGTTTGCTAACATTATTGATTTTATTTGATTTTTTAACGATGCCTTATTTTATAAATAAATTTAATAGTCTTTAAAATAAAATCTTTCGTCATTCTTAAGGCCAACAATCGGAAGTTATAATGTCATAAGTGAGTGAAGAGGACTCAAGTCATTAATAATGGATTTTAGCAATATTTTTTTATTTATATGCAATAATTGTAATCACCTGTCAAGTTTTCGTGAATTGTGGTCGAGAGGGCTCTTCTCATTCCCATACGAAAGTAAAAGTGATCGAAAGCTGATATTATTATGGAAGCATTGCGAGAATTCGTTGCATGCGTTCTTTGAGGTCTACCTTAACTTTTCTGGAGACAATGCATACAAACAAGGGAAATTAATATAAACAACATAACTAATACACAAACAGAATTGTGGTTTGGTTAAGAATTTGTAAAATAGGAGTATTTTTATTTCTGTCAATAATTGTTTAAAATTATTTTTAAACAATAATTGTGACACAGTTACATCGTAATAAGCTGCATTTATTGCGATTGCAATAATTGTCACAGCAATGAGCATCGCATTTACAAACATGCATCAGTTTTAGATTTCAAAACACACATCATCACCCAACAAAATTATACCAGTTCAACAACTATACTAAACTCTGAGGTCAACTACAACAGATCTCATTCCAGATGCTCAAAGCTTCAAGCGTCAAAGCAGCAAAACAAATTACATGCAAGCGCTCTTGATGACAACCCGGGAAAGCAAAAAAACGCAATGTGTAAACAACTTAACCATCTGCCATAGGGTAATTAAAATGAGTATGTTTTTTTTCGGAATGACACAAAGAAACGATTCCAGAAGTCATTATTAAGTAGGTGAACATATTTTTGAGTCACACGGATGCTCAAAACCAGTGTGGGCCGCATTTCTTTGTAGGTCAGAGAATGCAGAACCTGCGCAGTTAGATGCAAGTCACCTCAATTCATTTAGATGCTGTTGGAGTTCTAACTGGATTGTGGTTATATACAAAGTAGGTCGATGTGTTATTTGACAGGATAACTCCGCGATAATAATATTCTATGGACTACTTTTATCAGAAGAACATTTTTGTGTTTATTTGAGATTCAAACTGACACAATTATTGTGTGTAGAAATTCAAATTTATTATCTTTGTTTTAATGTTTTTCCAACTACTGACCAAAAATCACCTCTGGGATTCCGGTTATATTTTTTAAACAAAGATATAAGAAAGCAAGTTTTTACTTGTGTGATTGTTTAGTGATTTCATTGGTGAATATTAATTTATGGCAACAACAGAAAGAATCACGTTTTGAACTCCATGTTTTATTTTATTTTTTAATGTTGATTTGCTTTGGAGCTGGTTATTTTTATGATGACAATTGATTTACTCGATTAGGTAGGTATAGTGGATAAAAATTTAATGGTACAAATAAATGTTTGTAAGAAACCAGAATTTTTCGAATTCGTTTATTGAATCTAAATAAATACTCTCAGACTTGATAATTAAGGGCTTTTTTGTGAAAGGTATTACTATAACATATAAACATGATTTTTTTTTTTTAATATAATGTTAATTAACTTTACAGAGAATTTGTCCGCTGAAGTTTAAACAGCCACAAATAAACTAAACTGCAATTCTTTGTCCCGAAACACTATAGGCGTGGTATTTTTTAGTTTTTTAATTCGTCTTAACAAAAAAGGTTTGGACAAAAGATTCTAAGCCGTCAACAAAAAAAAAAATAAAACTTTAGTATTTCGTAACTGCTGTAATAATGGACCGATTTTCGTAAAACTTATGCAAAATCTAGGTGCAATTTTTTAAGTTTTTTTATTCGTCTTAACAAAAAAGTATTGTCCAAAAGATTCAAAACAAACTTAAAGTCAAAAACAAATTGGACTTTTATCACAACTGTAATAATAAAAATAAACTGATTTATGAAAAATTTACGGCCATCCGTCTCAGTGATTTTTTTTTTTTTTTTTTGTTATTTTTCAATCTTTTGTTCAACACATTTTTTGTAATGATAAATGTGAAAACATAAAATGCACGACTGGGTCGCACGTACATGCTCTTAGGGTCAAAGTTGCTGTGGACGCTAAAGCTTCTTATATCAAAATCTTAAAAATAAATAATTTTATAAGTTTAATTTTATACCAAACCAAGTGACAAGTAAACCGTATATCTTTGTGAAACTAGACCCTACATTATTTCGATTGTTTTTCTTTTTATGGAACCATGTATAGGTTATTAGCGTTGTGTTATTCTATTTGTATACAAAAAATCAACTTTTAAAATAAGTATAAAAAAAAATTTTAAGCCATCCCAAACCTAATGTACAAAATTATTGTTCCTATTTCTCATCCTAACAAAAATCAATTTATCAAATTCATTTTTAATTGTTTTATATGAATTTTTTGTTGTTTGAGTTGAAATGAAAGTGAAAGTTAATTTAGATTAATACAATTAAAATCACATCGTCCGTCATCATGTTATACTGAAATTATTTGGTAATTTCACAAAAATATTACATATTTCTTTATCTTGTAGTTTAGTTCATGCTTTATAGATTGATTCATGATTTATCCAAGGAAATAATTTTAAAATCCACGAAATAGCTTAAGTTGGTCAAATGAATCACCAGACTCTTTGGTAAAGGTACATCTCATCAGATAAATCATCGCGTTACCATGGCGATTTTCTTATGACGGTAATTCGTTTGGTGAATCGCATGCTCGTAGTCATATAACATCTTTTTTACCCATTGATAATTTCGTTTTAAAATTAATTTAAAAAAGATGTGTCATATAAAAGTAAACACTGTCTGCTGATGATATGCACAATTTTGTTTCACATTTAACGCAATGTTCCTACTCAACATAAATGAAATGAGTGTTAGTTTATTATAATAATTGTCAAATAAAACTCTTATTTCTAGAAACAGGAAATCATTTTGACTTGTTTTAAGAAGAAATTAGTAGGTGTGTGGGAAAAACCAGTTTTATTTATGTCTATGCCAACATATTTCATCATTCAACTTGCGCTGATTTTAGATAAAATAGTAAACTTTATTAGCACGAGTATAATGTATGACAGTTTTACCGGTGAATTATGACAATACACATAAATAAATCATTTGATTTGTTTTCGAATTTATTTAGTCAGGATTTTCATTATAAAGGGTGGTTAAATTTCAAGGGCCGATGTTGATTTTGAATAAAACACAAACTATTTAGGAAATTATTGTAATTTTATTTTATTATGATATATTGGTATTACTCAATTATGTATGGAACAAAATATCGGCCAAATGGGCGCCGCGACCACGGCGGCACACCTCCATCCGATGGTCCAAATTTTCGATGACCCTGAGGCATAATGGAGGTTCTATGCCGTTAATGTGTCGAATTATCTCATCCTTTAGCTCTTGAATTGTTGCTGGCTTATGGACGTACACCTTTTCTTTCAAATAACCCCAAAGAAAAAAGTCCAACGGTGTCAAATCACATGATCTTGGCGGCCAATTGACATCGCCATTACGTGAGATAACACGGCCATTGAATTTGTTGCGCAAAAGAGCCATTGTTTCGTTAGCTGTGTGGCAAGTGGCACCGTCCTGCTGAAACCACATATCGTCCACATCCATATCTTCCAATTCGGGCCATAAAAAGTTCGTTATCATCTCACGATAGCGAACACCATTCACAGTAACTGCCTGACCGGCCTCATTTTGGAAAAAATACGGCCCGATGATGCCGCCAGCCCATAAACCGGACCAAACAGTCACTCTTTGTGGGTGCATTGGTTTTTCGACAATCACTCTTGGATTCTCATTCGCCCAAATGCGGCAATTCTGTTTATTGACGAATCCACTGAGGTGAAAATGTGCCTCATCACTGAAGATGATTTTCTTCGAAAATTGATCATCCACTGTTGCCATTTCTTGCCACCATTCTGCCCATTCACGACGTTTGGAATGGTCAAGAGGCTTTAGTTCTTGAGCCAATTGCACCTTGTAAGCGTGTAAATGCAAGTCTTTATGCATAATGTTCATCAACGACGAGCGTGAGAGGTGCAATTGTTGGGCACGACGACGAGTTGAGGTGGACGGCTCTTCAGCCACACTATCGCGAACAGCAGCAATATTTTCTGCAGTACGAGCTGTACGAGCATGCACTGGTGTTCTCACATCTTCTACAGACCCGGTTTGCTCGAATTTTTCCACGATTTTTGCGATTGTACGCACATTTGGACGATCAAATTGACCAAAAAAATCACGAAGTGCACGATATGCATTTTGATTTGAACGCCCATTTTCATAATAAGTCTGGATAACTTTAACACGTTGTTGGATTGTGTATCTCTCCATGGTTCAAATTGAGTAAGTCTGAAATAGAGAAATGTCAAATAAAATTCGGAAAAAAACTTGGCGTTTAGGTGTGGTTCACATTCAACATCGGCCCTTGAAATTTAACCACCCTTTATGAGTGATTTTTATTCAATTTTCAAAACTTTAAGAACATTCCGAAAATTATCGTTAGTAACTAACAGCAGAGCATTTTTACCTCATTCAAACCTCAAAAGAATAATTAAATTAATAGGTTCTGATTTTTTGACACTTCAAAAATTTTATGCATTGACTCTGATGATTCGACTAAGTAGATGCAATAAATGTAATTCTCTATTATAAAAGGCTTTTATGCATTATAGACGTGCGGTAACTCGTAGCTATTAAACAAATCTTTACCGCTAAACCAATTTTCTCCAAATTTGGTGGTTATGGGTCCTTGTTGTCCCTAGAGGGGAAATTGAAATTTAGTTTAGGATGAAAACTAACGGTACCTGCCCTGCATATAAAGAAAAGTTAACTTTTTTCAAAGACGGCTTTAATGTTAAAATGTAAACTGTAAAAAATCTAATTACGGTGCCTCCCATAGAACCATTTTTTTCATTTTTGACCTACTCTCAAACGACTGAACGAATTTTAATGAATTTTTATACGGAATCTAATTATATTAAGACAATTTAATATTAAAATTTTCAAAAAAGTAATTCTTAATTTTCTCATAATTCTTTTTTTTTTTTGTTTTTTGAGAAATCAATTTTTTTAAAACGGGTCACTGCATGTTTTTGAAATTTTGGTTTTACATATTTCTAAAAAATGGCCTACGAAGTTTTTTTTAACTAGGTTTGAGAATTTTTCTGTAGTCTCTATGGCATAGGGAACAGCATATACTACCATGTAAGGAATATTGAAAAACTTGATTTTTATGGAAATGGCTCAAACAATTTTGATTGAAATTTATAAGGGTCATACATTTGCAATAAGGTACATGTTGTATAGAAAGTTTAATTTTTTTTCGAAAAAATCAATTTTTCGAAAACGAGTTCGTTATTCTTTTTTTTTTAGTTTTGGATTTAGATGCCCAAAAATATTTTCATACCAATTTTTGTTTAACAAGTTTGATTTATTTTTTTTAAACGTACTAATTTCTAAACGAAAATAAACTGCATGCTCAGTTTGAGCTCAAAACAATTTAAAAAATTGTTTAAGTATTTTTAGAACTTTTTTTACATTTTTATAAAATTATTTATTTTTAAGACCTTTTTGTAAAAGGCTTCAACGTCCACAGCAACTTTGACACTAAGAACTAGTTTGTTCACAGTGGGTTTAATTTTTAATATATTTTTCAGAGGTTCTATTTAAATGGCGCTTATCAATTAAAATCAGTTGATTAACTTAATCCATGATTAAAAACTCAAACTATAGGTTCTCAGAAAATTTACAATTTGCAATAATCAATATGAACAAATTGGCCCTAAGAGTCTCTTTTTCGTCATTTACATCAGTTACATCGACTGTTTAAGTCAGTCATCAATAAGTGCATCTGATTGGGCCTTACGAAGAACATTTTAGTAACATTCGATTACTTCATACAAACAAAAGTAGTACTTATAGTTCAGTTACATATATTCAAAATTACTTTTCTTAATAAATTTTTACTTAAAAATTCTATCGATGTAAGATTAAGTTAATGCAGTTGATTTGCACGAAAAATAGGAAAAGTACGTCCTTACTATGTAAAGTTGCACCATCAAGATACGAATTTGCACAATGTCAGTGAAACAGCATGATACTAAAGCATCAAATTCAAATGATTCACTGCAATAACTACAGTCATTAAGCAAGCGGATCAATGCACTAAAGTTTATCCTTTAACAAATTAATATTATCTACTTACCAATAAACACTATTCAATTTTGAGTATGAAAAAAAAAACACTAACAAGAAGGTGTGATTATTTCGAGCTTTCTTTTAAGCCTTTGCATTGACCCTGAAAACAACCTACACTACTACAAATCTTTAAATAAAAAAAATTATAATAAAATGAAAGTGAATGGTCGTTAATAAGCAAAACTAAAAATTAACTCAGCCGTTAACTTCTTTCATGGACTTCAACTCCAAAATTATAACTCAGGTCATGTGTAAAGGGCAAATTAAAAAAAAAAACTTTTAGTTAAAGATCACTAAAAATAATGATTATCAAGCTAATAAAGCTTTAATCTCAAACACAAATAGATTCTATTATACTTTATCCTAATTAAAATTCTAAAACAACCAGTTATCATAACAGATATTTTCAATCATAAATAAAAATAAGGTGAAAAATCAACTCAAAAATTATTCATTTTGTTTGACATACTAATTGACTTATTGTTTTATTTTTTAGAGAAGAAAAAAAAATGATTAAAATATTAAGAGACCCTACTGTTCAAAGTAGACAATGATATACCCAGTTCTTCTTTGTTTTCTGTCATAAATAATATACATGTGAACCTATACGTTTATCTTCCGCAAACGGTATTCCTAATTTATTCACACAAAAACCTACCGTTAAAACGGCGAAAACAAGCAAAATAAAAAAGAAAAAGAAAGAGATAATCTGTAACAATTCCCATCAATCTATCTTTAGCTTTTCATCATCATTTCTACCGGCACATTCACCATAGCCATAATAGTATCACGGTACATTCACATCCGTCCCGAACTCCAGATCGTATTATAAAGCTTCTACCTATAATACCTGCCTGCTGTTACCTATCATTGTTAAACCTATACCGAGACTATTTTTATTGAACAAAAAAAAAATGAGGTATTGTTGTTAGACAAGCAGAGTTATTCACTGTTACCACGCGATCAGAAGACGTCAAATTATGTGCAGTTAGGCTATTTTTCGCATCAGCCATTATGATTTGGTTAATTTATGATACCAACTAGAGGGTATACCTCGGAAAATCCAAATAGAAAACAGCTTGAAATCCGGAATTGGCAGCATTTAATTTTTTTTTTTTTTTTCAACTTTATGTCCCCGTTCCCGTTACCCAAGTTTCCAAGTTTTTTTTTTCTTGATATTTATGCATTTGTGGTTGTGCGCTAAACCAGTTTAACTGCATAAATTTAAACTACTTAAACTGTCGGCATTGCAATAACAATATCTACCACACACATTTGGCCAAAATGCAAACAACAATCCGCAATCCAGCTGGGCAAAGAGAAGACTCAAACCAACATTGTCATAAATATTTGACACAAGGGGAAAGAAGAAGATATTTGTCTCCGGTTTTCTAACGATAACAGTTGTTGCTGGCATACAACATTCAAAGCAACAGCAAACAAAAAAAAAAAAAAAAAAAACAAAAACGGTACTACTTACTTGGATAGACCGGGCTGCAACGTACTGCAACGCATAAGGTCAATAGAGACCAACAAGCGATCGTTAACCTAACAACATGGATATCCATTATGTGATGATGATGATGTTGATGTTGATGTTGTATAATTTCCGCAGAGATTTTGTTCAAAATTTCCTCCAACAACTATCGACGTCAAATTATTTATTTTTACTGTCAACTTTTTAAAATTTTTATTTTTCTTGTTATCACAGAACGCCCCTCCCGGATATGGGCTTATCACTTCTTCACACTCAGGGTATTATAGTGGGCGAAGCGAAACTACGAATCGAGAGCAGCTTGTCGATCTGGCTTGCGCTAAAACTAATCATTCTGGGCACTCCAAAGAAATCACACTATACTCTTTTCTCTTCTTCACTTCCGATACGAAAACTGAGGGAATATCATAATACAAAATTTAACACCTTCAATTTCGAAATCTCAGGGACAGAATTTTTAGAGCCACTTTGAGAAAATAATAAAACTCGAGACAACTGGTTTTGTTGGTCAAACTTGGATAAAATCAAATTTTAAAAAAATAATTAATACAAATAAAAAAAGCAACAAATAGAATATATTAATGATCTGTCACTCCCGAAGAAGCGTGTGTCTTCTAACTTCTCACTTGCGTGCGATTCGAATATGAACTGATCTCCATTGCCGTAGGTTGGGACTTGGGAGTAATCATGGTATCTGTAGACAGGCGCCGCTTTAACCAGTGACGGATTGACTTGTAAGAAAAATGTAACACTCTGTTGGTTCAGGGGCCTTTCTATAGTCGATATTGAAAAAGACATTTAGATTCACGAATCACGATTTCAGAAGTTGGTTTGTTATTTTGGATAGTAATTTGATACCAGTAGGTACTTTCCATCAGTAATTCCGAAATCCATCATTGTTTGGAATAAAAAGTAGAGGTTTATTTGTGTGGCTAGACAATTAAAGAGAAATTGTTTTTAAAGAAAACTTTGCATTTGAATGCGATGCAATGGAGACAATGATAGTTGAATTTCTGTCCATCAGTTATGTTTCAAACCCATTAGTCATTACCATGGATTTGTTGATTTCGTTCATTACAGGCCTTTGTGCGACTTATTGCACCCCTGATGACCGTAACTCGTGCTCCATTCAGTCCATTCGAATCTCTATTATGCCGTTTAAGAGGGGATTGGAATGATGTATGAAGTTCCAAGCTTAGCTTCTCTTAAAAAACAAAAGGAAAGTTGCTGTTTGCTGTATTTATGTCATTTCTCTTTATTTTTTTTTATTATTTTTTTTTTTTTTGTTTGAGATCAACACTTGAGTCATGCTTATTGATTGAAAGAGTCTTAGATATCTCTATTAATAAATTAATTAAATCATATAGTAATAAAGGTATGAGAACAATAATATTGTTTTGATTTTTGTTTTTTTTTTTAGTTGAACATAACAACTTTATTATTTTTTGCAGCACGTGTGGTAAATAATTTACCTATATGATAGTAAAAGAATTGTTATTTACCTCGACTTGTGTTCTTAAGGCAAGTTATGTACCCAAAAACAAATTGTAATGCATGCATATTTGAATTAGATTGTAAATTAATTATGTTAGGTTAGGTACCTACTAATTATAGCTACCAATAAGGGGGATGGATAAATCTGCGGTAAAAAAGATAAGAATTCTTCAATCTGGTGCATTTCGTCGTAACAATGAAGTAGCGAATTGTAAAAAAATTGTAAACATCGTTTTAGTCTAAACATTTTGTTGTAAAATATTTGTGAGCAAAAACTGTGCCTATTTACTTTAAGGCAAAAAAAATACGATGTTAAGAATTTTTACAACTAATTTCTAAAAAAACTTGCCTTTTTTGATAAAGTTTATAACTGGCCCAAATATTAAAAATAATATTAACCACTGTGTCGCATTTACCTGGTTTTAGGGTCGAAATTGCCTTGGACGTCAAAGCTTTTTATGTAAAGTTTTTTTTTAAATAAATAATTTTATAAAGAATGTTAAAAAATATAAAATTCATTACTAAAACCACTTAAACAACCCCTATTGTTTTGCGCTCTAAACTATTTCAGGCCATGGGAACCATGGTGGCCTAACGCATTTTTTTTTGTACAAGTCAAAAACTAGTGTTTACTTTAGCAGTACTCAGTTATTTTTATAAATAGTTGTACTGACTGATATGTGGTTTAAATAACTGTTTCAAAAGAAACTAATTTTCGTGACCATAATTACAAGTTTTCGTCTTTTAAGTAAAAAGTTAAAAATCAGTTAGGCCACTATGGTTCTTACAGCCTAAATTATTCCGTTTTCCGTTAAGAAAGATACATTAAAAAAAATTAAATAAAATCGTTATCTTCTCAAACCGTTTTTCAAAAAAAGTGGCATGCCGTTTTCGAAAAATCGATTTTTCGTAAAAAATTTAGTTTTTTGAAAACTTTGACATCAAATAATTTTAAAATTGTTAAGAACCTCTTGTTTAAAAATTGTCATCGAAATCCGTGGAGTCGCATACAAGCAAATCAGAAAATAGAAAAACGGCTCTATCGGAGGTACCGCTATCAAAAATATTTGTTTTATTTCAATAATTCTCAATTATACGGAAAATGGCATAATTTTTGACATTCGTAGTTGCAGTACATAAAGGGTGATTTTTTAAGAGGTTTAGAACTTAAAAAAAAAAAAAAAACACAAAAATTCGAAAAAATGAATGAAATATTTATTTGAATCGATAGTTTCAATCTTGCAATTTAATGTTTAAAGATAATTTCATGCAAATGTTGACCGCGGCTGCGTCTCAGGTAGCCCATCTGCTGAGTCCAATTTTGGCATACTCTTTCACACATATCGGCCGGTATCTCACGAATGAATGCATGGATGTTGGCTTCCAGTGCGTCAATCGAAGTGGGCTTGTCCCTATAGACATTAGCCTTGACATCGTGTTAAAGTAGCATTATCAACTGCGAAACCACCTCAAATTCATTGTACTAAATCCAATCCTAAATAAGGGATAGCAGATAATAAATTAGTAATTACTGTAGCTCCTCAAAAAGATATTTGTCCTCATGGAAGAACATATCCTATAAAAGCTGTTGCTATTACTAAAAATTTTAAGATCGTTGGAGCCGTTTTTAAAAAAATTAATTTTTTATTATAAAAATTCTTACACCTTGTTTATAAATAAAGTTGGTATGCTTTGGTATCTAAAATCAAAATTTCAAAAAAATATAGTGACCCGTTTTCGAAAACTTGATTTTTCAAAAAAAAAAAGAATTTTAAGATTTTTTAACAATCCAAAAATTACGTTTATGAAAATGTTTATATCAAATAATTTTGAAATTGTTAAGGAGCTTCCGTATAAAAAAAATTCATCAAAATTGGTTGAGTCGTTTAAGGGAAAGTCAAAAATGAAAAAAACGATTCTATGGGAGGTACCGTTAGTAGAATTTTTACAAACATTTATTTTAATTCTAAAGTATGACCCTATCGGGCTCATGCAAATCAGGTAAAGGTAATATTCCGAAATATTACAGAATAAGTCTAGTTTATTTCCTGGCATTTAAATACAAAAAAAATATTCTATTCCCTGATAAGTCACTGGTAAAGCGTTTAGTTTTTAGTTTATTTTAACATAGCAAACAGTACATAATCAATCCTCTTCCATAGATAATTTAATCCCTCCTTACTATACGATAATAATCCTTAAAATCAATATCATTTGTGTCTGTCAGTTTGCTGTTCACCTCTGCAAATAAATTTATATCAAAATGCAAGTCAAGAAAGCGCACATGTATCAAATTAAAATGAATATTATTATTTCATTAAAATAAATTCAAATCCTTTACATTCTAAATGCATTTAACAGTCCCTTCATTTTCATTTTCAGTTTATTGAATTTTATTTCTGTATTATTTAGCAATTTAATTTATTTTAATTTGTTCCAAAGATGATTGTGACGTTACGTACAGAAATAATCTGCCAACTTGCTTCCTTCTTCCATAAGCGGTTTTCTTTGTAAAATGCAAAAATTTTAAAACAGAATGTCAGATGGAAAATAAATGTAAAAAGTAGAAACATAATTAGATAGGTTGTTGTTTTGAAGCGAGTTATAATGTGTTTTTTTACATTACTATTTTTTTTTTTTTTAGATGTGTTTAGTCAGGCAATCGATTTAAGCACGCATCAACACCAAAGACCGAAGACCGAACTGAGTTCAAAACACATTGCAGTTGGAGTATTAAGCCGTTTAGCCGGTTTACTTGGGGCTATAAATAGAGAAACACACAAGACAACAACTGCCACGATTTTGATGTTGCACAAGATTATCACTATGAACGGTTGAAGGTGGGTTGTGGGTTTGTCTCGCGGTTGTTTACTTAGGTGGAAAGTTGTTTTTTGTTACAATGACCAACCTCACAATGCAACATTCCAACCAAAGAGATTTTTATTGTTTTTTTTTTTAAGAGAGAAACTACAATTCTCTTAACTGATATTGGTGTTTAAAATTAAAGTACCTAATGTAAGCATGCCCGCGATCACGTTCATCATCATTCATTACCATCTTTTTTCATTTTTAAAATGAGAACAACATTGGCTACTAATTAGCTTAGCCCAGATAAGAGATACAACTTTAATTTCTTTGCTGCAAGGTATTATTAGAAAGAAGACTTTTGAGCTTGAAAATTAAGTTGCATATTATTTTGTTTTCTTTTTTGTGTCAATTTCAAGCTTTTAACATTTTTTTATTCTAATGAAAAATAAATGGCTTACACGAGTCGCACAGACTTGTATTGTAGTTTTAATTTGACGCAAAATAGCAATGATTTTTGTATATTTTTAAAATTTTAAATGAATGGTCGAATCAAACTTGCCTACATAGCTTATGATGAGTATAGTAATTTTGTAGTAAGATATTTTTAATCATAAAATTAAAACCCATTTTTGAAATATTGAATATTGACCACAGCAAATAAGATTTTTTAGGTTTAGGTTTAAAAGTACAAATAATAAAATGTACGACTGAACCGCCCGAACTTGCTCAAGTAGTTCAAAGCTATTTTTTTATTAATTTAGATCGAAAATGTTAGCTTTTGGTTATCTGATGTGTGTAGGTATTGAGAGATATGCATAAATAAACAAAAATAAATATTTTTTTTTTAATTTCTTAATTTTTTTTCGAAAAATTATTATTTTTTTTCGATATTGGGTCAATGATTTTTTTTTTCAAAATTTTATTTTTAGATGTTGATTAATAATAGGCATCTTAAAAATGACAAACTTATTTTTTTTTGAAAAAACGTGTCGATAGATGTTTTGAAAAAAATTCTAAAAATTTATCGTTATTGAAGAAATCATATCAAAAGCTTTAATCAAGATCGTTAGAGCTGTTTTCGAGAAAACTCGAATAACTCAACAATATTGTATGGGAGGTACCTGTTTTGAAATTATATAAAAATCATCTCTACCAAATTTGAAGACAATCCGTTCACGGGTTTGGGCAGTGGAGATGTGTACAGATGGACGCACGGACGCACAGACGCACAGACACACAGACCGATTGACGGCATGACAAAAACCATTTATTAAGTCTTCTCAAATTTTGTTTTGATACTTGCCCTATAGAGCAAGTTACAAATGCGTCTGGAAAGTTATATGTCTGACTTTGATTTACTGGAGCTCTGAGTTTGTTACAAACACATTAGAGTTTGAATACTTCAGTTAACAATTCAGTAGATACTACCCACCTTAAAAAAAAAAAAAAAAAACAATTTTTGAAGTGGTTTGTCCATAATCTTTTTATCATTAAACTCTCAAAATACTAACCAATAATTTCACTAATGATAATGATGCAACAAATCTGCATTTTATAACTCTTCTTTAACAAATATGTATTCATATTTAAGATCTTTTTGCTACTGGATAGTTACCTTTTCTTTTACGTAGTCACAAGCAGATAACCTGCATTTAACTCCTTTATACCAAAACTGTTTAAAATTATGACTGATTTCTTATTGAAAAGTTAAAATTTCTGTTTCGAAATTTAATTTAATTTAATTTTTTCTATTATAATAGCAATGATTTCTCAGTTTATTTTAAAATAAACCTGAATAAACTACATATCTATTATTATAAAAAAAATTAATTATGAGGTCAGTGTAATGGAAAAAAACACCCTTTCACGACTGATAGGCATGTGGTCTTTGTAATATTTTGATGCGGATTATTTTTACGTATTTCTTAAAGATGACATTATTCTCAGAAGGTGTTTTGGACACTTATTGCACAACGTTCCTTACAACTGAAAAACCATCAATTCACCGAAAATATTTGATAATTGGAAACATATACATACGAAATTTAATGTGGAAAAATTAGTTAGTTAAAAAAATCGGATTTCTTGAGAAGCATTTTTTTCCCGTTAATAATGGAGTTTTTTTTCAAAAATGTAATATCATTTTGAAATGAGAGTTGAACACGCAAACTTTTAAGGTAACTTGCCAAAAGTTCTTATCACATTTTTTTTTACACTACAGCCTATTGAATTAGGGTTATGAACAAAATTTTAGTACTTTGTTGGTCAAAAAAGTGATAATTTCTTTAAAACTAATGCTGACAGGTTTATTTAAAGTTTTGAATGCAATTGTAAACAGGATTATTTAAAGTTCCAAAACAATAAAAAATATTGTGATTTGTAATCACGGCACAAGAAAGACCGTCACAAGATGACCAGTTTTTCGATTTTATTTCGAATGTCCATAACTCACAAAGTACATGGCAATCGATTTAAGCACGCATCAACACCAAAGACCGAAGACCGAACTGAGTTCAAAACACATTGCAGTTGGAGTATTAAGCCGTTTAGCCGGTTTACTTGGGGCTATAAATAGAGAAACACACAAGACAACAACTGCCACGATTTTGATGTTGCACAAGATTATCACTATGAACGGTTGAAGGTGGGTTGTGGGTTTGTCTCGCGGTTGTTTACTTAGGTGGAAAGTTGTTTTTTGTTACAATGACCAACCTCACAATGCAACATTCCAACCAAAGAGATTTTTATTGTTTTTTTTTTTAAGAGAGAAACTACAATTCTCTTAACTGATATTGGTGTTTAAAATTAAAGTACCTAATGTAAGCATGCCCGCGATCACGTTCATCATCATTCATTACCATCTTTTTTCATTTTTAAAATGAGAACAACATTGGCTACTAATTAGCTTAGCCCAGATAAGAGATACAACTTTAATTTCTTTGCTGCAAGGTATTATTAGAAAGAAGACTTTTGAGCTTGAAAATTAAGTTGCATATTATTTTGTTTTCTTTTTTGTGTCAATTTCAAGCTTTTAACATTTTTTTATTCTAATGAAAAATAAATGGCTTACACGAGTCGCACAGACTTGTATTGTAGTTTTAATTTGACGCAAAATAGCAATGATTTTTGTATATTTTTAAAATTTTAAATGAATGGTCGAATCAAACTTGCCTACATAGCTTATGATGAGTATAGTAATTTTGTAGTAAGATATTTTTAATCATAAAATTAAAACCCATTTTTGAAATATTGAATATTGACCACAGCAAATAAGATTTTTTAGGTTTAGGTTTAAAAGTACAAATAATAAAATGTACGACTGAACCGCCCGAACTTGCTCAAGTAGTTCAAAGCTATTTTTTTATTAATTTAGATCGAAAATGTTAGCTTTTGGTTATCTGATGTGTGTAGGTATTGAGAGATATGCATAAATAAACAAAAATAAATATTTTTTTTTTAATTTCTTAATTTTTTTTCGAAAAATTATTATTTTTTTTCGATATTGGGTCAATGATTTTTTTTTTCAAAATTTTATTTTTAGATGTTGATTAATAATAGGCATCTTAAAAATGACAAACTTATTTTTTTTTGAAAAAACGTGTCGATAGATGTTTTTGAAAAAAATTCTAAAAATTTATCGTTATTGAAGAAATCATATCAAAAGCTTTAATCAAGATCGTTAGAGCTGTTTTCGAGAAAACTCGAATAACTCAACAATATTGTATGGGAGGTACCTGTTTTGAAATTATATAAAAATCATCTCTACCAAATTTGAAGACAATCCGTTCACGGGTTTGGGCAGTGGAGATGTGTACAGATGGACGCACGGACGCACAGACGCACAGACACACAGACCGATTGACGGCATGACAAAAACCATTTATTAAGTCTTCTCAAATTTTGTTTTGATACTTGCCCTATAGAGCAAGTTACAAATGCGTCTGGAAAGTTATATGTCTGACTTTGATTTACTGGAGCTCTGAGTTTGTTACAAACACATTAGAGTTTGAATACTTCAGTTAACAATTCAGTAGATACTACCCACCTTAAAAAAAAAAAAAAAAAACAATTTTTGAAGTGGTTTGTCCATAATCTTTTTATCATTAAACTCTCAAAATACTAACCAATAATTTCACTAATGATAATGATGCAACAAATCTGCATTTTATAACTCTTCTTTAACAAATATGTATTCATATTTAAGATCTTTTTGCTACTGGATAGTTACCTTTTCTTTTACGTAGTCACAAGCAGATAACCTGCATTTAACTCCTTTATACCAAAACTGTTTAAAATTATGACTGATTTCTTATTGAAAAGTTAAAATTTCTGTTTCGAAATTTAATTTAATTTAATTTTTTCTATTATAATAGCAATGATTTCTCAGTTTATTTTAAAATAAACCTGAATAAACTACATATCTATTATTATAAAAAAAATTAATTATGAGGTCAGTGTAATGGAAAAAAACACCCTTTCACGACTGATAGGCATGTGGTCTTTGTAATATTTTGATGCGGATTATTTTTACGTATTTCTTAAAGATGACATTATTCTCAGAAGGTGTTTTGGACACTTATTGCACAACGTTCCTTACAACTGAAAAACCATCAATTCACCGAAAATATTTGATAATTGGAAACATATACATACGAAATTTAATGTGGAAAAATTAGTTAGTTAAAAAAATCGGATTTCTTGAGAAGCATTTTTTTCCCGTTAATAATGGAGTTTTTTTTCAAAAATGTAATATCATTTTGAAATGAGAGTTGAACACGCAAACTTTTAAGGTAACTTGCCAAAAGTTCTTATCACATTTTTTTTTACACTACAGCCTATTGAATTAGGGTTATGAACAAAATTTTAGTACTTTGTTGGTCAAAAAAGTGATAATTTCTTTAAAACTAATGCTGACAGGTTTATTTAAAGTTTTGAATGCAATTGTAAACAGGATTATTTAAAGTTCCAAAACAATAAAAAATATTGTGATTTGTAATCACGGCACAAGAAAGACCGTCACAAGATGACCAGTTTTTCGATTTTATTTCGAATGTCCATAACTCACAAAGTACATGGCTACTATTTGTTTTTATTATTTTTCTGATAACTATTACCACTTACCTATTACCCGTTTTCGTTTTGACTTTGGCTTTTGGGACACCCTGTATACATATAGGTAACTTCCTTATGAGTTATAATCCACTTTCTTTTTGTTCCTCGAAATTCATCAGTTTTTTTTCAGAAAACTTTTTTCAGAAAACCTTTTTTCAGAAAACTATATGTAACTGAGATGTTTAAAAAAACAACAGTTAAACCTGCTTTTTATCCGTATAATTGCATAAATTAAAAGGCACCATATAAAAAAGCCAAATTTGCTGTTATTAAATGCAACCGCAGATCTGTAAGATTAACATAGTTCCATGTAGTCTTGAAAATCGAAAACTCTCAGATTGCGTTCAAATATTTTGAAATTATACATTAGTTTTAGCAATCCGGATCAAAATATTTTGCTAAAATACTTAAAGTCCAGTCAAATAAGGATTAAACTTCAAAAAGAATGCAAACAGAGAATTTCTTTTAAATTATATTTTTGGCATTCTTTAACTTACCTTAAAAATCACGTTTCTCTGAGTCAGTTTTTGTTTGGTCAAACCGTAACTTAAAGTGCCATTACTTTTATCCTAGTAGTTGGATATTGTCTCTGTACTCAATATGTCTTTTGGAATTGTGCATTCAAAAATGTTTTTAAGTCATGTGTACCACTGCGTTAATAAACACCAAAATGTTTTTTTGTGTATCAAAAACCGTACAAAATTTACATTTTTACAAGAATTTGTTATTAAACTGAATTCAATAAACAACTTAAAATCTTTTATACACAAAAATATGATGATCTTCCAACTACTAGATATGCAAACATCCGTCAACTTCACAAAGTGTCTTATACTCCTCTCTAATGAAATGTTTAATTTTAAGGAACCATTTTAAAACGTTGGAAACATAAATGTAGGAGAAAATATTTTTTTTTATTTATTTACAATTTTACATTTAATGTGGGAAGTCTATAATAACCGTTAATAAATAGTACATTTTGATTGAATTTATTTTTTTGAAAGCTTATTACTTATTGTAAAAGCTTTTATTGGCAGCTCATAGACACAAACCAAGTCTATAGCTTCTGGTAAGTTGAATCTGTTTTAAAATTCGCTTGGCTGTGATTGGAATTTGTTTCCAAATTAGCCAAATGAAACTGAATGATTATAATCAGATATGTTGTAACTGCTGCTACAATCTAGAATTTAAAAATAAAATAAACATATCAATTCAATTATTTAATTTTGACTCACTGATGTGAATAATTTGTAATTCATTTCAAAGAATCCGGCGGCTGTGAATGGCTTTTTTCTGTGCATTACTTCCATTGAAAATACTTGCACCTAAAAATATACTATTATTGTTAGTGAATATTCATTAAACCCGTTACAAGTCAGTTTTTTTTTTTTGCATTCAATTTCAAATAATGTTCAATTCTCAGATGCGTTTAAAATAGAGTTTAGTGGAATTTATTTATTTTTAATATAACTTTTGTACAAATAATTGAATAGTCTTGGAATATTACCATTTGAAGAAATAATTCATAGTTATCCCTCGGTTTCAGTTTATGCAAAAAGATCCCCGTATCAGACATCTGCAAGAAAAATAAAAGAATATTTTAAAACATGATTTAAATTATTTGCCTTATATTAAAACATATCAACAGAACTTAAAAAATTGAATAAATTCTAAAGCACACTTTAAACAAACAGTTAAAGGGTAAGTTAGTTAGTAAATCAGAAAGTCATTTATTAACGTAATTACAGATGAATATGAATTTATATAAGACCTGTATATTCGTTTCATACAATTGAATAGACATAATGAATGGAAAAATACTGTTGAAAAAAGTACGTATACGCCACAGTGACCCAAAGACTTTTTTATATGGTGACATTTAAAGATATCTAAGGTATGACTATAAAGTTATTAAAAAAAAATTGTCCTTTATGTGTTACATTTTACCAAAAAGCACAGCCCAGCGACATCAGTATAAATATTGTAATGTAGGCAATATTTATACTGATTTATTTATTTATTTCAATATTTTTGTATCAATACCGTGATTTTGACTGAAACCTTTTTTTTAATATTTCTACAATTAGGTTCCAATTTATTTATATTTAATTATTGTGAGTAACTTGTACAGTTTTTTATACTTATTGTTTGTTTTGTATAGTCTGAAATTCTCAAAATTTGTGACACCCATCCTAAGCATACCTCTGGTAAAAAAAGGGTATCCAAGAAACAATTTAAAATAATCAACTGATTGTGAACTGCGAAATTCCATTTTCTTTAAAGGTGTGCTATTAAGTTCCTCAAGAGTAGGATATATACAATACATACATATAAGATACACAAAACAATATATATATTATATACACAAAAAAATATATTGAATTTCAATTTAGTATCCATATCTACATACATAAATATTACTTACTTAATTAAGAAATTATTTTGGCCCTTCGATACAATGAGCTTTTTATCTTTTCTGCAATTTGATAGTTCATTAAAATAACTAATGAAATTTTGTTTTGCTTATCAATAATTTCACGACACAAAACTGTTTTTTTGTAAATTTTGATTACGATTAGTTTAATTAAAGTTTTTTGTTATTCAATGTCCATAATATTGATTGAAAATAGTAATGAAGAAATATGACATGTGTGCATAAATTAAATACCACGTTCTTGGGTGACTGTTTCGTGACGTATGATGTCATCGGGAGTGAAATAGCTCAATTGTGAATTTTTTTCAGATGAACAAAAAAAAAAGCAACCAAAACAATAGTATTGCAATTGACTGTCACTCTTAATGATAGTATGACATCTCACAAAAACAAGATGGAGCCTTCGTCTCATATAGAGCATAACGTGTCCTCTTTAAAACCCGTGAATGCAATTATTCCTTACATAAAGGTACACATAATTTATTAAAGGGTTTCTGTTAAAAATAAATCAAGGTTTAGTCAAAACCAACATTACGATGATGGAGAATTCAGTCGGTGGGTCTGTGCATCGGTGCGGTGCACTGTGGGACGACTTGTATGGGAGAGCGAAAAAATCTCCATAAAATCTAAAACACTTGACCGATTTTTATGAAATTTTCAGACTTGGTGTCGCAGTAACAAACGTTGTAAATGTTCAGCTACTTAAAGAAAAGTTCATCTAGCTTCAGGTTGATTATTCTTATGTTGTTTTCTTAGAAAGAAATGAGAACAAATTGCCAAAAAAGGGAGAATACCTATATTTCTCTAGAATCGATGGAAAAACAATAGAATTGAAACTTAATTGTAAAATTATATCATGTATTTTTACTTCGATTTTATTAAAAAATTACAAGTTTTTTCAGATTAAGGAAACTGTATAAAAAATCGAAATAACTTTTTTTTTAAATATTGTTTTACTATTTGGCCACAAACATTTTTACACCAAAATTTTAAGAAAAAAACTATCTTTAGTGTTTTCCAACAATTAAAATATGAACAAATTGCTTTTTTATGATAAAATCGAGGTTATGAGCTCTAAATATTAAAAAGAAAAGAAACAGTTTTTTTCTCAGAAAATGACATATTTTAAGGTCATTGCCAACCACCTCCAATTTTGTTAAGAGTATATTAAGCATAAGGATAAATAAACAAAAAATCCTATGTGTTTCCCATAAGAAACTTTAAGCGCCTAAAAGGGGTATCAGGGGTCAAAATAAAAATCTGAAAAAATTAGAGGATTTTTTTGTAATTATATGAAAATATTTTTTTCACTTTAGAGCTTAGTCTAAAAATAACGAACGGTATAATACATTATCTTAAAAAAAAGATTTTATCCCCTTTTGAAAAGTCGCTCCTCAATTATTGTTTTAATGACTTTGTTCAGAAGTTGTCTACAGTTGTCAATGAAACTTATAAGAATGTTAGGCAGACGTATAAGTTTCAATAAAAGGTCAGTTTTGGAACTGAGCTCAGCAAGGCTTTTTTTGTAAGCTTAGACAAAGTCGCATGCTCTGTAACTTTTTACCCACTCGCTCTGTAACTTTTTTGTACGCCTTATTTTAAAAAATAAAGCTGTTTATTATTTTTCCATTTATCTACAGCCTATGAACTATAAATCTGGTGAGTTTTATAATTGTATCTATAAAAACAAATTCACAGTGAGGTAAATTGTAAATAAATAAAAATAGACGATTATTTGCTGAAGTAACATCAACGAACTTGATTTGTCTCTCAGAGCCACAAAAGAAAAAAAGTGAAGAAAACGAGCTAGAACTGTATTCTCCCACTATTAATGAAATCAATAGCCTTTTAAATATGACAGGAAAAGCAATAGCAAAATTGGAGTTTTTTCGCGACAAAATTAATTTTCGTGGCCAAATGACGAAAATTTATGAAATTTGGTACATTTAGGCATTTTATTATGGAAAATAAAAATAGTCCGCCAACTTTTTTGTTTACAAAATGGTGGCCCCAAAAGTTTACCTAAGCTGAATCAAGTATTTGTATTCTACATTCGTGTAGTGCGACTAAAAAAGAATATCTGTACACATATGCATGCAACAGAACGTACAAAATTCGGCCCAAGAGCAAATACAAAATGATGAGCATTCCTGAAAACGCAAGTACTACGAATGAATTGTTTTTACAAAAGCTTGTGTTAGACAAGAAATATTACGACGGTGTTCTAGTGATGTACATAAGAATTTATGTTATGTTTTTATCTCCTATCATTCAAAAGTCTTAATACTGGTCTCTGAAACTGTCAAAAACGAAGTAACACCTTTTAAGTAAAATAATAAAAAATAAAAAAAAAAAAAAAATTAAGACCTTTATACGTGACTTTTAATCTAATTAGTGACAGAGCAAACCAACAATCTGAATAAAATTATAAATTGTCATTATTGTCAAGACTCACCGCATTCGATGTTTGCGTACAAGCAACAACATTCACTCCAATCACCATTATCTGCACAACAATCCACGATATAGTTAGAAAAACCTCATGCAACTGCATTTCCAGCGAATGCATAACCAAAGAAAAAAGATTATAGCTCTGAATAGTAATGACAGCAAAGGATGTGCATGTTGTCATCAAGAGGTGATAAGCAAATATATCCAACACCACATCAACACTATCCGCAACATCAGAATAAATTTCCGCTAGAACTCGCATTTGTTCAACTAATTGCATGTCAGTTTGTATCAAAAGCACTTTTTCATCCGAAGAACCCTTCGATATATTCACTGTAATCGATTCAGTTTGCAACATTTTCCTTTGACAAAGTCTTTCGATTTGATTATTAATCATTCGAAACTTTCCCTTCAACAGAAACATAATATTGTAAAATTGTAGTTCCTTAAAGGTCAGCAGGAGCATGGGTGTGAAACAGATGAACCAGTAACAAGGCGAAGATATTCGAAACTTTGTATTAATCATTAAGCAGTTGACCATGGATAGACATGTTGGTATCAGAAAGGACACTCCCGTTTGTATAAATAGTCTTCGTCTCATGGCAAGATATGATATTTCAATACCAGTCGTTTCTAAGGCGAAATCAATTTGTCGAATTTTCACAAAGAAATTCTTCAATTTTGTCAAATTTGTCCAAGAAGTCACCAGCGATACACATGCCAGCAGGAAGAGTGAAAACACTTGTGCCCAATTTGTAGTGTAGGATATGATTGTATTTGCGTCGTATAATCCCAAGCTCTCAAGATGACTCAAAACATGAACTCCTCGACAAAATCCAACTGCAAAATCAAATTTGCTTAGAAATTCTAATTTATTGGTCGTTGGGGATTAAAAACTTACCGGTAAAACCAATAAAACAAATGCCAGTTAGTAAAACAGATTTCCTGTCCCATTGAAAACTCACATCAGGATAACTGTCTACGGAAACTCCTACCGGACAAAAGCCGGTGTATTTGAATATTTTGAAAAAAGGATAAGCGACAAACCAAATATTGTTGTCCCCAAACCGACCGATAAAATGTTCTAGCGGAAGCTTAAACCGTGTTAACAATTCAAAGGACATGATGACACTACCCATAAGAAATCTATATAATCAAATGTATGTATACTTTGGCACTGCTTGTGGGACATGCGTTCTGGAAGAGACTATAAATCCACTTGTGGCTCATCAAGATATAGCTTCTCGAATAACATGTGGATACAATATATTGAGAATTTCACCAGGAACTTAGTATTACACATTCCTTTTTCTCAAAATAAAAATTGAAATAACTTTGAAATTCTTGAAATTAAAGCTGCATTTAGACTTTCAGTGATATCGCTGGTGTTCGATGGTTATCATCTTAATGCAAAACAAAGAGAATCTAAATACTACAACCGATCGAAGGAAGAACATTATGAAAATTGTGAAAAGTCAAAGCGGCTTTGAATTCAATATCGAACAAAGTGCACCAAAATGAAGAACGATCGAAGAACACTAGTCTAAGTACAGCTGAACACAACAGATTAACTGATTTGTTTAAAGAACCAAAGTTCACTATGCAAAGCAAATGGATGGCAATGCTTTGGAAAATGTGTACATTATTGGTTGTATTGTTTCAATTGTTTGAGTTGGTGTAATTCACCGAGTCTCCAAAGATAAACACAATTTTTGCTATTAAATTTTTCTAATTGATAAATTTATCTTACAAATCGGCAAAGCAGTTTGTTTTATGCGAAGTGAAGTGTTTTTTTCGTATGAATACATATTTGATATTATGATAAGCGTAAAAACTATTATAAAATCCATATAAGCATTTAATTGTTTATATCTTTTGATTAATAGTCAAGTTCTTATATAGATTGAACACAAAATATCATTTGCATTATTTTCAATACATTCAAGTCAGAAGCTAGAGACTTGCCAGCGAAATAATTTATTGGCCCCATATACAATTAGTAATTTCGAAATCATTGCATTTAGATGATTTCATTATCAAAGACCACTGTATTTTAATAAACATAATTGTGGCGTCTGGTCAGATGAGTGAATGTTTTAAAATTACTTACTACTTTCTGACAAATTGAAATTTTTTTTTAAGTCCCTAGCAAAACACTTTTCACAAACATTTGAACAGACCACTGCGCAGAACTTGTACAAGTCAAGCAAGTAAATATTTGTTTGATTTATGTATTTGTTTGTACTCAATAGATGCCATTTGGCCTGTCCAGTTTAGAAAAAAGGTTATAAAATATTTGTGCTAATAGTCTATAAGAGGTAGTGACGAAAAATCAACGTCATAAGGAGAAAGGATACATATATATCTGGACAGCTCTATTGCTAGGAAAGAAAAAATCCCATTATCGGGAATCGAAAGTGGGGCGGAGGGAATCGGCGGGTTTTGAACATGCAATTTTTTACAAAAACAAGATTGAAGATTTGGGATAACATAGTTTTAATGATTTTATGAAAGGATTTGGCAGAAGCTTAAGTGGGGACAAAGGGTTGCCAGGTGTCATCAAACACAAAAGGCAAAAATGCAAGATTTAAGGCTGAAAATTTGTACCATAATAGTTTTTATTAATATCAAAGTGGTAGAGATCGGCAAAAGCTTGGGTGCGTGTAATAGATTTGCCAGAACTCATTATATCAAAATTGAAAAATTAAAAAAATTATTTTAAGAAAACTTGAAAAGATACAGGTCCTAAAATTGGTACAACTCGAGTTGGTATAAATAGCGATCATTTAATTGCACATTGTCATAGTTAGAAAAAACTCTGGTTTACAAAAACACTTGTTAAAAATGTTCAAATTGGTACATAATCAATGAAATAACTAAATATTCTTGATTCTTACGGGGCAGGTAGATAAGACCATTCACTAGGAGTCTTTTACATAATATAAAGGATTGTAAAACGAATTAACTTATGACACATTAACTTATGACGTGTAGGTAGAGCCAAAAGTTACCAGAAAACTTTTCAAGTTTATTTAATGAGTTCTGGCTACAATTTTACACATAATCCAGCTTCTGCTGATTTGCTTGATTTGCTTACATTTTAATATTAAAAAACACCATTATGGTAACAATTTTCAACCTTGTGTCTTCTTATCAGGTTTATTTTTAATCTTTTTTCTGTCTTTTATGTTTGATGAGACCTGGCAACACTTTCTTCCTACTAACTCTTCTTTTGACAATTTGTTTCCTCCAACCAAAATCAGAAAAACTATGCTATCTTCAAATGACGTATTTTGTTCCATTATTTTGGCCCTCTGTAGTTTGTGCCAGAAAGGTAAAGAGTAGCAATGTTCCTAACAAATATTTTTTCATGTTTTCATAAACAGAAGCGTATTGAAAAAACGGTATTTTCGAAATTTGGCATTTTTCTGTAACCGATAATAGCTCATATCTAAAATGTGGCAAACCATCTCTTATGGGAAACACTATTATCTATAAAATGAAGATAAATAACTTCTCCATTTAAAAACAAAGCGCAAAAAAAATTGTTTTTTACTCTATTGGGCACAAAAAATAAGTGATGCATATCATATAGATTTAACCTCTTCTTCATTTTATAAGTCAAACGTTCTAACTTTGAACGTGGCTGCCTTAGAAAATATGTACATAAATTGCAACTCATTTAGTAAAAGCAAATTTAAATTGTTTTTTTTATTTATTTTAGGATAGAATTTCAGTCAAAATTATTTTAACAACTTGATAGAAAATGTATTTTTCTTTGAAATGTGTATGGTGCCATTTTGAAATTCTGATTATTTTTGTAGTTAAATCTAAAAAAATCTAAAATGGCGACCAGTCTTACTGTTTGCTTAGAAATATGTTTGAATATGATTTTATCACATATTTTGGATGATCATACTATGGTGGCAAGGAATCACCAATAAAAACTCTTAAATGTATTTGTTCTATTTTTACTCCGAAGATTATCATGCCTTTTAAATAGACCTGTTGCTTTTTATAACAACTCGGAAAGAAACTATTCCTTATTTAAGTATGAGCAGCAAATCATTTAATTTTAATAGTTGTTGGTATTAGTTACCAATTTATTACCGTGTTCCACTACAAACTGCGGAATAAGTAAGTAAGAAATAATGTTTCACTTGCATTTTTTTTTTTCAATTTTTTTATTTTTATCTTTATTAATATACAAGAATATTTATTATATTAAACTAATTTTTATTAATATGTACAAAAACATTTTTTTAAGTAAATTTTACTCAAATTCCTTAAACATAAAGTTCACAAATGTTTTAATTTAATTTAATTTAAAAATGTATTTCAATTGAAATCACATAAACTTTACAATTATAGAAAATATAGTTTTCATTTTTATTTTTCTACTGATAACAATAAAATTTTCATTCGATTTTATTTTTCTCGTACTTGTTTTTGTACTCATTCTTATTCAAAAATTTAAATTAAAAATAAAAAAAAAGACTAAAATTTTATTTAGCTAGCTGAAGGTTTATGGTACATTACATGGCGAATTTTTTGTTTTTTTTGTTAAAATGAGCAGTGTTTTATTAGCAAAATATTTGTTGTTATTTTTCTATTTGTTTAGTGAATTCTTAGTTCAGTCACACTTTTTTCATTTTCTCCATCATGTTTTCAAGAATACTAGGATCTAAAGTTGATGCATGATCCAAGTTTTCTGCACTAGCATTTTCTTCAGCAACATTAACAAATGCACTGGAAAGTTCTCCATTTAGTTTATTGACTGCACCAGTACCGATGTCATACATGAAGATTTCTTGATCATCAGATGAAGATCTAAGGAAAAATAAATTTGGTGTTAATTGTAATTATTATATATATTTTTGTATGGTCTTTCTATCCTTTTTATCTCTCTTAGTATAAATGTAAGCTAAAAATAGAACAAATATCTATCGACTAGAAGTTCTTACTTGATTTACAAGCTGCAATAATAAATATTGCAAACTTATAAGTTAAAGGAAAAACCATCTAAAACTGATCGCGAATCAGATGTTCGGCTCCTTCCTACCAAAACTCTACTGAACAACCTGACATTGTAGCCGCGTCTTTTGGAAACAGGATCGTTAAAGCAATGTCTTGACTCTAGACTACGTATAGCATCACCATTATACAGTATAAGGCCTTAACGAATCCCTCTTCTGATGGCAAAGAAAATGTTTTTTTTTTAACCAGCTAGGTTCTGCTTATAACTTATAATACAACGCGAAGACACCATAATGGTAATATGGGAAACTTGAATGCCGAAATAGGTATTATAACCGATGGGCTCAGGCCTGTTACATTGCGTTGGCAGTAACAATAACAATAGTGAACGTTTCGTAGATTTCTGCAACACTTGGACATCAGGAACAGATTATAAGGATGGCCAAGAACCACTATCTACTAATAGCTTCCATAAGATTACGAACAGCTATAGTTCGGAGATCCAGAGCAAGCACCCAAATGCCTAGGTTTAATACCGACAGACTAAGGGATCCCCCAGTACCCCAGCAGCTAAGGGATAACCTTCTAAAGAACCCAAAGCATTCAGCAGCACAGAACATGCCTTCATACCAATGATGAAAAATGTTTTCATACCTGGTGCTAAGAAAATAGTCGGTCGCACACAGTGAAGAAACAGTGCTAGGCTCGCCCAAGAAAATTGGGCGAAGAACAAAAAAGAAGAAAATGTCGCCTATTCTATAGTAATGAACGGAAATTGAAGAATGAAATTGACTTTGACACCGCGCTGACCTTTGCTTACACCCTAAAAGTATCATGTATCGTCATCAAAAGACAAGGTTGATGGGAGAAGCAGAAATCATGGGCATGTAAAGCGTAAATCAACAAATCACCTTAATTAAATAACTAGGCTCGGAAGTAGCTTATTCGCTCAACACAATATTTCAGGACAACCGGTAGGGAAAAATAGAACTTTCAACATCTTTGGAGTATTGTCTCTACCAAAGGCGGAACTGAAGAAGACATCAAAAGCCGATTTACAAAGGAAGAGTCTGGGTTCCGCATGCTGTCCAAATTATGTTGGAACAATACTTTCAGTTTAAAGAATCCGTTCTTCTTTATGATTATAGCACGTGAAGAGTCACATCAACTGTCAATATCGTGTTTAAACCTTTTAAGAGAGCGGGTGAAGAATCTATATAAATTACTACACGAAGACATATCTAGCAGTATATTGGTCACACGCTATGAAAATGATTGTATGAAAGCCAATGCATTGAAAATCCCCTTACACAGGCAGGTAGAGGAGCTACAACTGGGAAAAAATTAAAGAAAACTGTGTTATATTTCTAGAAAGCGGACACAATTTGGTCACTTAAGGGCCTTACATGGATCACCACTAACATAAAAGGTCTGAAGATCTAAGTAAGTAAGTATTTTAAGATATTACCTTGCTTAACTTTCCTTTATGACTTTGTCTACTCAAAATAAACTTACTTTGCAACCAAAAGTACCACCGATTGACTTTCCACATCTGATCTCGATTCCTTCTCCAGCCATTTCTTAAAATTCTCTTTCGTTGGTTTCTTAATGAGCTGCTTAATAATATCACCCGAAGCAAACTTCACTTCCTTCGAATCAGTTGTATCTCGTTCAATTCTTTCATCATCAGTTCGTTCATTATTATTCTCAAGACCTTGTAAATTATCAACTGGTGCCAGCACCACAACACTTGCAATCTTCTTCCCCTGCAATTCCTCCACATCGGGAATAGGGAATTGAGCACCGTTAATTTTTAGTGGTAAATATCTATTATACTGCTTATCAGCCAAATCAATTGGTGGAACAACTGTTGAATCAGTCTTAATGTGTTTGTTGGTAACATTTCTCTCATTGTTTGCATTGAAATGCACGACTTTTAGATCGACATTTTGTTTTCGTGGCAGACTTGTGGATTCTTTGATTCGGTTGATGTTTTTCTGTGAGAAATCAACACTATCACCATTTGGCTTCACAACTGTCAATACTTTATTTGACTCGGATATTTGTGCTCCTCCACCGGCACCATAGAAATGTTGCAAATGTTCAGCTGGAAGGTTCTCCAAATTGACATCACCGACTTTGTCATAATCGAGAACGCTGATATCAGCGTTGTCCAATATTCCAGAGCTCAGTAGTTGTTGCCTGAGATCATCAGGAACTTCATCGGGAAGTTGTAAGGAGTTCTTGGCAGCATTTTTGCTTGTTGTTGTTGGTGCTGCAGGAGTTGTGGTGGGGCTGGTCTTCTTACGCTCTGGCTCGCTTGCAAAGTTCTTGAAATTCTGTTTTGATTGGATGTTGATGTTTTCATTTCCTAAAGTGTTCTTCCTGTGCTCGAGCTCTTTGAAGACGTCAGAATGCAAAGTTGACACACTAAACTTTGACGATTCCGATTGGCGAGGTTGCTGATGATTATTGTAGAAAGCTTGTTGTTTGGGTTGAGAGTTGGGAATTATCTGCGGTTGTGCTCCTGATCCTGACGAAATAAATTGTGACTGAACTTGGCCTTGATGGTTGTAGAAAGTCGATGAAGGCATGGGGGTGACAATCTGGATCTGTTGGCCATCCTCCGATTTCACATATTGTGGGGCTTGAGTTGAAGACTGATATTGGATAGAATTTTGTGATGTGACAAAATTATTGAACTGCTGATACTGGTTGCTAGATGGGGAATTGTATTGACCGGAACTAGGAGAATGTCCTGAAGTGGGGGTTGTTGGGCCCAAATCTGGTGCGGGAATATCATGAATCACTTGATTTCCTCCAGAATATGTTTGGTAGTTGTTGTAACGATTATCACTCACAGTCTCTGTGATGTGCTGCTCAAACTTAGGGATAGCCTTCAGAAGTTCGGTTTCCTTGGAAGGTCTAACATCAAATAGACTATGCAGTTGACCTATGCTTGGTGGATGACTTTGTCCAAAGGAATTGCTTTGCGATTGTTGTTGTTGTTTTTGATTGAATGAAAACTGTTGTTGGGTATTATAGGTCTGCTCAGGTCTTTTCTGATTCTGTGGCTTTTGATAACGATTTCCTGTTTCATATTGAGACCCATGTGATTGTGGCAAGGTTGAGTATGTTGGTTGCTGAACGTATGCTGGAGGGCGGTTGTACTGTTGGACATGCGCTACTGGGGGTCGATTAGGACTTTCCAACTTTTGAATACTTGGAACCGGTGTGGGACGGAATTTGACAGGTTGGTAGGATGTTGAACTTGGTCGGGAAGGAAGGTCTTGAGATTTGGGTGGAGGAGTTGGGAAGAAGACACTTTGTTTTTGAGCTGGAGCTGAAGGTCTTTGTTGATATTGTTGTTGATGGTGGTGTTGTTGTTGTTGTTGTTGTTGTTGTGGATGAGGTTGGTATTGTTGAGGATGGGCAGAAGGAACTGGATGTTGCTTTGGTTGCTGATTGAACTGGTAGTATTGTTGCTGTTGGTGCTTTTGCTGTTGCTGGTATACACTTTGTTGTTGATAATTTTGATATTGTGGAGGTGGAGTAGGAGGTGCAGGAGTTGTTACCGGTGGTCGCTGATACTGCTGCTTGGGATGGCTTGGGGGATTTGCCGGACCTTGATTGTAGAAAGGCCTTTGTTGTGGTTGGTGTTCAAAATGCTGTTGCTGTTGTTGTTGTTGTTGCGGCTGATTTTGTTGGAAATTTTGGAAGTTCTGATGAATCTGCGGTAATTGTTGCTGTTGTTGTTGTTGATTTTGATGTTGCGGTTGGGTTTGATGTTGAAGTGGCAACTGAGGCCGAAAAGCTGTTAACGCTTGTGCTTCGGGTAGTTGTTGTTGTTGAATTGCTGGTTTATACTCCCTCTGACTATTTTGATTCTGATTTTGATAGAATGATCCCGGGAAAGATGAATACGCATCTGCTGCTGTTGCACGTGGGCTACTAAAATCAGCCCGAACATTTGCAGTTGGCGAAGGTCCTGAATTGAAACTACCAGCTTGTGGTAATGCTACAACAGACCTTTGAATACTTTCTGCATTATGTTCTTGTAATTCATGACCAGATTGAGATTTATCTTCTGAGCCGAAGGTAACCTGAATTCCACTGTTACTGTGGAATTTCTCTGAATCCGGATGGATGACTGTACGCAGAGTGGTTGTTTTTACTGGAGGTATTGGCGTAACAATGCTTGGATAATGGACAATTTCTTCACTTTCATCAGTAGAATGTTCATTTTCACTAAGTGAAGCAATTGGTTCGTCAAGCTGCAGCTTATTATTTTCATCCTTCTTGTACTTCACATAGTAAACATGGACTTTTTCTTTTTTCTTCTTTTGCACGATGGGCTGAGGTGGTTGGGTTGGGACTGTTTCATTGCTATCCTTGATGATGATTTCTATTATTGGCTCAGGAGCTTCATAATACTGTGGATATTGGGAGAATTGACTGTAATCAGGTAGATGGTTTGAGGTGTCAGGTAGAGAATATTGGCCTGCAATAATTTAAAATTATGTTAATTCAAAAAGAGATTTTGAAAATTTAAGAAAAAACAACTCACCAATAGCACTTTGGCCATTGTAAATACCATCTGGTGGGGAATAGAAGGCTCTAGCATCAGAATAGCCTTGTCTTCGGTTAGCAAAGTCAAGACTGTATGAAAATCCAGGATATCCCAAATTGGTAAGCGTTCGTTTGCCTCTTTCACCCAGACTCTTGGCAGTTCTAGATGTTTTATTTGTTGCCGCTTTCACCGTGCTATTTTTACTTGGTTCCTTTTTGGCAGTTGCAATTGATAAGGAAATCACAAAAACCTGTAAAAAAAACATAATTAACGTAAATAGGTATTCTTATACTGGTTTTGTTTTGAAAACTTAATATTCTGTATTATTACTCGTTTATAAATAACCACTTTTGGAGTTATTGAATTACATTTTTGAGATGTAGTTTATTACATTCAATGTCCAAAGAATTAACCCAGATAAATACATGTTTTATGCTTTCAACACTATAGGTAATACTAATTCACCTTCACGTTGGGCGCCAATTTGTTGAACTTGGAAATAATTATAATTATAATAATAATTTGAATAAAATCTTATCATAATGGAGTAAGTAAAACCTAAAATTGTGTAAGGAATATTTTTATTATTAACAAGAGCTGAGTCCAATTGCGAGAGAAAAAAAGCAAGAGTGAGTGTGTAAAATAAGAACACTTACCGCCCCCTCCAAAAAAAAGTATATTTCTGAGTTGAAAACCTCGTGAGTGAGTATGTATCAGCAGCTGGTAAAGTTAAACATCTATCAGGCTATTAACGGTGAACATGTTTAACTTTTCGAAACTATAGGCATCTAGGTGCTAGCAAGTGTGATCCGCACTGTAGAAACCAAGTTGGGGCCATGAACCGTATTTACACTAGATTATTAGTGCTGTTTTAAATTAGGAAGTAAGTTGAAGGTCCGTTTGCGAAAAAAGATATCTTAAAAAAAATGACAAAAGGCAGATCAGAACTACTAAAGCTTTCTGAGAAAAACGGCTTAGGTGCATCCCAATTTATGATTCTTTTTCACTCAAAACTATTCTTTTTGAATATCTTTCTTTCCCAGAAACGTTTCTATTTCGAATGGTCAATAATCTTATTAAATGAGAAAAATTCATATCGCTTTATTATCCAGCATTTGGACAAATATGAAATAACAGATTTCATGCATGAATTTTCAGCAACAATTATCAAAAATTCCAAAGAGTGCCATACGTCAAAAACTTGCAACTATTCGCCGTCTAAGGCACAGCTCTTATTCAGCATCGTGAGACCAGTCCAGCAGAAGACCCGATGTGCAAGTCTTTTGCTCTGAAAAGTTTCTGTAAACATCACTCGCTTGGAGATTCATAAGTTATAAGTCATAACTTTTGTTTGTTTGCCTATAAATGTCGCATTGCATATTACTAGCAGCTATTGAATTATCAACACTTTTAAAATCTGAATGTTTTAGCTGCTTCTTTAAAAAAAAAAAACAACAATTCAATTCTATTGAATGTCTCCTGTGCTAAATGAAAGCATTTGAAACTATTTAATTCTCTTTCAATTCTTTTCAATATTACTTATTTAATAAATATCAGTGCGAAATGTTTGCCTAGTTAAAGCAAGAAGAAAAGAAAACAAATTGAAGTTTTATTTCCATCAATATTTTCTATATTGACATGTTCGCCACGTTCTAAGTTGTCTATGTTGAACTATAAACACTGAGCACTGCACCTTTACTTTCATTGTTTGTCTTAAAAGGTAAACTTTCTTCGGACGTGACGTCTTTAAAAGGCTTTTACGTGCTTACTGTTTCAATTGTTATTTTTTTGGTAACTGGTAACAACTCATAAGGTTTGTTTATGAATATGAAAACAGTACATCCGTCAATATTATGATTAACAAAGTGATTTATTTCTTGGAATATTAATTTCATTAATTGTTCGTCTGACTGTGAAATATAATTGAAAGTCGACCAATTTGAAAACAAAATTTCACTTTGTCTAGCAAAATAAAATAAAACACTTAACACATCATTTTGTAAATGATTTATTGAATAATGTTTTACGCATTCATAAATGAATGTGTATTTTAACTAAATGTCATAATTCTACTGTAGTTTATCGTTAAACAAGTTGTATTGTAAGCCAACGACTAATACTCGATAAATTATTATTGAACAATAAAAACTATGAATACGTTGTTAACATTTGACAAAGAGTCAAGCTCTTTTTTTACAGTAAAGTTTTTAAAAATAGAAACTCATAAAAATTGAATTATTAACTAATCGATCTGATAAAGAAAAAAAATCTTACTAGCAGCATGATGGTTGTTTTTTATAAATAATATTTTTATTTGTTGAGGTCAACGTTAGCATCTGCATAACAATAGACGTGATATTGGATATTGTGTTACAATGCTTTACATCTGTCAGATTTTATGAATTATTGGTATCTTTAATAATCTTTTGACAGAAGTATCTATACAAATCTATTTAGTTTTGAACGAAACATAACAATTCAAATGTAGATTTATGAAAAATGCTTTTCACTGCGGATTAAAATTTTCCTAAAAAAAAAACAAAGTACAATAGTTTTTTTTTTCTTCAATAGTTTTTTCTTGTAGGTTCATAATAAAATGCTAAAAAACTTTCTATTTATTAAAAAAGCTATGTTTGATTAACATCGGCTTTAAGAAAGATTTTGCATTAATACTCTTTTCTTCATAGAATTAAATCAATTAATATTGGCGTGTTAGTAAATGCAGTTTACATCCATCTGTTATTTGTCTGAATACAATATACCACAATAAAACCTGAAAAAGTGTTAAACTCGCTCAAAATTCTGATCAACATTTTTTTTACAAAATTTCGCTTTCAAAATTATATTTTGCAAAATACTGCAAACAAAATAAATAATTTGGAAAACGTTAAAATAGTATTGACAAATCCCCTAAAAAAACATTAAATGCAGGAACGGATCACTCATATGTTCTTGCTATAACTTTTAGTTCAGGTTGCAAGTAATTAAAATTTAAAATACGAGTATACATAAGATAGGAAATATTTATGCAAAACAATATTTAAAGAAGTATGAATACAACAAAACTTAAAAAAAATAATAGGAATTTCTTAAATCGTTTCAAAAATACAAATTAAAGTTAGGTTAGGTTAACCAAATAAGTCCCGGACAGAAGAAAATATGGAAAAGTCCAAAAAAGACCGAATGGAAGATATAAGGCAGTTTCAGATTTTCGGACCTTGGTGCCATGAGCTCTACACTGGGCTGACTGATGAAGACGAAGGTTTTGACTATATCGATGGCTGGACTATAAATAATATTTTTTTATAGTTTAAATATTTTTAAACAAAGAAAATTTTGACTTTTTACGGGATTTTACTTTAAAAGATTTTTTTTTTCAGCAAGAAAATCGACGTTTATGACAAAATATATAAATGGGCCTTATAAGGAACCCATGTTTCCAAATAGAGTTTTTCTAAATACTCAAAAAATACAATTTCGATTTAAATGTTTGAACGTTTTTAATGTTTTCTTAGGCATAATTCAGCTACTATTTATTTTCTATTTAGTTTTCTAACATATTCAATAAGATGAGCAAGTTATTTGGGAAAAACAATAAGGTGGGCATTAGTATTGTGAGTCACCAACCTCTTACGTGCAGACAATTTGAAGTTATTTTGTATATTTTGTGTTAAATCATTTTCTTTATATGGATGTGTATTAGCTTCTTGACTATTAAGAAAAAACATATTTACAGTTCCAATAACATCTATTCATTTAAATTTGATGTTACTTTTTCAACAATTTTTACAAAACAAAAACGACCAAATCACAAAGTGACATCTCACAAACTGCCAAAACCCGGCCGGATATTTTGGGCAAACAGCATATTTTCTAAATTTCCTTGAACTTAAAATATGAAAACCAAAAGAAAGAGGAAAATGGCATCCCAAAACAGAAAGGCTTTGCTACGCAAATTAAAGCAGGGATAAAAAAAAACACAAGCAGAAACCTATGTTGTCAGCTTTCTTGAAATAACTGTACTGAAGGTGAACCGCTTTGCAGGTTCTGTGGACGATAAAGCTTTTTAAATAAAGTTTTTTTTTTAAATAAATAATTTATTCAGAAATTAAAAAAAAAAAAAAAAAAATTCATTACTAAAATGACTTAAACAACTTCTTCATTATTTTGGGCTCCAATCTTAGCATGACATTCAATTTGGTTCAGAAAGATATTTTTAGAAAAAAAAATTAAAATCATTTGAGTCGTTTAAAAAAAAAATAATTTTTTCTATATAAAAATCCTCAGACCTTGTTTAAAAGAAAAGTTGGTATGTCACTTTCATGAAAATATTAATAAACTTCTTAAACCAACATTTTAAATACAAAATCACCAACACGATTTCGGAAAATATTCATTTTTTTCGATTTTTCAAAACAAAGAAAAATTTTTTTTTTAAACCAAAAAAATTTCTAATGAAATACTTTTAAAGTTGTTAAGAACCTATAGTATAAAAATTGTCATCGAAATCCGTTGAGTCGTTTGCGAGAAAATTAGAAAAAAAGAAGGGTATATGAGGTGCCGTTTTTAACCGATGAACAAATATTTTTTTTATTTCAAAAGTGCCAACAGCCATTTTGAGCAAAGGTATTATTTTAAACTGACTTCTTTAGGTAAGATTTATGAGTGCTCTGAAAATTGCCAATTAAAACATAATGATACTCTACCGTTTGGTTATTATTTTCAACGTAGTAATTTACAACCCACAAAACAAGCAGTATTCAAAAAAATAATAATTACAAGACCGGGAAACGAAGTCTTAATAACTCTTTTTTATATTCCCCATAAACATTGGTTCACAAGTTTGTAGCAAACTGAAAAATAAAACCTCACATTATAACACCCTAGAGGCACACTTATAATTATGACAATCGACAAGTCACTCACAACGCCTCATCGACTTGCCATATCTTGCAACGCGCAGTGGTAACTCTGACGCAACGGCAATATTCAAACAATCTTTCGTCTTAACATCATCGGCACACTTCCTGTTCAAAAAACCAAGCACCACCTTATTCCCCATTGCATTAGTTGCAATTGTTGCTAATAAATATCACCAAGCAAATAAGTTGCAACGAAATAAAAAGGATTTAAGACCATACTGTGCATGTGCTGTACTCTCTGGTGGCGGCAGCAGAGGAGGGGAAGATTAACCTGTTAAACCACTGTGCGCACCCTGTAAAGTGCTCATCTCTGGCTGCAACAAAATCAGCTGCTGCTGCAGCAGGTTGTGATGCTGATGCATCTTCCAGAAGAAGAAAAGTGAAAACCACTCACTTTTTCTTCTGTTTCATTGGCTTGGGTTACAAGCGTGCAGCTCAGTTCATTAGCATGCATTTGACTCCTCACCATTGATCGCCGCGCGCCCCTTAGGTTACATAAGGCCTAAGCTCCGATGCAAAGAAAAATAAGATCGGAATTAACCGTCTACTTGGCCTGCAGTTGCAGATCTCTTGCAACCTTTGCTGGTGGCATACGTCTAGATGTCGTCGCTGTACTTAATAGTCAGACCAGCTCGTAGGAGGGTGCAGGTGCGGTACGCTGCAACAGACAAGCTCGTTGTTGACAATGGGTGGAGAAAGAAACATGATGTCGAAATATATAGCAAAACCGCACTTACTCGATGCTCTTTTCTGGGGCAACTATGATCCCCACGCAAACTTAATTGGATCACGAATGCTGTTATTACCTGAAATCGTTGAAAAAAAAATAACAATGGGTAACTTGAAACTCATGCCTGCCCCGGAGTAAGTTTTACTTGTATCCGCACTTCATGAAATTGAATCTGGGTAAAGAGTGTTAATTGAGATACAGAGTTGGGGTCTATTAATATCAACATCGTTTTGAAAAACGTATTACGTTTTGGGTAGGTAAATATTGCTTATGGGCATGGTTTATCTGTTGATATTGTTTATTTAATTTTTCGAAATTTTCAAAGTCTTTTGCAGTTTGGCTGATACCATTTAGCATGTTTAAATAAAAACAAAAGTTACATATTAGATACACACAAATATTAGTACGTTTTTTTCTACGTAATTTAATCCAGATTACCAGTAAACACTGTCTTGAATTTGCACTTTTTTAATGGACAGTTTTTTGTGTTTGCATTTGGGGTCATCTTCGCATTGTAAAAAAGTATTTGTTGGGATGGTTGGGGTCAGAAAAAGCAGCCATCTTCGAAAAAGGTTGGTCTTCATTTTCAGTGTTGGTACATATACTCGTTCGCAGTTCATTTTGATATAAAATGACAAATCACTTATAGAGAATTAAATTGTCTAAATAAATAAATAAACAATCTTAGTAAGTTGAATCAACTTTGGGTTATTGCGTCAGAATTCGAGTGCGTTAGGGAACTAAAAATACAACTTGCCTCACTATAAAACTCCACTATTATTTAAACTGCATTCGTCGAAAATGCAAATTATGTTTCCATGAAATTTAAAAATCTTAAAGAGCTCTTCTAAATTTCAATAGCCGACGAAAGATTCTCCTTAGTCCCTTATTTCTTTTTAGCTATTACATAAAAATTGTTATAAATTCTCATATTAAAATTAAGATACAACATAGTATAATATCTGTGATCTCTGGGACTACAACTTAGGTCCTCAGACCTTGTTGAGTCCGTTGTGATCCCCTTAAGGGGCATAGGGCCTCCACTACTCCTACACTCTATCATGTACGGTTTCTGGAAATATATCGTATTTCTCTCCAACTCTTCACCAGCTGGGCAGATTCCCTTTCGACTGTCCTGCGCCATGTGCTTCTCGGCCGACCCGACCCCTCTTCCTGCCTGTGTGAGTGAGTTCCATTGCATCGCTTGGCCTGCAATGCAATCCAAGCGTATGACCAATGCACTGCCACTTACTTCTGCATATAGTATAGTACTGTCTATGGGTTCTTGACCAGTTCTCCTATGAAAATCTTCATTAGAAATACGGTTGAGCCAAAAAATCCTTAAGATGTTTCGTAGACACCCATTCACAAACGATTGCAGCTTACTTGTGACAATTGTTAAGATTTTCCAAGTACTGCACCCATACTTAGCTTTTCTCCATATTTTGGAAAGCATTACGAAAGCAGCCTTTGCTTTTTTAAAACCTTTTTAAAGATCCTATCAGAGAGTAAGCATACGTCGTCGTCCAGATGTTTAAGTTAAAATGCACAATTTCTGTTTAACAGGGCTACACGCAGCACATCATTTATCACTAACAGGGAAAGTATTGGCTACAGTATGCAACCCTGTCTGACTCCACATTAGAGTTCGAATTCATCTAACATCTTTGGTACGTGATAACTCAATAAAACAAAACAATTTGTTTCAAGACAGCTCATATGATACTTTTCGTCCAAGTTTTAGTATTTGAAATTATTTGGTCTAACGTTTTCAGAAGCTTTTTTTGCAGTGTTTGAATAAATATCAGCTGTTTTATTTTTAACACCTATAGTCTAAGAGCCGATAGCAAATTTTGGAAGTGGAGTTGTAACCAAAATCTGAGTATGCAGTTTTACAGGTACTATTACCACCGAGCGGTAAAAATGTTGCCACAGAATCATGATATAAAAACTAAATTGTAGGGGACCAAAATTATTAAAATCAGTTGCCGATAAGTAAGTTAAAAAGGGAGAAATAGAAAGTGTGTTTACGTATTAATATAATGATGATGATAAGTGCCCTGGTTTCAAATTTGAAAGTCTGGCGCTTTTCATTCACGGCATTCTATGGTTTTCGAGATGTTCAAAAACGCAATAATTCCAATTCATCTGGAAAACATAAATCCACTTCAACTGAAATTTGTAATATTGAGACAAATGCTGTGTTATTTTTCCTAAGTCTAGAGACCTCAATCTTGACAATCCGATTGAAAGAACTCAAGAAATATGCTATTTCACTGCTCAATTTTTGGAGACATTTCTGTTTGATCATCTGTCTTATATCATGAGTTCTAGAAATTGGATCATTATAATTGAGACCTCCAGACTTAGAAAAAATAGCAAAGCATCAGTTTCAATATTACAAATTTCAATTGAAGTGGATTTATGTTTCCCAGAATAATTCGAATTATTCAACTCCCCGAAAACCATAGAATGCCGTGAATGAAACGTGCCAGTCTTTCGAATATGGAATCAGGGCACTCATATCTATAAAACTGCATACTCAGATTTTGGTTATCAAACAAAATTTGCTGTCGGCTGTCGGTCTACTCATATTTTTTTTTATTTTCAGAAACAAAACAAATGCTGAGTAGTCTCATTATGTGTTTGTTTCCACAAAACACCACTGATATTTAGAAATCATCAATTGAACACCAAATTATTGTTCTTTGTTCAACTAAAAAGCACACCTGTTACAAAATTAAAACAATGCAATCTTAAAATCGAAAGTGTGATGCAACAAAAATACCTTTCCTCTGAGGAAGAATAAACATACCACCGTTCATATTATCAAAAAAGTAAAATAAAAAACCAGTTTTAAAGAATCCAACATTGCTCACCGCATATTATTCATGATTATGTAAATCAATTTATTAAAATTGTTATTTGCAATTTTACTTTCTTTCAGCCTTGAAGCCGGTTTGTACCTTAAGCTTTCCATTTTGACGTCAGCTGATCACATCCGCGTGAGACCTACAACTACTTTTTTTTTTTTTTTTATTTCGATGATGATCAACAAAAAAAAGGTTAAGATACATCTGAATTGAAATTGAAATAGTTTTTGTATAAATTTTAAGCGAAGATGAAGAAGAAGGAAAGGTAATTGGTAAAATTGCCTGAAGACGAACTTTTACTTTCATTTAAAATGAATTTGTTATTGTTTCCTCGAACCAAATAAGATGGTTGAGGTTTTGGTGCAGCCAGCACTTTGACTGGGCCATGTGGGCAGTCAAAGCACGACAGACCAGCATAAAGAGAATTATTTATTATAAACAAAAAAAATTGCTTGTTTAGTTAATAACCACATGTAGGTATAACAATAAATGAAAACACAAAAAACTAAAAAGATTACAGCACAGGGTTTATTAATCTGTTACGTTACGGAGTTTTTCTGGCCTTTTCGTTTTATAATGAAGACTATCAAAGGTTAGGAGAAGGGTGACTTCTGGGGTGTTTCGAATGCTCCAGTCTTATTGACTGGAACCTGAAAAATCTTCTAACTTTGCCATGCAAAGTAATCTTATCGAAGGCTAAACGAAGTCTTGATCTTTTTTAAAAGTAAATAAAAATAAAAAAACCATTGCAGTGCTGTTCGGTTAGACAAAACTAATTCTGCAGAAATTGGTATACCACAAAGGGAATCTATGCATGGATTATATACTATCTCGCTCAAACTTTAAACGATTTATGTGCGTTTTTTCTTAGAAGGAGTACTGACAAGACTGACCAAGAATAGCGAAGAAGCGATTCAGCTCATTCCGACTTACTGAGTGAGTGACGAAAATTGCTAAATAGGTTTAGAATTGAACGCTTTTTCGAAAACAACGAAGTGGTGATCGATACTCGACGTACTGCTCAATAATGATTCCACAGTGCTAATGTGGTCAATACAGGATTTTTCACCGAATGTTGCTTAGAGCTTGCAAGCTCCTTATTGACCCAATAAACAGTTCTGCTCTGATTTGCGGCATTATCTGCTTCTTTAGCTAGTGCATTGTTGTTGGCGCACTGGGGGATCCTTTAGAATTTCCGTATTAAACCTTGACATTCGGTAGTTTTCTCGATTTCTCCAAATAGCAGATGTACGTAATCTAAGTTGCCCGGGCTTAACTTAGAAGATACCTTACCCTACCCCTGCTTTCATCTTGGAACCATCCTTATACATAAGTCGAGATATTATTTCATATTGGATCTTCTTTCCTATCTATTAGTGGTACTGGGTTAAAATCTATCTTCTGTGAAATAATGTCACTTCCGCAACGTCCGCCTAAACTGAAAAGTCTCAGCTTATCAAATTCACCTGCCAGAGTCGTTCAATAAGTTCCTGTGGGAACTCATCCAGACCCACAGCCCTACTCAGATAGATGCGTCCAACTTGTCTTTCTTAATCATATGATTATCGACCGACTCAGGCACTTCCACCATGACTTACAAGAACCCTCTGGCATTTGGGGCACTATTATTGAAATTTATGAACGCCCCTAATTAGTTTTAATTTCATAGCATTTTCGTCGTACATAGGTTTGATTCCGTGGGAGTCATAGTCTTCAGGGTATGACAATGTAATTTACAGTGATCTAAGTGTGACAGTAATAAGACAAGCTGTCAGCTCATTAATCTAAATTTTAATTATTAATAAGTGCATTTTGGGAATAGCTAAGATCTATTTCCATTAGTATAGTTAAGAGAATGATATACAAAAAATATTCATTTCAAACCTCCTATCAAAATTATGCTTCTTTTGCCAAACGAATATCGAACGTGTAAGAATGTTTTTTATTTTTAAAAGTTCGATCGATGTTTGGTTTCTCTCCGATCTAACTTTCTTTTCATTTCATTTCGCTTTTTTTGACAAACAAGCCCATAAACTGACAGCGCATTAAAACCTTTCATTCGCTTAGGTGTTACTATTTTGATTGACAAATAAAACGTTCGATTCGTGCGTTTCGTGCTTCAAGTTGTGTGCCTCCTTATTGGATGTGTACCTAATTCTATTTGTTTATAAACATTTAATGTTGCGTCACGACAGATAGACGATTGAACCTATCGTAAGTCATTGTTTGAAAAACCTACATGAGTAAAACAATAATGTCGATTAAATACCTCTGATGATGGCAATAACTTTCTCCGATGAACGAGAGGGATCTTTGTTCAACAAACCAGTCCTGAGGGACTTAACAAACACCGATTTTCTCTCCCTACTCGAAAGCAAAAGTAATAGGTATTCCAACTTAATCCGATCATACCATACCAAACAATTTTTAAATCCCCAAAAAAACATGAAAAATTGTGTATTGTCTATATACTTTGGCTTATTTTGTTGTCGAAGAAATATTGCTTAATCCATTTGGGTTTCGATTAATAGTTGGCTCTTGCCAATTAAGCCACTTTTACAAACTTGTATACTTAGCTTCGTAACTAACAAACATCATGAATGAACTGTTGAAGACGCCGCCACCATCCACCGACAACTTCTTCACAAATAATACACTTGGACCATCCGAATTCAAAGAGCATGGCTCATCTTCTTCGATGCCAACACCACGTTTAACAGATGTCCAAACAAAAGTGAAAGGTATCTTCGGTGGCGAGGCGGCACGACACGGTGCAACCATGATGTTATGGTGATGATGGCGCAGACTTAACGATGGACGATGATGGTAAGTAAATGGTGAAGATATTTTTGTTGTTTACTAACGTTCAAATGTGACTCGCGTGAGAAAGAAGATTCCACTTTGACTTTTTTACAATACCTACACGTATCAACTGGCTTGAAAACATATAGGAATCATATACGGTTTCTAATGTGAACTGAGAAAAAAAAATATACCCTATAATAGTCTGAGAAATGAGAGATTCAGTTATTTTTTTATGAAGTCTATTCTATCAATTACTTAAGCAATGAGTTCCCAAGTGAGATCGATCAAAATTGGCATAGTCTTTTAATTTTAAGGTCAAACTTATGTTACGAAGTATTGTGAACTTAGCACCTCTAGTTCAAAACATTTGATTTTCTGGTGTAAAAAAGAAAGCAGCTGTAGGAATTAGTCTCCGATCTAAACGACACCACCCTTTTTTCATTATTTTACTTTTTAGATAAGGCCCTTATTTTTTTTTTGTAATTAGTCTATTTGTTTTTATATATAACCATATGTTGGTCAAACCTTTCATTGTGAAACACCATGAAACATATAGAAAACAGATTTTCAAGACATTTTTCAGTGCGTGCGCCGTTGTCGTTGTCGGCGTCTTTGGCGTTGGCGTTGAAAATTTGTAAGCGCAATAACTGTTGTTAGAATCAGGATAATTGGAATCTGTAGACGCCAAGTTGAGGATTAGTTAAACTTAGGTGTAGTTCGAAATCAGCTATTTTGGAAAAAAAACCTTCTTGTACTTTAAATACAAAAACCTTCAAAGAATGTCACTTTTGTATAAAAAGTACCACAAATTTGCATTTTTTTAAATGTTCTAATGAACAATAGTGTTGATTTTCAAAAAAAGTCGGAATGCTGAATTCCCAAAAGTTTTGGTAAAAATCATATTTTACACTGTTTTGTAAAAAAAAATTCTTACAACGACGGTACGGAAAAAATTGGAACTACCAATTTACTTCATACATTATTTTTTAATAAAAAACAGATCGGTTTCAGAGTTAAGTGCAAACAAAAAAGACTTTGGTACAAAAGACTTATGACAAAACAAAAACCCTTTATTAGTTAAACATGTTGTGGTTCGATATGCTACCAAACACACACATCATGCCCTAAAAATCAAACTATCTGTGATCGTCTTTAAATCGATGTTTTTTTTCTTTCTTTTTTTTTGATAAAATTTTTTTTTCGTGACATCTTTTTTATTTTTATTTTTTTTTTACTGTAGGGATTGTTGTGCATTCGGCCTTGAGTCGTAGAAAATCTGATGTAGGTAATTTAAGCAGATTTAGTGGACAATTTAATCATAAGGTCGAGTCTCTTGATTTTTTAATAATGAATCTAATCGAGCAAAATCGGAGTAGCCTTGATAAGCTTGTCTTACAAAAAAAAGACATAATATTTGGGATTTATTTTTTTAAATTTTTTTGAAAGATGTAGGTTAGCTTTATTGTTGTTTATTGTTATTAAAAGAAATGAAACAAAGAAGAAAAAAAACAAGATAAAATTTTAGTGTATAAAAGATGACCATAGATTATGTTTTTAAAAATAATTATGATTTAATAAGAGGAACAAGCTATTAAAAATTTTTCTTTTAATTTATGAGAATAAAATTGCTTAATTAAAATAAGTTGCGATAATAGAGATTTTAAAAATGTTTTTAATTTTGTTTTATGAACTTAATGAAAAAAAGAAACAAATTAAAACTTAAAGGTTATGACATCGTTTACTTATATTAAGTTATTTCGTTTATATATAAATTAATTCATTATTTTTCACTTATATTTTATAGTATGCTTTGAAAAACAAAATTTCCTGGCAAATGGTTATTTTGTTCTTTGCCCTAAAAACAAATATTCCTCAATAGAAAAGATAGTTGTTTTTTAAGTTTGTAAAACTTACTTTTTTGGCTTGAGGTTTATGAGTCACATTTAGTCCTTGTTATTAAGAACCAAGGCTTAAAATTTATATTCTTGTGTGACTTAAGTTGTTCATGTGGTCTTTTGTAATATTGATTCTAATACATCAGATTATTTTTAAGAGATTTTAATAATTTACCATTAATTTTACTGGATGTTTTGGCACTTTGTTGCACAACATTCTTTGCGAATAAAAAAATCTTTCACCCAAAATATTTTATCATCTTTGATTTTTATGATAATTGAAAGCATGATGCCAAGTCTTATTATAGTGTAGGTTTATTTATTTCAAAAAGGTTAACGTTAATATTTTACTTGTTGCACCGACTGCCAAAAAATGATAATTTTTAACATTTTTTTAAATTCCCGCATAGAGTGATTTTTGGTCGTAATCGATCCAGTATTTAGAAAAACATGATTTGAATCATGTCTCATATGGCTGGATTGTATGTTAAAATATAAATTCTTCAGCTCGATAAACTTTAACATTCCAACTGTACCCCGTCTTCAAGTGCAGTTAAAGAAAAATAATAAAAGAGAGGTTTTGGTAGACTTTGGACCTGATATAGAGGATGACATCATTCATATAAGGAAGGACAGTAGATTATTGTGAATATCCTATTGTTAAGGGCTTAGCATTTTACTGGTTACCAATTTGTTAAACATTTTAGTAATTTACTAGCTCATTAAACATTTTAATCCTTTTTTGTCGATTTAGTTACTAGTAAAATACTTATTCGCTTTTAATGAAAATGCCACATCTGAACACATCCAAATAATGACAGTTCCTAAAAATAACAAAGCAAACAAACCTAAATGTGGAAAATGTCAGAAACTCAGCACAGTCAAAGTGCAATATTTTACTCATCCATTTTGCTTGTTGATGTTCGTTGTGGTTCATCAATTTAATTCAAATTAAAAAAATAAATATAAAATACATATATAAATGAAGGAAGATGGACATAAACACAAGGTCCAAAACATTTTGAAATCGGAAGCCCGCGGTTTGTAATTCGGTCTTGGATGTTAAGGTTTTCACTAAGAACTGAAATGTTGTTTTGTCAAACCCATACTAGGAGCAAAATTCTCCAACATCCTGCTCTTCAAAGGGATTTGCTCGGGACTTAAAACATGGCACTTTTCTTTACAAAGCTAAATCTTCAAAGATCTCAAAATCTTCCTTTTCTTCACGAATTATAAAAAAACACAATTTAACTCTTTCAAACAAAAGGGAAGTATTTTATTTCGAAGAAAATAACAAATTTGATGGATTTAGCAAGTTACTAAAAAGTTAGAGTACCCATTTTGTGTGTTTTAACTTCAGTAAAATGTTAATAGGCAGTGAGAAGTTAAAATCGTTTAAAATTAGCAAAATCTTATTTTTAGCTTTACTAAAATGGGTTTAGCATTTTACTTAATCGTTTAAAATGTTGCTCCATTAAATTTATTAATGATGCAAGATTCGATACCTGATTAAATTCGTATTTTGAAGGAATTGGTAAGACAGAAAAAAGATTCAAATGTACATACATAGGTACGTGGGTTACTTTCTCTCAATAATATTCTTGCTCGGATTGATTTACGATTTTTTCGTAAAATTAACCTAGGATGCAAGTTAGTGTATAAGACCTTTTAATTGGACAGAAAATTGTTAAATTTTTAACAATAATATAGGTCGAGTCGTAAACGAAAAAGTAAGTAGTAAAAAATGTTTATGTTTTTTTTTTTGTGATTTTCAATTAAAACGAAGATTTTTTTTTAATTATAAAGTATTATTTTGTATTTGAAGTTTTTATAACCAATTTGTTTTTTTTTAAGAGCTTCGGCCCTGGACTACTTAATATGAAATGGTATTTTGACGGTAGTACTTATTACTTTGTTTAACAGTTTATTCTTTGCATTTCTTGTCCAGGGTCAATTTTTTGCAGATATCTAGAGCTTAAAATGATTGTGGGAAGTAATAAGTAATCAAACACCTTTTTTGCTTGTAAAGTTCTACATAATACTACATTATGTACTTTACATACATTTATTTTGAAAATTGGTCAGTTTAATGGAAACTTAAATCGAAAGATATTACAATTTGCACTGAAATACAAACAAGTACCTACAAGAATTCACCGGTTTCTGTTGAATTATTCCTGTTGCTGGACTTTGTATATAAATTGGCCACTAATTATTTTTTCTTATTATATCTTTAGAATTCAAAAAAAAGCAAAAAATTAAGAGCGTGATTGAATACGTCAGTTTAGCTTGCTTGAGATCTCAGAGATTTTTCTTGACTTTCTTGACAGCAGCTGAAAAAAAACAATCCAAATTTGTTTTTGACCGTTAATTTACTGAGTAATGTTCAGGTTGCTTAGATTAGTTGTGTTTAATGAAGAAAATCTAGATCAGAATTGAGCAGAACAGCATAACATTTGGCATTTAACTGTGAACATTCAAATTTAAAATTTGTATCTTATTATTTTTATGCCAAACACACAAATCGGCTGACTTTTGACACTTTGCACGGGCTCTACCTCAAAAGTAGGGGCAACAAATATCAGGCTAACTTTATTTTAAACCCCTTGGCTTAGTAAAAATCTGGTAAGAATTTCAGAAAAAATAAGCAGTAAGTTTAAAATATAAAAAAATCTACGAAAAATTGTTAAAAAAATGAACTTTTTATCAAATATTTTGAGAACGGAATGATATTTACTCCAGGCAATTTTTTTTCACACAAAATAGTGTTCTGATAAATTGGTGAGTTTTATTTTAAAGCAAAAAAATACTGCAAGAATATACTAAGAATTGCGGGAAATGGTTTTTCTCTCAAATATTTAAGGAACCATTAAGTAAAAAAGGTATCAGTTCCGAGTGAATTTTCTTTATTCTACAAAAAATGAATTAGTTACAACTTATAAGTCACAACGCTTGAAACAAAAAGCAAATAACGTATTTTTATGAAACATACATACATAAAACTACTTATTAGAAATTGTTGAAAACCCAAATACCTCAACAACCAACGGCTTAGACCAAATTTTCGCTTCATTCAATACTGAAATATTACTAAGATTTTTGAAGATCTTGTATTTGTGATATTTTAAAAACCAAAATGGTTTCTAAGGGCACTAATAGGAAGTTACTAGTGTGGGTCTCACCCAGCCTCGTTTTTATTTGTATTATTTTGAAACACAATTCCAAAAAAAAGACAATTATACACTACATTTTCAAAAAAAAATATTAATTATTATTTGTAGACTTCCAAATAATATTTTAAGAAAAAGTTTTATGCAATGTTTGTGCCTTAGTAGAGTCTATTAAATAGACTAGAGTTGCGGGGCAAAACAGATAAAATTCATTCAAGACTTTTTATTGCTGAATATGATTCATTGCCAATAAAGTACCCTTCAGCCAAAAATACTATTAAATCTATTGGTGCGTTCCTGACAAAAACGGCAACACTGGTCGCTTTTCAGTTTCTTTCTCAAAAACCAAGTCTAATCTTAAAATGATACGGCGACACTTTTCAAATAAAATTACATTTTCTATCAAAATAAGTTGGTTAAAAACAAATTTTAAAATCATAGAAAAAAAAAAGTTAAAAAAATTAATGCAACAATTTTTTTTTTTTCTAAATTACTTGCAATTTAGAAAAACCAAGGAAGTCGAAAATACAAAAAGTAGCTTAAGGCGGCCTGGAAAATAATTTGTTAATTAAAAATTTAAACATATTCTACCTTCAGTTTATAACAGAAAATGGCGATCAAAATCGTAATTTCGATTTTCGATTGAAAATTTTTATTTGATTTAAAAATATATTTCAAACAAGTTACAATCTAGACTCCTCAGTAAAATATGATCTCAAATCCTTAAGTTTTTGATGAATAGAAAAATGTGAAACTTAAGAAGAACGTCATTTAGTTTATTAATAGTTATCGACGTTTAAAATTTATAGAAGATTTACAATTTTAGATAATGAACACTAACTAGAAGAATTTTACTGTTTTTTTTTTAACAATAAACTTACCAATAGGACGTAAATCCTCATCTTGATAATATGTATCCAAAATAATCCTCTGAGTTAAACTTTTTATTTTTTTTTTTTAACTTTATACAAGTTTAAATATCTTTTTAAAAGAATCACAGCTTCTATTTAAAATATCTCAAATTATCTATGCAAAAGATACTTTCTTTATCCATTTGTCATTAATTCAGCGAATGAATTAACTTTTTTTATTTTTTTATTTTTTATTTTACACTTTATTCAAACACCCGCGTTTAGTATAAATGCCTTCACATATTCTTCACACCCACTATACTATAGAGTTGAAATTAAAAATTCAAAAAAATTTTAACCACTTTTAAACTACCAAATTCCGACCGCTCGACGGTATAGCTAGTGGTATACTGAATATTTTGTTCGTATCGGAAAAAAGTTTCCAACACCTTAAATTGTTAAAACAAAAAGTCATAAATATGCAACAAGACAAGCGACCAACCGATCTAGCCAACAGTCCGACGAAGAAGATCCAATCGAAAGAGTGGATTTACCTTTTGCAGCTTGAACCGCAGCCGCAGCAGCACACAAACTATACAAAATAATACCAAGTGAAAAGTTGTTGGGCATAGTGACAGCAAAAATAAGCTTGATGGCAAAGAAGTGAAGAAGAAGCACAAAAGAAGTTGCGAGCTCGAGATCCCAACGGAAGCTTTGCGCCAGTTGCCCATATCAGCCAAGTTGACGTGCATTACATTACCTTGCCCGTACCTCTTGACGATAGTAAGTTAGTCGCTCGCTCGGTTCTTCAGTTGTTGTTGTTGTAGTCGTACCGATTTTACTTTCTTTCCACGAAATACTAACGCTTAGCATTCCATGATTGTCTTATGGGGGCCTTGCAGTGAGACATATCCGACTTGGAAGGGTCCTAAAGCAGACACAAAGTAAACAAAACAAAAAAGAAACGAAACGAACAAAACCGTTGTGGAGTTTCTCGTCACCCCGCCTTACTCCTAGCGGCAACATTGCCGCACCGATCGACGAGACGTGTGACGCCCGCCGCCGCTACTACTACTACCGCTACGTCGGTCGTCGTCGGAGAAAGGTAAGAAAACGAACGCGAAAAACCCATCACGCCTATAGTAAGTATAGTATCTTGGAAGAAGTATCTCTATCTTTTGTTGGCATTAACAGTGACTTACAAAATTACAGAAAAATCAAAAAAAGAAAAAGAAATACTGAAGAAAAAGTATCTGATGGAATCTGAGAATTCTGTAGGTGAGCAACTATTTTTTTTGGAAAACCCGTTGCTCGCCCTTAAATGAGGTTTGAAATGTGTCATGATCGCAATCATTGCAATTGGTTAGAGATACAAATTTCAAATGCAATGAGTTTTTTTCTTCATTTTATGACAAAAAAAAGCAAAAAAAAGTATCTCAAAGGCTTTCTCGTATGAATAAATTGACCTCTCCTCTATGGATGATGTGTGATGTGCATCGAATAAGAGCGCGTAAATTACGAGTTCATTTGTTTCTTTCCTGGCTTGAGATTAAAAATTCAAATATTGTCGTTACAAAGTTGGAAGTTGATGCACTTATGGAGGATAAAGAAATAAAAATAATGCACTTCGTGCAACAACTTTCGCTAGTGTTACATAGCGATCCAGTTTAAGAGTGTTTTTTTTTATTGTTAGCCATATTCGGAAGTTTAAAATTCCAATGCACAATACTGTTGTGGCGGTGGCAATGGCAGTGAAGGAAACGAAGCAATTTAATGGTGGTCAAGAGTATTAAGTCAGTGAATATGCCTATATGATATTGGAATTGGTGCGGCAGATCAGATGGAAAGTGGGATGGTTAATGCCTTTAATTGGCCAGAGAAAATCATGAGCGTGTTAAAAATATAATGAAATAAAATGTGTGGCATAAACCTACCTTACCTAGTGTGATGCATGGAATACATGTGGGAAAATTTATATATTTTTTTTTTTCCTCCATAGATGGAAATACTGACGGAAATGCTCGTATTTGTAGTTAGTACACGAAGATTCTCTAGAAAGTTCATTTTAAGTATAAGTTAAAAAAAATATTGCTGGAAGAAGTTTATAGGTAAGTTTATCTTCAATATAAAAGAAATGCAATGAAAAAATCCAGATAATTGGATTTAGGTAAGGTTTTGATGGAATGGAATAGTTGATAGAGATTTGGCATGTACGAAAAGTATAAATGTTTCGATCGGGCATTTTGTTCGATGCACAACTTTAACTTATTAAAAATTAATTTAGGTAAGTTTTTACTTACCAATCAGTAATTTATTTTTTTTTATCCTTATCTAAGAATAATCTCTGATTTTACTGGTACAGTTTAGAATATTTATTGAAGTTCGGTGATTTTTTGCATTACGCATACGCCACAGTGTCCAACGTAAATTTTTGAAGTCGGTTTTTTTATGAAGAAAAAACTTTTATTTTACAATTTTAAGTGATAGTTAGACCTAACAAGAATGCTTTCAAATAAGGAAACGGCGGGGCTCACGCGGCTTGTCCAGACAAAAGATAACCGAAGTGCACGTTTAGAAAAGGACAAAATTGAAAAAAGAAATACTAAATTGTTTATAACTCCGAAGACATCCATCTGAATTTCACCAATTTTTTATTGGACCATTCATAAAATCATAAATCGGTCCATTAACAAAGAAGTACTGCCCAAACAGATATATATATGTTGCCATTTGTGAAAAGCACTTTTTTTACAAGCTCAGGCCTAAACTTAATACCTCATTGCAAAAATCGGAGTGTGAGACGGGCATTTTTATAGCTACCGAGCCTCAATCTTCTTATGACCAAAGTTGTAGTCTTGTAAAAATGAGGTGAATAAATATACCCTCTTCTTGGTCTATTACTTAGAATGCTTACTTTTTTAATACACGTTTTTTTTTTTTTTGTAAACATAAAAATGCATATAACACGATAAAATAATTTAAAATACAAACATAGGCTTTATAGATGATATCTTAATATTATGTTTCCAAAATAGCCAGAACTAAAATTAGTTCTAAGTTATGTTTTAAGATTAGACTCAGAAACATTATTATGCATGAAAAATAGTACTCATACGCCACAGTGTACAACATGCTGGAAACCATATTACAGTACTTACCTACTTTTAAGAAAATTAAAATGAAAAATTAATTAACGAAATATGTAATTCGATGAAATATACAAAAAAAAAAAAACAAAATCGACCCGATTTTATATTCGTTTGAAAAATAAAAAAATTCGTATTCAATTCGGCTTAGTTTGTTTTTTTTTTTTCATTTCTTGTTACTCCGTTGTATTTTCATTGCGGAACCAATTTTAACAATAAATTGGCTAGGAAACAATCAAACACTTTTGTGGTTTGGTTTCGCTAATGTTTTGTTGGCATATGGAGATTAAAAAAAATCCCTTTCGCATATTTAATTTGCACAGCTCTGCGTAATACATTTATGTAATTGAATTTACAATTATATTTATTTTATTTATCTTATATTTATGTAAGAAATAGTTGGATTAGTTTCACCATGTATAACTTAAAAATTGCTTGATTGATTTTAGTGATCTCAGTTTTATTGCATTCGTCTTCCCTCCTTTTAGCAGAATAAGTATTAAAAGTACGGAAAATCATGGTTTCGAAAAGTTTTCCAATGCATTGCAACAAAAAAGGAGAAAATCTCAAAAGGACATCAACAGAACAGGGAATGCTGGCTCGTGTAATTCTTGCAGACCACGTTGTGTGTATTATCGTTTGAAAGTTGATTCAGTTGCGAAGTCCTTTCATTGCAAACCATTTCTATTGCTGTTGATACGTGCACGACGATTTATCAGTATTTTTTTTGGGGTTTTCGATAGCTATTGCATTTTAATGCCATTTAAATGAATACGAGCTAAAGATCTCAAAGTACCGCATGGGAGGCCATAAAAAAGAGCTTACTACTGCGGGAAAGTGTAAAATACTGCGCAAAAAACAATGAAACTCACAGAGAAAAGCGTTAAAAGTCGTGGAAAAAAAGTGGAAAAGTCTACGAAAAATATGCAAAATGCCGCAGACTACATACTGTGGAAAAAAGCGCGTACAACTGGTGAAGGATCGCGGAATACCTCGGAAATTAGCAAGTGAGGTCTTGAAATAGAGTTGTTTTGCTTAGTACCATAAAAAAAGTGTAAAATATTGAGGAAATATGCGAAGAAAAGCGTGGAAAGTCGCGGCAAAAAGTGTGAAAATCTCCGGAAAAATATGTAAAATACTACGGAATACTGCGGTGAAAAGCGCGAAATACCATGGAAAAAACTGCAAGGGAGGTTATGAAAAAACCTTCAGTACCACGAGAAAAGCGTAAGATATCATTGGAAAAAGCGAAGAAACTCAAAGAGAAAAGAGTGGAAAGTCGAGGAAAAAGCGTGAAAAGACGCGGAAAATATGCCAAATCCCACGGAATAGAGTAACAGAAAGCTGGGAATATCGTGCCTAAGAGCGCAGAATACTGAAGAAGTGGTGAAAGAACTTTTAACCACCACGCTTTTTTCGTGATATCTTCCTACCTTTCTTCCCAAGGTATTCCACACTTTTTCCCGTAACTTTCTATGTGTTTTCCATGACTTTCCACGCATTTTTCGCGACATTACAAGTTTTTTCCTCAGTCTTCTGCTTTGTTCCATGATTCTTACATGGACAACTGTATATGTTTGTGAGTCAGTAGCTTCTGTAGTTCTATTTCAATAACAAATAAATAGTTTAATAAGAAAATAGATATTAGTACACAATTAAAATCACTCTGCAGAACAGGACAACGTCTGTCGGGTCATCTAGTTTTGAATAAAAATAAAAATTGATTACTGATGCTTAGAAACGGACATCAGCTCACGTGAAAGTAAATAAAACTTTACTTCTGTTTTAGGACAGCAAAATCATACTTTTTTTCAAAAAAGTCCATACCAAACCAAAGCGTTTTGATATCTTTAGATTTGTAGGGTATTTTGCTTTATCACAAACTTAAATATATGATCTGAAAAGTTTCCGAACTTAATGTATAAGAAATGTGGTTCGCATCTTGTGATGAGTACTCAATAAAATTTTAGCCTTACGGAAAACAGAATTTTCTGCGTAAGACGCCCAACTAGTTCACGAAGAACTAATACCTAGTGGCTGACACTTTCAATAATTTCCTAAATGAACACTTTGCTTTTGAAGTTAAATAAAAACAATAGCATTTTTTCATGGCACACAGTAAAATCGAAACTGTACCTAGATTATTGCAAAAATATTTTACATTTTCAGGCTTTTGTAAAACATATTTTTGAGACCAGATAAAAAACTCATAATGATTACTTGTACAATTATTTCGCACGTAACAATGGCATACTTTCCTAATTACTAATGCAGTGTGCTTCGAAATTGAAATTTGAATCAAACCTAGCAGCATCATTTTGAAACTTTTTACCACGATACAAAAAAAAAATCAAAAATTCAAATAAGATAACAAATTGAATTACCAGCCTATTAACACAACTCATAACAAACACTAATCAAATAATGATATTTTTTTTTTTTTTGTATTTACGAACAAAACAAAAAACCTACTCTCACCTGCAGCGACTGCCGAAGTGTCGACTTTGTTATAGGAACTACATTGTGTTTGTGCTACCAGGCAACAGGTGTAACATAAACATTACGCTACACTTGTTTTTCATGCTTCCTTCCGCAACAAACAAATTACATTGATGCGCTCGTGCACCTCGTCAGTCGTCAGCGTAATTATGCTGTCACGCAGTTTATCCCAAATTCAAACTTAAAATGGTGCTCGTCGCATCATTTGAGACGAAAGTTATGTCTTCAAAATTTGTGTATAAGTTTCCATGTTTCCATTAATCATTCTTAACCATGAAGGCTGTTTCGTAAATATTTTGTATACAGACAGACACAAAGTTTCTGGAAATGAGCAAAAAATTCATCAGAAGAAAGGTAAAATGTTATATTTTTGTTTTGTATGCCACAATTGATGAGTCTGCTTTTTTTACAGTCATTATGGTATTATATGGAGTATTGTTATTGTTATACTTTTGTTACTGCTAACATGCTTGTTGCTTAAGATTATGGCAAAAGAAGAAATGTAGTACTTATATTTACATCCGGTTATTGAATTAACAGCTTTTAGGAAGTGATTATGACGAATGTGGCGAAATATGGAACAATACAGCAGGACTTGGATAATTAAGATCTTGTATGATTCTATACAGAGAGGGTCTTTCTACTTAAATGCCTTCTCAGCCCGAAGGAACAGCGATTGGCAAGAGTAATTTTTTAGGGAGCGAAACTCAACAAAAGCTGAAACACCAAAAATGAGAGATATGGGTATCAAAAGACTGGAATTAAATAGATGCACAAGATGGTGAAGTAAAAATATTAAAAAAGCTAACAAGTCCGTCGTAAATTACTTTTTAAGTTCAAAGATTTACGACTTTTGCTGACCGCGTTTCTCTTAATCTTTTGGCCAGCCAGATACCAGCAGCAAGCATAGACGACCAGTGGAGACATTGTCAACAGGCCATTAGTAGTGCCGCCACTGATGTGCTGGGTTTCACAAGGCGACCACAACGAAACTCCTAGTTTGACGAAGAATGCCGGCTGGAGCATGCAGCTAAGAACGAGGCCTATCAGGTAATGCTGCAAACAAGAACCAGAGCCGCTGAGAATGCAGTCCGAGAGCTCTACTGGCAGAAAAGAAGAGAAGAACGCCGACTTCTCAGGAAGAAAAAGAGAGAGAGCACGAGAAGCGGGCGGTCAAGTCTATTGCGGATTGTACCGGCAGAGGAGATGTTCGAAAATTCTACCAAAGGGTAAGAAGATTTACCCAAGGCTACAAGGCCAGAACAGAAGCCTGCCGAGATAAAAGGGGGAATATGGTAGTAGACACAAGACACACAGTCAGTGCTGAGGATCTGAAAGGAGCATTTTTTCATGCAACCTATTTAACATCGTTCTTGAAGCAGTTGTACGCAGATCGCAAGTCTACGCCACTGATAGAATTTATCAAAAGGCAGTTCAACTACTTGCTTATGCAGATGACAGAGACATAATAGGCAGAACAAAGCGAGCTGTGGTTGATGCGTTTGCCACTATTGGCAAAAATGGGATTGGATGTTAATGAAGACAAAACGAAGTATATGCTATCAACGAGAAGGGAAACTCAACATCGAAGACTCTGCCAAAAAGTCACGATGGATAGTTAAAACTTCAAAGCAGTCAAGGACTTTGTCTACCAGGGATCCACTATAAACTCAAACAACGACATCAGTGTAGAGATCAAACGGAGAATAATTACTCTTGGCAATCACTGTTTCTTCGGGCTGAGAAGGCATTTAAGTAGTAAAGCCCCTCTCATAGAACCAAGGAAACGCTATACAAGACCTTAATTCTGCTGTACGGGGCAGAAGCATGGGCGTTAAAAGATTCGAATGAAAATTAGCTTGATTGCTTTGAGAGAAAGATTCTTCGAGTGATTTTTGGTCCTGTGTGTATGGAAGGAGTATGGAGAAGAAGATTCAACGACGAGCCTTACGGGCTGTACAGCGACGTAGACCTGGCCAAGAAGCTGAAAATTCAGCTGCTGAGATGGCTGGTACACGTGGAGCGTATGGACATCAACGCACCAGCCCGACCGTAATCCATCCTGGATTGTAAGCGCTACCTTAAGTAAGTAAGTACTCAACGTTTTTTGGTTTTTATTTTTAGTATTTACTAACATAAAGTCACTCAGTAGAGTTACACCAGTTTACAAAATATCTCCTCCATAAAAAGAAATGCAAAATTAAACAACACTCAGGTATACGCATAATTGTGTTGAGTTTGGATAAATTGTGATATTTAAAGGTTTCTGTCGACATAGCACCATTAATGACAGGTGTGTTGTGATTGTGATGCGTAAAAACCATGAAAATGTCGCATCAAACCCCATATAAAAACAACACGTTTATGGGTGATTTCACATTGCAATCACCACGGCCGGCATCGCAGCCGCCGCCGCCGCGTCATCAATTAAAATGACCTTAACATAAAGTGTCATTCAAACATCACTTCACATCTTTGTAACCGTTTCCCTTTCCCGGTTATCGATATACCATTATTAAACGGTAGCACTTTTGTATTCATATCAACATCTTAGACATTTTTTGCCGCATGCATCGCTGCCACATCAATCATATCCAACTTCTCTTCAGTTTTACGTGAGTGTTAATAATAATTTAACCGCTTTGTCCCTGCATGAGCGTTGACCTGAATTTTCACTATAATATGCAAAAGGTAAGGTAAAACCCGGCATATTTTACTGTTAACATTAAAAATGATTCTTCAATTGGCAAATATCCAAAATAATTACTGAGTGTATTTGAGTTTTGCGGTTAACATTTTTTTTTTAGCAAAGCAGTTTCCACACCTCAAAAAAATTTCAACTCGAATAAGTTGGTATCTGGCAGCATTCACAGAAATCATCGGATTTAAGAAAATCGAAAGTTGCGTTTTGCGTGATGCGGCCAGTTTTTTTTCGAATAGAACCAACTGATCTGTAGTTAGGTGTTATTAAACCGTTATTAAGAGGTGATTCTGTTGATTTAACGATAGTGGTGTTATGTAATGTTTCAGCTACAAACTATATGTTTGCAGCTTCCTTTCGGATCTGCACTCGAATGCCAATACAAATGTGCGTTCATGGACAAATTATTACGTTTTACGCAATTTTTTTCCATTCGGTACTAGCAGATGACTTTTAGTGAGCCATTTACTATTACCAGACCACCATCACCACCACCGCACAGTGGTACAAAGACGCGACGAAGCGGTGCCGCGTGTGCCATCACAACACAGTGGGACAAATGAGTCCAATAAATTAGACTACTCTTTGGACAATTCTGGTCACTCAGTAGCATCTTGTGAATTATGTTCTTGACTGGTGGCGCCAGTCACTGGTTCTCTACAGGTCTTGGCGGGGGGCTTCCCATTTTCAAAGGTGGTGTGGAAAACACCATCTAGTAGGGAGTCTCCGTGCTGGCAGGATGCTGTGCTTGATTTGCGTTGAAATATCTGTGTCTGGTGAGGAACTGATTGACGTTTTAGTTAACATCAACGTGCAGCCAACGTCCAGCGTCCTCTGCTTTCAGAGCTCCGCCGTTATTGCCAATTTCCACTTCGTTGTCTCCTGCGCCTCTTCGGTTGCTGCTTCCACTAAGGTTGCCTCGTTTTTTGTCGTAGACGTATCTACTTTCTCTTCTGCTAGGAGATCGATGGGAGTTGGCGTTATCGCCAACCTTGATGACTATGGTTCATACACCAGTCTTAAGGAGCTGGCTACACGTAGAGCTCCGTGCCTATCCAGTGTTGCAATATGCTTCGGGTATTTTACTTGTCGATGTGCAACTGTCAAAACCGCACATCCATAAAAGAGAATGGAATATGTGGTTGAAACCAGCAGCCTTCTTTTGCTTGACTAAAAGTCCATGATTGTCAGTATTCTCTTCTTAGTGGAAGAGGACTATCTTCGTTTTTTCTGTGGAGTTCTAAGATCGTGTTCGTCCATCCAGGTCGGGTGACCTAATTTGTCTTCATTTGCACTCTTTCGCTATTTCTTCATCAATTTCATCTGCTTGTCTTACACGGAAGGAATATTCTGGCATGTCTAAGCGAAAGATGCAATCAAAGGAGATATTCCAATGATGGATCTCTGATCTGCTCCGCAGCTGTTTTCTTTCCTTAGTGAGAAATCTGCGGTTTCGTAGATCAGCTCTTGAACTTTGAGGTGGTCTTCCATCATTACAGAAGGTAGTTTGGACCCTTGAAATTTTGTTCAATTGCATGAAACATGTCACTGCGCCTAGCTGATCTTCCTGGAGTGAAGCGGTTTCTTCTTCGTTTTTATAGGCTGTGATGGCACCGTTTTTAACGTAGTTTCTTGTCCACTGCCGATTTGTTGTCTTACAAATCTTCGAAATCTTTTTATAATTTTTTTGTTTGGTGTTTGGTGACATCTGGCAACACTTCATCCCTACTAACGCTTCAGTCAATCAAAATCTTCCCTAACAATTTAAAAAAAAAAAAACTTTAGGCCAATTTTCGAAAACTTGTTTTTTTTACTAAAAACTGTTATTAAAATTTCTATTTTTTTTTTTTTAAGAATGCATAACTTATAGTACCTATCGCAATTAAAAACGATTTTGTTCACATTTTGGATGTAAAAACCCCTCTGTGCGACGCAACGACAACGACGCCATTTGAATCTTCTTCATAGATACCCCCATGAGCTGTTGTTGTGATCATATTATTCAAGCCTTTCGACTTTCAAAGCAGTCACCTGAACAGCACTGACTCTTCCGAAATATCTGCAGTAATTGTAAATCTGTTGTGGATTATAACCTTGTAGCTTTGTAAGTGCAACTTCTTCAGATCACAGCAGACAATCTCCATCTTTAGATTGATAAGTGCATCATCGTTTGAACTATAAATGTAAAAAAAAAAAAAAAAAATTACAATGTATAAAAGCGAAACAGTGCGAGGTAAAATCAACTTCATTATATACTTATTTCAAAATCGATTCATTTTTTGCAGTTACAATTTTATATTTGAATTAATTGAAGATGAAAGTGGCGAAGATCAGATGCATTGAAGACCAAGATAATTATATGATACGTAGCCAATCAATTGTGATTGCAAATTCAAGTGCTATTAATCGGAATTGTTGGTATCATTTTTTTTATGATTTTTGTTATAAAAAAGTTATTAAGTTGTAAGTTGCATAACTTTCTAACCAAAATAATCATTTTATGCGGAAATTAAATGGAAGAAGAACAAAGTTATCAACTACTTAAATCCTCCAGCTCAACATTAAAACCTAATAAATTTGACAAAAGTGCAAATAAGCAAGTTCGCCATCAAAGCTTTTTCATACAATTGATCACTGTGTTTAGATTTAATTATAAAATTAAAATAAGACACGAATTATAAATAGTGAATGGTATTCAACATCACAACAATGCATAGTAATTGATGGAAATTGTAACACTTGGAGTAGAAAATTTGCATGTTGAACACCATTAAGCACTTTGTAGTAATAAAATATTATGTTTCCAATGTTTTGTGCATATAATTTGTATTGTTTTTTTGTTTTTTGTTTTATTTCTGAGATTTAAAATAGAGTATCTGTGACAAAAAAATTAATGGTAATTATTATGACACACAATTCAATTTCAAGTTTATGATGCTTGAGATGCTTTTGTCTTTTTGCCCCAGATTATCGTCGCTGAGCTGAACATTTTTATAATTTGAAATTCAAATCATATGAATCTAAACACACATCTTAGGAGGTTATTATAATATTTAATTTCCGTCTTATTTCAATCAATAATTATATTGATGGTCAAATAATTGTGAAATATAAATTGAGTCCCAGATGGATGAGTTTTTTTTTAAATGAAAAGATCCACATTTTCAATGCCAGTCTGAATTTTTAGAAAGTAGTTTTTCTTTTATGCACAGTAAGCCTTTTGATGTTATCTATTAGGTATGTATTGGCAGTGTTTATGGAATTTCCTAATTATTTGCTTACATTAAGCAATTAGGTATCATCATAACTGAAATATTAAGAAATGGTTTTTTTGACAAGATCTTAAATTTTGAAAGAAGGTACCTGCTTGAACTTCAAAGCCATTATTTCTGTTAGTGTAACCAAACATTATATTTTGCATAAATTAAAGGAATTATTTTTTTTAAATATATCTATTCAAAAATGAACTGAAACGCTGTTCTTATTTCAGTATTAAAATAAAATCCAATTCTGGATCTCATGTACTTGCTCTTAGGGTCAATTATTCCGTATATGCTAAAGCTACTTACATAAAGTTTTTAAAAACAAATCTAAATATATAAAACAAAGTCGGGTTACTTACACGATTTATAACTCAAGAACCGCTTGACCGAATTTAATGATTTTCGATTTGTTGGATTCGTCGTCTCCTATCCGAATAGCGGATTAACTGTTAAAGTTTCGAAAAATCATGGCCTCGAGACGTTTTCTAAATGCATTGAAAAAGAAGAAGAAAATCACTAAAAAAATTAAATGCCATCCCTGATACATGACGCAAACAGAATACGGAATGCTGGCTCGGGTGATGCCAGTAAATGGCGTTGTGTATTATCATTGCATACCATTTATCTAGCTGTTGATGCGTGAACGACGATCAGCTTTTTTTACAGTTTTCGATAGTTATTTCAGTTGAATTTGAAATAAATGAATACAAATTAAGATCGCAAAACACCGCATGAGAGGTCATGAAAAGAGAGCTTATTACCGCGCGAAAACCGAAAAATACTGCTGGAAACAAAGAAAGTCACAGAGAAAAATATTGGAATGTGGTGGAAAAAAATGTGAAAAGTTACGAAAAAATATGCGAACTACCGTGATAAAAAGTCCGGGATACCGTGAAAAAAACGTGGAATACTGGTGAAAGATCGCGGAATACATTGGAGAATAGTAAGGAAGGTCATAAGAGTAGTGTTGCTATTACGGGAAAAGCGTAGAGCACGGCACAGAAAAGCGAAGTAAGTCATAGAAAAAAGCGTGAAAAGTCGCTATAAAAAGCGCGAAAAGTCGCAGAAAAAAGCGTGAAAAGTCGCGGAAAAAAGCGTGAAAAAAAGTGAAAATGACTTAAGCCACTTCTTAAATTGCCTTGAACTCCAAACACAGTATTCCATTTGTTTTTATTGAGAAGGATTCATTTTTAGAAAGAAAAATTGAAAATCGTTGAAGCAGTTTAAAAAAAAAAAACTATTTGTATTTGTATTTAAAAGTTCTCAAACCGTGTTTAAAAAATAAGTTGCCATTTTTTAGAAAATATTACTGGACATCTAAACCTAAAGTTTCAAAAAAAATCACTCACCTGTTTTCGAAAAATCGATTTTTGAAAAAAAAATTGAAACTTTTTTTAAAAATCCAAAGAATTTTTTTTTTTAATTTTGTAATCAAATATGTCATTTGAAAATCGCTAACAACCTTTTGTGTAGTAAAAATTTTCATCGAAATCCGTTGAGTCGTTTACAAGAATATCAGAAAAACAAAAAACGGGTCTATGGGAGGCACCTACCGTTATTAACAGACGAAAAAATATTTTTACTTGCTCTATAGCGTAAGTATTGTTTCGTGTCAAAAAAATGAGGTTTTAATCAAAATCAACTACGATGATGGAGAAGACTAAAAAGTGGTTTCCGCCATGGCGTCCGTCGACCGACGCGTCTGTGGGTCTGTGCGGCTATGCGTCCATCTGTACATATTTCCACTGCCCAAACGCGATTTTGTTTGTATGTTTGTGTATGTATTGTGTAAAGTGATTGCAACAAAAATTTCATTTTTAGTTTTTCTAAAAAAAACTCGAACAAGGGGGAAACAGCGTTGCCGTTTATTTTAATTTTTTTTTTTGTGAATATCTCGTAAACGATTTAAGCGATTTTGACTAAAACTTGTGTACATATATTTCATATAACCTCAAATGATATTTTTAATTGAACAAAATTGCTTGAATGGCTTACTTACAATGGTGAGCGCGGCAATCTCAATCACGACCATTCATAAAAAAGAGAAATAAGGTAATTGCTTTGAAAGACCCCGTACGAAATGTCAAAATGAAACGAGTTGCGTGGTAGTTTGATTGTTACATCGAGTTCAATTTTTAAACGAATCATAAATTTGGCCTACATTTAGTACATTTATCGCAAAAATAGATATCTTTAACTCTTTTAGAAAATACATTAAATGCTGCAAAATGCAACTTTATTGAAAAGTAAGCCACTTTTTGACAGCCTGTGAAATACCCTTTTAGATTTATTATTTTTATAGGTTTTCTTGATCTACAAGAAGTCAAATAAAACATTCATGCCAAATTTTATAAGTTTTGCCATTATTTTTTTTAAGGATTTTCGATAGTATGCATAAAATTAGCTATATTTAGCTTTTCTTAAGGGTTTTAGATCGTCTTATTGTTATTAATTCTATTCGATCCGGCAAATACCATAAAAACATGTACATGTCTCTTATCTTGGTACTTAATTTATGAAACGAATATGTACATATGTAAAAGAAAAATACAAGAATTGCAAAATTGACTGGAAAAAATATTTAAATGATTTTATATGTATTAAAGCTTCTACAACACACAGAATGTAACTGCAATTGTTTTATTTGCTTCAAATATGCATGATTAAATGATTTCGACCATTAGAACGTCGAAAAATTGTATTTTGTAAGAGAGTACAAATTATAACTTTTTAGAAGGTCTTCCCGATCACTTATATTGAGCTCAAATTCCAAAATTTCCGCCCTAATGGCCATCCGCATATGTAGATGCATGCGGCTTAAATGTTGACAACGCTGTTCTATTTTGTTGTAAGTCGTTGTTTAACAGCATGAAAAAGTCGAATTTTAAAATCTTCTCATTAAGTGGTTTCCCAAGGTAAATCATTTCAAAAACAGACTCGGTCGCTTAAAGTTTTCCTTCCTTTCCTTACGTCTGGGAGTATTGGGCTGCTTCTAAGCATTTCTGCCACTTAAAGAACAAATCCTTTACGGCAAACGGAAAAATTGCCCAAAAGACTTTTTCGTTAGCTGGACAAATTTTCGGCTTCGTTTGCAGCAATTTGGTAAATAAGTTTGGGTTAACTACTTTTTGCGAATGATACAAAAATTATAGTAACACCGTTGATGATACATAAAATATCTGAAACATTAACTGGCTTTTGATTCATTTTCTCTCTGAGAAAAAAATTTATAATTTTTCCATTTTGTGGTTTCATCTTGACTATTTTTCGCAATATTTGCACTCACGGATTCGTTCGTACATACTTTTGAAGACAAAGCTAAAACTTTAGCTAAATCATTAATAATCTCCGACTTAATGACTATCTATTAGAGTTATCTATAGGTCTTAAACAATCCTAAACTTATTTTCTTCGCCAAACTACACATTATGTATTGCAACATTATCAATTTGATGAACCCAACAGGTATCTCTTATTTAATAATTAATTTGTATACACAAATCCAAAAACAAAAAAAAACATGTGTTTAACAAAACATCAAAATCAGTCATAGTCATTTTTGGTGTAAATTAGTCAGTCGGATGTAACACTTTAATCAATATCTTTTCTTATAAAATGGCTCCGGTCTCCGGTGAGAGAGAGATCAATTCATCAAAAAATGACTTGAAATAACAAAACAAACAAAAGAAACTGACGGACGGTGGGAATCAACTAAAAGCACATTAACATATAACATCAAAATCTGAAACTCAATCCGACAAAGTCAAAGATTTCCTTGCTAAAGGTAAAAGCCATTTAATTACTCATAAACATTCGACAAAACAATTTGCCATTAATTTTAATATGTATTCGCAAGAGTGTGAATAATTCCCATGACCGAAGCATGATGTTATATAACCACCCATCTCGATTGTCTTAGAGGTGCTAGACGACCCACTTTTTTATCTGTTGTTACCCGACACAAACTCTGTCCATCAAATAAAGCTATGGTGCTTCTTCGGTTTGCCACCTCTGAGGAAAGCACAAACTCACTATTGACATCGTAATGGTGATTTGCAAGCATCATTAAGAGTGTACTTTAGCTTAAGGCGATTTGTTTAAAAAAGTGCCCAAAATTCGCATCTTATTTGGAAAGAGCGTGTTATAGAATTGGCCTTACTTTCGCTAATGAGTTTGACACGAACTTAACCGTAATAATAAATTGATGGCTTAAGGATGGTTTTTGTTTTTCAGAAACAAAAAAGTTTGATCTTCGGAATTAAAACAACAACAAAATGTGATGTAATAGTAACACTTCACAATAAGTAGGTTAGTAATCAAATTTATTGTCTCACGTAAGACTGTCTAGGAAGTTTTGAGCAAAAAATTGTCCTTTTTTTCGACGCTGTTGTCGATCGTTAAATAATTAACTTATTTTAATATGTTTGTTGCATAAAATAAAAAGTTACTTCGGGCTTGTATGTAATCTACTTGATAAATTGGATCAATTATATTGGTCTTGTTTTGATCGGAGAGTATAGTGGTGATCATTTAATTGGTTGTTTGGAATGAAAATGTTGGCAACTTTCAGTCTGCCGTTGATTGAATAGAAAAAGACTTATCGTAGGTTATAAAACATAATGGATATCATGTTTCCTATGTTATTAACGGGAGTACAACAGGCGGATACAAAAAAAAGGTCTAGATCTGTTCACACGTTTGTGTACTCAAGTATTTCCGAGTAATAAAGTTTTGTCTCTGTTTATTATGTTGTGTTAAACTTAACGAATGATTTTTTCTGTTAACTTTTTCCTCACAGTTTAGTGAGGTTTTAGTCCGTTTATCCTACATAATACTCACCAAAATGAAGCTGTATCCTTTTTTTCCTGTTTAAGTCAAAGTAGAGCAAAATATAAAGGAACGGAATTCAATCGAAAAGGGAACGAAATATGGGGAATTTTCAGAACTAGGCGCCCAAAGATATTTCTCCAGTAGTTTTCAATCAAAATTGTAGGCTGTTATTTGTATATTTTCTCTTAAATTATAAGGCTAAGGTAAGTTTATAAAGTTAGTTGTCGCTTGTTCTTACCTTTTAAAATCTTGCAAAAACCAGTAGCTATACAATGTCATTTTAATTTTTCACGATTTTAATCGTGAAGTTACATGAAGTTACAATTATTACCTTCGCAATACCTATTATTGTGCAATAATATTGACCGTGTAAGGTTTGTGCAATATATTGAGTGATATTAGAAAAGTTTTCTTTTTGAATTTTTACTCAATAATTTTGGTTTCCACAACGAGGCAGATACAGAAAAAGCACAGAAACATAGAAATGTTGCCCAGTAATATTGAGTCGTGTATGGCGACCGTTTTTTTCCACAATATTTGTGAACAATATTACTACGCAAAAATTGATCAAGGCAATGCTACGTCGATGTCAAGAAGTAAAACAAAGTAATGGTTACTGGGCTTTATAATATCTTAATCGACAGTAACTCTTAACTCTTAGTTATCTTTGCGGTAAGATAATTCATGGAATTATTAACTTAATTTAACCCGAGTTATCTCTGAACAGTTTTTCAGTGCAGCGTAGGCTTTTTTTTTTTTATTGAACTGACGCTTTTATCAAAACACCATTTTGTATAATGCAGCCATCTATGTGATCAAAGCGAAGATTCTCACCGGTTTCAAAATAAAAAAGGGTTTTCCAATGGGGACTTGAAAATTTTGGATTAAATTTGTGAACGCACCCTTTCACAAATGAGCACACTGTCATCGTCAATTTATTCAGTAAACTCAACATCTTCATCATGACAAAGTACACGGTTGAGCAACGTCTGCAAATTATTAAAATTTTCAACCGAAATTCGGAGGTGGTGACCGCGACTTTGAAAGCGTTAACTCCAATTTTCGGTCTAGAAGACAGGAAATAATAAGTTTATTGCAAAAATTCTACATATTCGCTGTGTGATGTTGCCGTGCCAGTGAGACAACGGGTTGGTCCATAGAAAACGACCCCAAACAGTCAATTCCATTATGGCGTATTTTGCGTAAGGATCTCGGTTTACACCCATACAAGATCAAGCTGATTCAAGAATTGAAGCAGATGGACCATTTGAAGCGACGTACGTTCTCCGATCAGACTCTGGAGAAGATGCGCCAAGATGATGAATTTCATCGCAAAATTCTCTTCAGTGACGAAGTTCATTTTTGGCTCAATGAGTTCGTCAATAAAAAAAAAAAAAAGTTATTAGTCTGGTGAAAATCCACATTTGTTTCAAGAAACACCACTTCATCCACAAAAAATAACTGTTGGGTGCGGTTTGCATGCCGGCGCGTTATTGGGCCATATTTTTTCGTCGACGATAACGATCGTCCCGTTACTGTGAATGGCCAGCGTTATCGCGCCTTGATAACCGATTACTTTTGGCACGAATTGGAAGATATGGACTTGCACGATATGTGGTTTCAACAGGATGATGCCACAAGTCACACAGCACACTTTACAATCGATTTATTGAAGAGTAAGTTTGATGAGCGTGTTATTTCAAGAAATGGGTTAATTGGCCGCTTCGTCCGTGCGATTTAACGCCTCTAGACTATTTTCTTTGGGGCTAGCTTTGAGAAATTTTAAAATCAATAGAATGTCACCCATACGCCACAATGACCAGTTATAAGTTAAACTTCCAAAGTAATAAAAAAAAAGTATCTATCGCTGAGCAAATTATGAAACCAGCAGACCTTTTTTGACCATTAACTGATCTTTAAAATAATAAACAAAACGTTAGAAAAAGTAGAACATTTTATTTACTTTACTTATAGGAATAAATTATGTAATATAAAGATTATGAGATACAAAGAGGTGCTGTATTTTTTCTGATTAATTTATCTTTTCAGGCCCCTATATCTAGGGATTTTTTGTGCATTCTTAAAATTATAAATTAAAAGCAAACATTCTAATTAACTATTACTATAAGAGCATATCGCGCTATTGATCAAATCGTGTATTTAATTTATTTCAATGAGCACCATTATTAATCTTTTTAATTAATTTAATAATACATTATACAAAATTTAAAAATCAATTTATCAAAAAACCGTCGAAATCATTAGTGAAATTTTAGATTAGTTTTAGATGCTGTAGGCGTACACATAACGTATTCAAATGTAGTATTAAACTCCTACACAAAAGATACCTTATACCTAAGTTTACAAAAAATGAATAATTAAATTATACTTTATTTTATGTGGTTTGTTTGAACAAATCTACAGATTTAGATAACAGTTGATAGGACCAATTTATATTTATTTTAGTATGTTTTGCATAATAATGTATTATACTGGGACAGGGACTTTTGATAACACAAACTATTTTCTGATTTATGGGAAATTATCAGACTTATTTGAAATTGACAATTTGTGTATTCTATTGTGCAGACAGCACAATATACTTCAAACTACTTTTACTACAGAGCCCAAAGAAACTTACCAAATTGTTGGCATTTTCTGCATTGTCAGAATTATTGCGAAGATGCAAATTGAAAAAAAACTTTTTGATGGTGAAATATTCCATCGTAATATTATTTTAACAACTTTTTTACTTCAACACTAGAAAAAACAAGCTACAAGTCGAACTTATTTGCCCAAACTATTTGAACTGAACATTTTTAAAACTGACATCGTTCAGAATCCTGAAGAGATACAAAAGAAATGGTTAACATCTGGAGAGGCTTATAACACCTGCTGATTATGAAGACCAGCATTTAACTAGTGCGAGCGGTCAACGTGAACTTAATTTCGTGGTAGAAATATCATTTATCGAGGTGACCTACAATTTTAATGCGAGTTTGAGCAACTCGGATGAGATTTACGCATGGATACACAAATTTTCGATTACAAGGCTGCCTATGACAGTCACAGTTGTGTACTTTTATGTAGTTGACAATATACTATACCATTTGTTTGGTTTTGGAATCCAAGCTAAGATGCTAAATATCATAATCAGGATAAAGCTGGAGAATGCTCGCTGCTCCATCGAAATTGGTACCTAGAGCTTTTATCAAAATATTTGAAACTCTCACAACCAGTGGCCAAAAAACGCACTGTCCGTTCATCAGCCAAGTTGAATGATTTACCAAGCAATCAGTCAAGCGATGAAACTGGTTGAGGGTACCTGTTACAACACCTGCCAATTCTATTGAAAATTTGTAGCGGCAACCCTATATACCATACGTTGGTTTATTTATTTATTTATTTTAGCGTGAAACTCGATAAGTGAAAATAGATGAATGTTGAGACCTTTTAGCTGCTCAGGAGAGAGGGCCTCATGTTTCCAAATCTTAATGCGTATTATAGAACTATGAATGAGTGGATGGGTCGCCGAAACAATTTCTGAGTAAATTATAATGTAAATACCCAAAAATCTTTTTATTCAATTTAATTCAATATAATGTTGTATTACGGCTGGGAAAACTTAAACCCTTTACTAAAACTAATACTTAACTCCTAACCATGATTATGTTAATGAATTGGTTCCACTTTTCCATACACAGCCACACTATCAATATTGTGTAACATTATAACAAATCTATGACCCATGGTTAAAAATTTAACCCAATTAGTGGCAAAAATGTTTTTGATTTAAAATTAGAAAACCGCACATGAATATTTTAAACTGAGTATGTTAATCAAATTACCTATACAAATGATTTGCATAAATGACACAACACAAACACAAAACACAATCATACATTTCGAAAAGTTTATATTTTGATTATTTTAGTCTTTACTTTCTTTTTCTTTCTGCTGGCCAAAATTGATTCTGAAATTTCTTCAAAAGAGCTTTTCTCCAAAACTTGATTTGATTAATGCTTATTATGACTTTTTTATTTCCTCAAAACATTTTCATTCTGCGCAGAGGGAGATATTGTATTTGCCAAAAGAGTTTTTTTCTGGGTTTTAGCTTTTAATGTGTGATTTTTGTTGTCTTCTAAGACAATCCCCGGAATCTGCCATAAAAATAAAGATAATTTTTTAACACAAAAAAAGACCGTTTTAGTTAAGTGTTGTTTTTAATTTAGCTGTCCGTATCTAATTAAAAAAAATAACAAAAATACCTTATACATTATTAAAAGCCCTATTATGATGCTTTCTGGTTTTAACTAGAGCAGCAGCACCTCTAGGGAACTTGTTTAATTAAAGCTCGTATTAATTAAATCTTTAATTTATGATGGTAATTCTTTGTTTTAGTAGTGCGAGAAAGGGTTTCAAGTCGAAAGAAAGTTTATTTTGTTGTCTAATATCTAATACAGCTACTTGTTGGGCTTTTAATGAAATTCAATTAAAATTAATGGTTTAGGCTTTTGCGTAATATACCTGATTCTGTCAAACTATCAACTCATCTTGGATTTAAAAATGGAATACACTTTAAGTTATACCTAATTACAATACAGCATCAATTTGTTTTTAGATGCCGCAACACCGGATATTTAAACCCATTCTAAATTGCTTTAAGTATCTTGATTTTTATTGTAATTAGTTTTTAGTTACTCGTATCTGTTGTTTTGAAATTTCAGTTAAGTATAGGTACCTTATCTACATTATACATAAATTTTATATTTTTTTCTGAATTATAAAATATTATGCGACCCTTGCCGTGCATGGGGGTATCTTACTCACGAAAATTATCGTCGCCAGCATAAACAAAATCATAGGCCAAGTCAGGAAAAACATTTAGAAGGACTTTTGTCACCCAAATGTAATATATTTACTAAACGACTAAACTTTTCTTGCTTACTTAGGTCCTTACTTTGTTGAGTCCGTTGTAGTCCCCGTTTAAGGACCTTAAGGGGCATATATAGGACCTCCACTACTCCTTAAAATACACTCAATTATCTAACATACAAACCAAGTTTGAAGAAAAATATCAACAAAAAAAATATTTACTTTTGGCTACAATAGGCCCTCCCGTAAAAAAAATGAAGAACGCTATTGTAGAAGCAAGACTGGAGGATTGCACAAGAACTTATTACTTTTTCTTTCACTCCTATAAGAACCATCCTTGTACCACTAACAGTTCTCGAGATATTTGCGTTGTTTCAACCGTACCCTGTCTCCCCTCTATAGGTTCGCTCGTGTGCTTCGTGTGCGACCGAAGATTCAACCAGTGCGGCGTATTGAGTTCAACAGTGAGCGGCAAAATAAACTTATTGGACCATCGCACACTGGGGTAATTAAACCGGGGTAAGACCATTGAATAAGAAGAACAGGAAGGGGTGTAAGCTACACCTACAGTGTTGATGGGAGAATCACCAAAATCTTCTAAATTATGGCTCTATCTGTCAAAATGGTGCCCTAATACCTGTCAAAATAATGCCCCACCTGTCATTTTTCCCTCCCAGTTTTTCAGGGCCGTATTTACTTTTGTTCGTGACGAGAAGGCGCTGAATTTTGTTAACACTTTTGCTGCAGCCGATTTTAATGTTTTGTGTAAGATTGTAAGTTTATTTACAGTTTTATTCATTTATCTATCTGATAAGATAAATGTAAATCCATTCTGAAACAATCTTTTATTTTTATTGAATGCTTAATAACATTTCTTTTGGCGGCCCACCTATTTTTCATCCAACTGCACTCCGACCCTTTGTCATTGCATATGTGTTTGTGCAACTCACACTAGTAGAAAAGTGCTTTACTTATTTTTGAGAAGACCCATTCCTGTATTTCTTATTCAAAGGGTAAAACGAAGATTGTCAGCGAATAAAATTGAATGAATGAACATTTTACTCGTTTCATTCCATTTCATTCTATCACAAGCTTCGTTTTTACCGCGGTTCAATTACCCCAGTGTGCGATTTCGATCAAAATTGACAAATGAGATAATTTCCATACAAATCTAAAATGGGATAATTAATTTCCACTTCATTTGTATAACACCTATTTGTGCATTGTGAATAGGTCACACACATTTGTTGTGTATATGTGAAAGAGAAAACAAACTGCATCGCAAATACAAAGAGATGCATGGGAAAGAAGTCAAAACAAGCTTTAAGGCTTGCCCGAACCAAAGTGCGACAGTGCGTCACGACATGTGCGATACGATTTTTATATGAAAAACGTTTTGCGCTTAATCGCATTTATGAAGTTGTGTAAATAAATGTTGGCGTTGTTGTGTCGCACTGTCGTGTGGCACTGTCGCACTTTGGTTTGGGCAAGCCTTTAATCCACATCCTAAGACTCGAACGTACGAATGAAAGGCATATTGCAGATGAACATGTTCGTCGCTTCACCATAATCTTCCTATAATCTGCATTTATAAAGATGTCTGCATTTTGAATTGCTCTCTCTATCCAACAAATATGTTTTTTATATGTTGTGTGTCCTTTTTTTTGAAGATTTGGAAGTGCAGCATAATGGTGGATTACCATTGTTCTGTATTTCCAAATCTGCAAATTATAGGAACATTTTGGTGAAGACGAACGTGTTTTATCCGCATAATGACTTTCTAGTTTAAAGCTGGATTTGCATGGTTCTGCACTTTCAAATCTGCAAAAAAAGGCGACACAACACATAAAAACCCCAGTTGTTGAATAGAGAGGGCAAATTAAAATGCAGATATCTTCATAAATTCAGATTATAGGAAGATTATAGTGCAGCCGAACATGTTCACCTGCATTTGATCTCTCTTTCGTACATTAGAGTTTTAGATATGTATTTATCTCATTGTAGTGTTCTATAAATCTGCAGATGCATAATGAATGTAAATCGACCATTAGAATTAAAGACAACAATCCAACTTTGCTAACATGAAATGTAAATTTCCACACAAATCTACTATAAACTGCCACACCATCATGAGTACTACTAACAAAATGATGGCAATGCCCTTACCACCGCTACCCATGTCTACCAACATTCACAATAGCAATATTTCGAATTTGCCGACGACACCGCATCAATTTAATTGTTGGTAGCTCTGCTTAGACTTCGATTGACTCAGCGCGGTGGACACGGACGACGACGACGAAGAAAGAAAAAAAAAAGTTCAGCAACCCAAAAGTTCTGTGCATCACGTTTATACTTACAAAAAAATTAATTTTTAATTAATAAATCACCTAAATTACATTTATAAATCATCTACCAATTATGGCTGATTCGAAAAAGTAAGTAAAATCAAACAAATGGACTCGATTTGAGTGCTAAAATCATAGAAAATCCACTTTACGGCAAAGCCGACACACAAAACCAAGAAGAACCACCTTCAATTTTGCTTGTCATCTTCATTCAATTCAGCAGCAGCCAACTTTGCACAAAGAATTAAATTTAAAAAAAAAATTTCAAATAAAATTAAATCGAAAATAATTTATAATTTTAAATAAATTCGTGGATACGAATATATAAAAAAGATTAAATTAATTTCTAAAAAATATTTCGTCATGGTTTTCCAAATATTTGTGATGTGGAGTGGCAGCAAACTAGAAGCTTCTGTACCATCGGCCTTTGTTTCGTGACCAATTTATTGTTAAAATGTAAAAAAAACATCTTTTTCACTGTGTTTTTGAAAAGAAATCATTCTTCAAAACGAAGTAATTCTTGAAAATCATTAAAAAAAAAAAAATATTTTCTCCTAGTCACTACCTTTGCCGCTGTTTCCTCGTTTTTTGTTCTTTTTTTCTTTCTTTTCTTTTGCTTATACGTACCCTCGTCTGTCGTGAGGAATTAAAATGGCGTTGATAGAAAATGAATTAAATCCAGCAAATAGATGGTCGTATGTTTTTTTGTTCACAATTTTATTGCGAAATGTTGATTTTCTTGCATTCGTCAGTCAATTTCTAATCTTGGATTAATATATTATTTTTTAATTCGTTTCTAGTGATGATCTAGCTACCGCTATCCTGAAGAGGAAGGATCGCCCAAACCGTTTGATTGTCGAGGAGGCCATTAATGATGATAATTCAGTTGTTTCATTGTCCCAGGTAAATGATTTTCTTTGTTTTAAATTTATTTGTTTATTTATTATTGAAATAAGATGTACCCCTGCGATGTATGTATTATTCGCCCATTTATTATAACTTATAAGTATACCATGATTGCGTGCAAATTGAAGCAGAAATTAGGTCATGAACCTTTTTGGAAAGAGATTTCTTAAACTTTTTTGTATGTTTTGCTTGCCCTATAATTATGTTATAAATTATTTAAGTATGCGTAGTTTAACACACAAAACAACATTGAAATGTTTTCTGTTGCTTTATTTCGGTTTTTAACTTATTTTGGTAAAATTAAAATAGCAGAACTACATAAAGTGGAGACATGGAAAGTGAAGAACCGTTTTGTTTATCTTATCTGAATGCTAATCAAAACATTTCTAATAATCGGAGGGTTTATGATTTTGCTAACAAGAAAGCAAAACCTTTTGATAATCATATTTTTAAGTTAAATCTAAGCGCGGGCCATTCACCTGCAAATGAAGTTTGTTGATGGTACCGTCACGCCCGAACGTTACAACAAAAAACCCTTATAGGTATACCAACTTACCTAATACCTACCAAGGAATTCTCTTGGGGTTATCGGTAATGTTATTTCAGATGTCCTTACAATGTTTTGAAAGAATATTACCTCGAAAATTGTTCTCTTTAATATTTGCAATTTCATTAATTTTTTTTTATTGCGAAAGAATGAAGCTATGGTTTGAGGAAAGCGATTTTTTTGTAAGTATTTAACAAATTATTCGCTTTAATAAAAGGGGTGTTTCATTTGTAACGGATGTGACACATTTGACAAGTTTTTGCTTAGTCAAAGAGTTAGAGAGTTTCGCAACTGTAGATATGATTCATTCATAATTTCATAATTAAATAGATTCCTCGGATTCACGAACATTCAGTTCAGTTCAGTTTAGATGCTAGATTAGCCAACTGTTGCAAGAATTCTTACTTTTTCAGATTTGTTTGTGACATTTAGCCAATCAGAGCCTCTTAAGTGAAGAGACAAAAAGCCGACAGCAAATTTTGTGAGTTGAGTTATAACCCCAATCTAAGTATGCAGTTTTAGAGGCATACGCGTTCTGATTTCATTTTCAAAAGTGGCAAGTTTATTTTAACCTTCTGTGGTTTTAGGGGGGTTAAAAAACGCGATTATTTCAATTTAATTGAAATTTCTGAATGATGCTCTGTTCTGTCATTTTTACTAAGTCTAGAGACCTAGAGGTCTTGAACTCAAGATATATGCTATTTAAGCAAACCATTTTTGGAGACATTTCTGTTTTTTTTTTGTTTGGTTTTCTAATCTGAAATCTCTCCAAAAAAAAAAATTCTGATATGTCTGGCTTTAAAAGCTTATTTCTTGAGTTCTAATAATCAGATATTCACGATTAAGGTCTCCAGAATTAGGAAAAATGACAGAACATCAGTTTCAATATTAAAAATTTCAATTGATGTGGATTTGTCTTACTCAGATGACTTGGAATTATCGCGTTTTTCAACCCTTCGAAAACCACAGAAGGCGGACAAATAAACCTGCCAGATTTTCGAATTTGAAATCAGGAAGCGTAGGTATACCTATAAAACTGCAAACTCCGATTTTGGTTATAACTCCACTCCCAAAATTTGATGTCGGCTCTTAGACTAGAACTAAACTGAATGTTCTTAAACCCGAAGATTGTCTAATAAAGTTTTTAAAAGCTTCAACATCTCAAATAGAAATTAAATTTTATTTAAATTAAATCGATTGACATGACACGAGCAATAAAAGTAACAAACATTTCCAGTTTTCAAGTATTATTTTGGAACTTTTGTAATTTTTTTTTAGAAAATGCTGTATACATTTTGAAAAATCTCCAAAAAAATTCCAAAAACGTTAGAGCTTCTAATGAAGCGGGAGAGACTATTAATATCAGTATTCATGACATCGATTGGTTCACAAATATTTTCTTAATGGAAGTTTGCGTCTATAAGAGAGCAGGACGTGTAGGGTGAATGCACCAATGCCCGAACAGTCAACGGAAATTCAAGAAGAAAAAAAAAATAAAATAAATCTATTACGAATGATGCAAGAATACTTTTTTATAAAAAAATAAAATTGTGTTAATAATTACAAACATTAAGTTATAAGAAAATAAAAACTGAGGTAATGTCGTTTTCACCAGAAGCCGAACACTAACTGCCTAATTCTTAACACTGAGGTGCCTGGATCCGAACACCATAAACTTGAGTCGGCTTGAAGTCTAATTAACGTTTCTTTGTTGAGTTTCTTTATTTACTATCAAATATGCAGACAAAACTGAAGAGTTGTTAGGTGTACATTCTAAAGGTGGTTGGTTGACACGTTCGAGAAAGTTGTGGGTGAACTTTGTAAAGTTGATCGCGTTAGCGTCCAAGGGAAATGCATTTTTTAGTAATACCTACCAGAATGGTCTTTTTTTAAGAACATAACGTCCGCAAAAGTTGGTTTTTTTTTGTCACCGATTTTCTAACGTTACCTTTTGAACTGGTCCATTACCTAACTGTAGCTCAGTAGTCACTCGTGAGCCCTTTAAAAGCTCCAATATCCGATGTATCATAGAGAAGTGAGTACAACAACATGCAACGATACATGTGATTTATGCACATCTATCAAAAACACGGCTGGTCTTTGAATACTGTTTTTTTATCAGCCAGTTATTGAAATCGTTAACGACTTATTCATGGAGGGTGTTCGATCTCAGCCATTATGCTTCTGAGCGATCGTTTACCCAATCTGAAGGCATTCAGTTTACAACTTTACGTGGAGGTCAAATGTAAGGGAGTAAATATCACTACTGGGGGGATTTTCACCATTTGAAGGGAACACTTTTTTCGTTTGAGAACTTTACCTGTTATGAGTTTTTAAATCTTTGGGACCAACAACTGCTCCAGGGGCCTTTTTGTGTAAAACGAAAACGAACGAAAGTGTTGGTTTTGGCAATAGCTATCTCTATCATATGCGAAGAGAAAAATAGGGACAACAATTGTCAAAACGATCGCCTTCGATCGTTTTCGTTTTACATCATAAGACCCCAGTCTTCGGAGCTAAGCTAAAACATGCTTCATCCTTCGTAAACTCATTGTGTTGCTTCTTATTTCCCTCAATGCATCAGCGAGGGATAATTCGTCATATTTTTTTATGGTGACATTTTAAGAATATTAGTCGTAAGAGCCGGAAGCAGATTTCAGATCTCGATCCATATGAATGTTATGGGTAGTCTAGGCCATGGTGAAGACGAATACATTAGTTTGTCTGCATTTTCTCTGGACCGTCTGCCGGAGGTTTGGCCCTACTTGAAATGTCTGCCGTTGGTGTATTTGTTATCAGTGATTTTGTCGCATGGGTTATCATTAAATTTTAAGTGGTTATCCTCACAAAAATTCCTTATAATAAGTATTAAAAATGTACTAAAAAAGAAAATAATTTTCCTTTTTTCATTGATTTACAATTGATTATTTGTTTCGTTAAAAAAAAAACGTCCTGTCTTTTTCACACGAAGCTGATTTAAAGTATTAAAAATAAGAAAAAAAAGGAAAGCAAACTCATGAAATTTGGTTTCCTTTTCTGAACAGTTTAAAATAGGAATAATTTTTTTAATTTTAACTTTAAAATCACCCACGTCGTAGAAAAAATAAGGAGATTATAAAGTTAAAATTGTCTTTTCACCCGCGTCGTTTAAAATAAAACACTTTTTTTCTCATCATTAAAAAAAAACTCTTACATTGTTTTAACAATCATCGATTCAATTGTTGTTAGAGTATAGTGTTCTCAGGGATAAATAAAACTCCGAAACAGGGATAAATAAAACTTAGAAACCTAAGCGCAGGGTTCAAAATAAAAATTGAATCTAAAATAACTCGAATAAAGACGGTCTAGTAAATATATGTTGCAGTTCTGAAGAAATCTAAAAAAAAAAATACAAAACTGAATACTGTCTTTATCGAAAACTTTCCCAAAATTGAATGATGGGCAAAATGGGTGTAGATCCAACAGAATTTAAATATGTATATCTCAAAGGAAAGCTTATTACTAGTTCTTCATTTCTTAATTTTCGGACAAGTCCCACGCGAGGCCAGTTACGTACGTAAAATTGGTTGAGGTCGTTCTCCACTTGTGTGCGCCACCTGTTACGCTGCTTCCCTCTGTTGCGTACACCATCAAGGTTGGATTCGAAGACTCCTCGAGCTGGTGCGTTGATGTCCATGCGCTCCACGTGTCCCAGAAATCTCAGCCGCTGTATTTTCAGCTTCTTGACCAAGTCAACGTCGCTGTTACGCCCGTAAAGCTTGTCGTTGAATCTTCTTCTCCATACTCCTTCGATACACACAGGAACAAAAATCACTCGAAGAATCTTTCTCTCAAAGCAACCAAGCAAATTTTCATCCTGCCCAGTAGGAACGGGATGATTAAGGTATTGTATAGCTTTCCTTATTTCTATGGGAGAGGGCTTTACAACCTAAATGCCTTCTCAGGCCGAAGAAACAGCGATTGGCAATAGTAGTTCTGTTTGAGTTTATAGTGGATCCCAGGTAGACAAAGTCCTTGACTGCTTCGAAGTTAAAACTATCCATCGTGATGTTTTGACCGAGTCGACGTTGTTGAGTTTCCCTTCCCGTTGATAGCATATACGAGTGGTGTTGATTTGTGATCTGTGTACAACTGCTTCAAGGGCGATGTTCAATGTTTCTCAAAATCAAACGGTTCAGAGGTGTTTCTACCGACTTTGACGCAGCAGCGAGATTTCTCCTTTGTCATCCTGCACAAGCGGACGCTATCATACGCGAATCTAAAATCGATGAAGAGGTGGGTTGTATCGACCTGGAATTCCCGTGTTTTTTCCAAAATCTGTCAGAGCGTGAACATTTGATCGACTGTTGACTTGCCTGGCCTAAAATCACACTGATAGGGGCCAATCAGATCGTTGCCAAGAGGTTTAAGGTGATCACACCGTATCGACGACAGGATTTTGTATGCGACGTTTAGGAGGCTAATTCCTGTTTAGTTGGTACATGTCAGAGCGTCTACTTTTTTATGGCTCCATTCATCGGGCATGCTTTCATCCAACCAGATTTTACAGATGAGTTGGTGTATACTCCCTTCCAACCCATCTCCTGCTACTTTGAACAATTCGGCTGGTAAGTCATCCGCACTAGAAGCCTTATATGACTTAAGCTTGGCAATCGCTAAGCGCACTTCATCTCGGTCGGGTGGACGGAATTGTTGGCCATCGTCGTCCAAATTAAATGGAATAGCAGCTGAATGTTGGCTGTTTTCGCCGTTCAGGAGTCTAGAAAAATGATCCTTCCAGATCCTCGGCACTGACTGTGTGTCTACTAGCAAATTCCCCTTCTCATCGTTTGATTTTGTTTGTTTTTTTCTCTCGTCTTTATGAGTTCAAATAGTCATGTCTCGTCAACTGAGCATGGCTTAAAAGTTTTATACCTTTTCGGAAACTGCAATAATCTTGCAAGTTTTTTTGAAAAGATAAACCATTTTTTAGCCGTACAATGTTTTTATTAAAACATTACTTTATTGAGTGGAGACATATTGGTGCATTTAATGAGCTCTATCTATGGTCTCCGGTGTTTTTAAGCCTTGCCTCTAAATCAGGAAATTGTCATAAGCCCACATTTGAGATGCATTTCAATTCTGTCGGATCAACATCCATTTTTCATATAAATCATCCTTGTAAGTAATTTTTGTATATCTTTAAAAAATTGTAAATAAATAGGAGACTTTACTTTTCTGCATTCGATTATTTTTAAATGGAGAACACACTACACTACAATAGTCGCGTTCTAAGCGTAAGTCAAGTTTCAAAGTAGAGCTAGAGATAATACTCGGGAGCTCGACAGTTCGGACGAAAGTGTTTCGTAAACTTTTGCTTTAGTGAGTGAAGACCGTTCCGAGTGCACTTCACTGAAGTAAAACGGAAACTTGTCGATGCGAATTGTCACCAGGCGCTCACTTACCGCATTAAAGCCCAAGCTTCTTAAAGCACTTCCACGACTTCATCCTTTGCATTCCCTCTGCATCCTATCCCACCTCCTGGATAGCTGTTATGTCAGCCTTTAGCCTATCCAGGTTCTCCACTACTTGGTCGGTTGCACGTGGTCTGCTTAAGGACAGTACATACCATGCAATTCATAGTCCTTGTTTCGTTTGCCGGGTTCGTCAACATTAAGATCATCCGTATCCGAGGCATGTTTTTGTTTCGAAACAATTTTTTTTCCGTGATAGAGGAGTAACCCCCAGTCCTTTGTTCTTCTGGTTTTATGGTTTTATCGGCTCGGGTGGAGTGGAGAATGGATTTGTTGAGCATGTCAAGTTCGTTAAGTTTTTCTATACACTCCAATACTAGCTTGGAGTTGATTAAACATGAGCTGGGTGCTTTCATGTTAGCTTGACTGTTAGGTTATGTTCTGCGCATTTTACAATGGTGTTAACTTCAGCTTGAAATATACTTGCGGATTGGCCCATTGGTACGGATAGTTTGGTACTAGGCCCAAAAATTCCAGCACCTGTACCTTCCGCTGTTCCTATGGCAATGATTCTAGTTATCTCACACGAACTTTTAAAGAACTGGGATGAAACCCACCTTCTGTTTATATTAGAGAATGGCTTGAGTAGTGACTTCAAACCTGAAATAACCTACCCACACGTAATTAATAAAAAGTTGTTTCTAATTTTTTTTTGGTTTTGCTCAAAAACTATAAAACAAATCGGCTAATATTTAATGTTGTTTTGCTGTGGTAGAAAACACAAAAACACATAATGTGAAAAGTGAATTTTTTTTACGAGGCCTGCAAAAACCTAAGAGATGCCAAAGCCAGGGGATGCTATTGGAAACCAAAAGTAGTCTTAGAGTGGTGTGACGAAGATGTATTAAAGCTGATCAACTGCGTGCGAAAGCATCCTGAAATATGGAATGGCAACCATAGCCAATACCGTAATAAAAACCGAAGAACTAAAATATGGAATGACATCTCAGCTAAAGACTTTAATTCGAAGATTAATACCAATGAGCTTGTGGCGAAATGGTCCAATATTCGTGTTCAATTTCGCAGCCAATATCGCAACAAAAATCCAAGAAATGGTATAATCAATTGGAAATTCTATACAGCTATGAAATTTGTTGACAAGGACGAGTGGGAGGCGCCTCCTTCAAATGAATCTACAGTGAGTTTTATTTTTTCATTCAACTTGCATCATTAGTGGTCAAAATTAATTCATTTGTGTCATTTTTACTGTAGAACAATTTAGAGAGTGACAGCAGTGTAAGTACTGCTCCAGATCGGCGCACTTCTCGAAAACGATGCCGATCCATATCGACTACAGCAACATCAGATTCAGCTGCAAATGTTGTTGCTGAAAGTATAACAGCTGCGGTAGCGACATTTACAAAATCAAAAGAACAGCAACAACAAGTCGATGAATTCGAAACATTTGGTAAATATATAGCAAGCGAATTGCGTTCTCTAGATGACATTGCAATGGCACGTCGAATCAAACACAAAGTTAATCGATATTTTCTGGATGCTGTCGATGAGGAACAAGACAAAATGGAATATCAATCAGATTTTATTTTATCTGAAGACGCAATTAAACAAGAATAAATAAATAGTATTTAAGGAAATAATTTGTTTTAAATTTTAAATATTGGTAAACTGAAACTAGATTTACTTGACTTTTTGGTAGGTAGTATTGCACAGCACTGTATGTGGGACTAGTAACTCATTGTCCGTTTTATCAACTACTATACTATTTACCTTCATTCTGAAACCTCAAACGTTGTTTATATGAATCACCTTGCAAAGTTGAAAATCATTCTGACATCATTTCAAAAATATTTTAAAAGAAAAACAATCAAATTATTAAAACAAAAAAATATTCAAGTAGGGTAAAAGAGTAAAAAATCGAAAACATCAAATATCGAAACATCCTGCCAACTCGCAGGAAAAAAAGGATAGTAGGTCTGCTAGTCGACTATTTACACAAACAAACGCTGCTAGTTCCACGCGCATGTCTAAACCCTAGGGAAATGCATAACTTCTTAAAACAAAAAAAAAGAAAATGACACCCTTCGAAAACAGTTAAACTCTCAGTTTAAAAAAAATAATACTTTTTGCCCAACCAAGTACTCAATATTATAACAAACTTAGGTCGTCAGTGTAATGTAAACAAATGTCCAACACTATTTTTCGAAAGTTACTTAAAAAGTAATCGTATTTTATCCAAAGTCCAAATTGGTATAATAGTATATTTTAGGCTCAGAATCTTAAAATATATTATTTTTTTTAAGTCGCGTATGATAGCGTGAATAGAGACGAGTTATACAGAGCCTTGTCGTATCTCGGCATCCCTGCCAAACTCGTCCGCTTTTGCATGATGTCAATGGAGAAATCTCGCTGCTCCGTCAGAGTCGGTAAGAACTTTGTTGTTGAGAAAGGTCTAAGACAAGGCGACGCGTTATAATGCAACCTATTTAACATCGTTCTTGAAGCAGTTGTACGCAGATCACAAGTCAACACCACTGGTACAATTTATCAAAAGTCCGTTCAACTACTTGCTTATGCAGATGACATAGACATAATAGGCAAAAGAAAGCGAGCTGTGGTTGGTGCATTTGCAAGTATTGAATCGGAGGCGGCAAAATTGGGATTGGCTGTTAATGAAGACAAAACGAAGTATATGCTATCAACGAGAATTGAAACTCAACATCGACGACTCGGCCAAAACATCACGATGCATAGTTATAACTTCGAAGCAGTCGAGGACTTTGTCTTCCACTATAAACTCAAACAATGACATCAGTTCAGAGATCAATCGGAGAATTACTCTTTCCAATCGCTGTTACTTCGGGCTAAGAAGGCATTTAAGTAGTAAAGCCCCCTCTCATAGAACGAAGGAAACGCTATAAACGCTAAGACCTTAATCATCCCTGTCCTGCTGTATGGAGCAGAAGCATGGGCGTTAAAAGATTCGGTCCTGTGTGTAACGAAGGAGTATGTAAAAGATTCAACTTCAAGCTTAACGGGCTGTACAGCGACGTTGACCTGGTCAAGAAGCTGAAAATTCAGCGGCTGAGATGGCTGGGACAGATGAAGCGTATGGACACCAACGCACCAGCCCAGAGCACCAGAGTCTTCGAATCCAACCCTGATGGTATACGCAGCAGAGGGAAGCAGCGTAACAAATGGCGCACACAAGTGGAGAACGACCTCAACCAACTTGGCGTGCGTAACTAGAGCTAAGGATAGAGCTGGCTGGAGAGGCATGTTGGATGAGGCCGTAATCCATCCTGGATTGTAAGCACCACCTTAAGTAAGTAAATAAGTAAGTTTGACGGAAACTCAAAATAGCTTTTAAAATTCTGAGCGAACAAAGATACATCATGTGAAAAGATTTTCTGTTGAAACTCACAATAGAGCTTATAATTTAGTACTGTCATCAACACGTCTTCTTCACTGCGAGAAGATACACATTTTTAACTAAAAAAATTATGAAAATGTCGCTTAGATCACTCCAATGCTGAGTTGACGAAATGTGTATGTACCGTATTTAAAAATGCGAATTGTACTTACTGCACGCCGATTTATGTTTGTTATTCTTACGAGCTTTCATTGTTTGCACGTGTTCAGATGCATTGATGAACCTGTAGTGTGTGTACTCCGACTCTGGTGTTCTGTGTAATCCAAGGCACTGTCTTAGGCACTGACGTTGAACCATACCAGTTCAACTCAAAGACAATCATCGGCCTTATGAGGGCCAGCAAATCACCTTCGTCAGTGCAAAAGCTCCCCTAGCTCGTTCTAGAGCCGCATCTATATATGTCATTTAAATACAGATACTGATCCAACCAGATGGCAAGGTACTTACTTTTACTCTCCAGTGGCTGTCAAAATGGGCCTGCGACCACCGGCTTGCGCCAGTTCTTTCTAGTACCCCTTGAGGCCCAAGCCAAAGGCGTCCTAAACAGAATTATTTCAGATTTTTAAGGGTTGATTTTCAACTTCCAGTCATCACAATATTGCTTAATCTTGTCGTAGTTATACTGCAGAAGAATTCTGATCACCTCAACTTTTGGATCTGATTTGATTTATACACGATTAGATCGTTGGCATACGCAATTCACTGGTTTAGACTACCTATCACCGCTCCCTGCTTAAAATCCTTTTTAATATTAAAAGTTGCGGTAGGAGTTACACAGCCACTTTTGACAACAAACGTTCTACCATGCCAAGTCTGGTAAGCTTTAGATATAGACCCTCTAACTAAACGGTATCGAAAGCCTTCTCCAAGTCAATTTGGCAGGCACACATGCATTTCTTTTTTTTAAAGATTTGTCGTAGTACAATATTAGATATACCATCGACCCTGCTGACTTCTCTTTCTTTAGTAAATCGAAGATGAGCTGAAGCTCATTAACGTTAATATGTTAATAACGGCGATCAGGGCGTTTGCAAAGTGATCTTAATTAAACCCGTTGAACCAATGTTATCCGATCGTTAAGTACTCTGATCATCGTATGTGGCAGCCAGTGTTATTAAGTGTAATTCATTGTATAATTTATTAAACATAAAAAAGAACAAGAATATTACGAAAATTAATATTTTTTTTCAACTATTTGTATTTGGTGTGTCGTTTTAGTTCGTTGATTGGTTATAGAGTGTTTCAAATAAATCTGTAAAATTATTTGTTTCCTTTCAATTCAAAACATCACATTTAATCCCAGAGGTAACTTACCAAACTTGTTGAGTTAACCCCGAAATCAAATTTGACTGAAAAACATCATCATCATCATCGGCTCGACAACCGGGGTCCGGTCCTGGCCTCTTTCAACAAGTCTCTCCACCTATCACGGTCTTTAGCCAACGCCATCCAGTTGCGCACCCCAAGGCTTTGTGCGTCCTGGTCTACGCCATCTCTCCAGCGCAAGCATGGTCTACCACGCTGCCGTCTACCATAGAATGTACCGCAAAAGACTTTCCGAGCAGGTTCCTCTTCGCTCATACGAGCTAGGTGCCCTCCCCACCGGAGTCTACCGAGCTTAATTTTTGTCACTATGTCTGCTTCAAGGTAGATTGCGTACAACTCATGATTGTACCGTCTCCGGAATCGTCCTTCCTCACATATTGGGCCAACAATTCTCCGTAAGACTTTTCTCTCGAACGCGGCTAAGAGGTCACTGTGCCTTTTGCTAAGCACCCAAGTCTCGGATCCATACATGAGTACTGGCAGGACCATGGTCCTGTACAGCAGCAGTTTTGAAGTTATGGTTAGATTTCTGGATTTGAATAGCTTTGACAGACTGTAGTAGGCTCTGTTGGATTTGAGAAGCCGCCTGCGTATTTCTTCTTCTATGTTGTTATCGGCTGCTACTGTTGACCCAAGGTATTTAAAGGATTGCACCACTTCAAATTCGTGCTCCGCTACCTTGATTGTTTGACCAACTGTTCTTCTCGCATTCGACGCCACCATGTACTTTGTTTTACCTTCACTAATGTGCAGCCCCAGATTTTGTGCCGCCTGCTCGATCTGGATGAAGGAATCGTGTACAGCTTGTTCGGTTCTTCCGATGATGAAAAACATGAGTGAGCAGTTAAATCAGGGTTAATCCTGAAAGTAGGATAATTTCGCATTGAAAACTGGACCTACGTAGTTCGTTTATAATTTATTTTTTTTATTCTGTTAAATCGATATTTCTGTTTTGCCTCAAAGGCTAGCGAGCTCTTTCGGCAGCACACTTGATGTGTGTGTCTTAAAAATTAAATTTTGAGCCAAAGGAATTATGTGTGCATTCAAAAATGGATATTTATGTATAATATTTCTAACAAATACAATTTTTTGTTAATTTAATTTCTAGACTAAGATGGATGAGTTGCAACTGTTCCGTGGTGATACCGTTCTCTTAAAAGGAAAACGTCGCAAAGAAACGGTTTGCATCGTCTTGTCCGACGATAGCTGTCCCAATGAGAAGATCCGCATGAATCGTGTTGTCCGAAACAATTTGTGTGTTCATCTTTCTGATGTTGTGTCTATTCAATCATGCCCCGATGTTAAATATGGCAAGCGCGTACGTATCTTGCCTTTTGATGATACCACCGAGGGTGTTACTGGGTAAGCATTCCAAACAAAAAAAAAACCTTCTACTTTAATAATACAACGTTTCTCTGTTTTTTTCAGAAATCTGTTTGAAGTATACTTGAAACCGTACTTCCTTGAAGCCTATCGTCCAATTCACATGGGCGATAACTTCATTGTACGCACTGCGATGCGTCCAATTGAATTCAAAGTGGTCTTAACCGACCCCGAACCATATTGTATCGTTGCACCGGAGACTGTTATCTTCTCCGACGGAGATCCAATTAAACGAGAGGTAAGTTTCAATACCAAATCCATCAATTAAATATTGACTTCTGTTTTTTTTTTGTAAAATTTTAGGAAGAAGAGGAATCCCTCAATGCTGTTGGTTACGACGATATTGGAGGTTGCCGTAAGCAACTGGCCCAAATCAAAGAAATGGTTGAGTTGCCACTTCGTCATCCATCGCTTTTCAAGGCGATCGGTGTTAAGCCACCTCGTGGTATTCTTATGTACGGTCCACCCGGTACCGGTAAGACTTTGATTGCCCGCGCTGTAGCCAACGAAACCGGTGCATTCTTCTTCCTTATCAACGGTCCGGAGATTATGTCCAAATTGGCAGGTGAATCTGAATCCAATTTGCGTAAGGCTTTCGAGGAGGCTGAAAAGAATTCGCCAGCAATCATCTTCATTGATGAAATCGATGCTATTGCCCCTAAACGTGACAAGACACATGGTGAAGTCGAGCGTCGTATTGTATCGCAGCTGTTGACTCTGATGGACGGTATGAAGAAGAGCTCACATTTGATTGTTATGGCCGCCACTAACAGGCCAAACTCAATTGATCCTGCCCTCCGTCGTTTTGGACGGTTCGATCGTGAAATTGATATCGGTATCCCCGATGCCACTGGACGTCTTGAAGTACTGAGAATCCATACCAAGAATATGCGTCTGGCTGATGATGTCGATCTAGAGCAAATTGCTGCCGAGACACACGGTCATGTGGGAGCTGATTTGGCTTCATTGTGCTCGGAAGCAGCCTTGCAACAGATCCGTGAAAAGATGGATCTGATTGATCTCGAAGATGACAAGATCGACGCCGAAGTGCTGGCTTCTTTGGCAGTCACCATGGATAACTTCCGTTATGCCATGACAAAATCAAGCCCATCTGCACTCAGGGAAACGGTTGTCGAAGTTCCAAACACAACCTGGACCGATATTGGTGGTCTGGAGAACGTCAAGAAGGAACTTCAAGAACTGGTGCAATATCCAGTCGAACATCCAGATAAGTTCTTGAAATTCGGCATGCAGCCAAGTCGTGGTGTGTTGTTCTATGGACCACCTGGTTGTGGTAAGACTTTGCTGGCCAAGGCTATTGCCAACGAATGCCAGGCCAATTTCATTTCGGTCAAGGGCCCTGAGCTGTTGACAATGTGGTTCGGTGAGTCCGAGGCAAATGTTCGCGACATTTTCGACAAAGCACGTTCAGCTGCACCTTGTGTTCTGTTCTTCGATGAATTGGACTCGATCGCAAAGGCTCGTGGTGGAAATGTTGGAGACGCTGGTGGTGCTGCTGACCGTGTCATCAATCAGATCCTCACTGAAATGGACGGTATGGGAGCCAAGAAGAACGTGTTCATCATCGGAGCAACCAACAGGCCCGATATCATTGATCCAGCAATCTTGCGTCCCGGACGTTTGGATCAACTTATCTATATTCCACTTCCGGATGATAAGTCACGTGAAGCCATCCTCAAGGCAAACCTGAGGAAGTCTCCTCTGGCCAAGGAGGTCGATCTCAACTACATTGCTAAAGTTACACAAGGATTCTCTGGCGCTGATTTGACTGAGATTTGCCAACGTGCTTGCAAGCTTGCTATCCGCCAAGCAATCGAAGCTGAGATCCGTCGGGAAAAGGACAGAGCTGAGAACCAAAGCTCAGCCATGGATGTAAGCTATTAGGATTTTTGTTTGATGATAAAATGTTGTTAAAATTATTCTTTTACGTTAAGCAGATGGACGAAGATGATCCAGTCCCAGAAATCACTCGCGCTCACTTCGAGGAGGCAATGAAATTCGCCCGGAGGTCGGTATCCGACAACGACATCAGAAAGTATGAAATGTTTGCACAGACACTTCAACAATCTCGTGGTTTTGGATCAAACTTTAGGTAAACAAATTGTATATATTCCTTTTGTGTTGTTTTTAATTTAATAATTTTTTTTTTTCAAAACAGATTCCCATCAAGTTCAGGACCATCGTCTCAAGGAGCTGGTCCAAATGCTCCCGTGAATCCGCCAGGTGACAATGGTGACGATGACCTCTACAGTTAGATTTTTGTCTTAGTTTATAATTTTTTAATAAAACACAAGTAAAAGTAATCCCAATTGAATACAAAAATAAAACGAAAACATTATTTAATAATTTGTATGTGGTAAGGCGGTCATTAAGGCAACAATATTTGTTATAAAATTAAGTAACGGAACAAAATACATTCTGCAAAACACCATAGTTAGAAACCAACAAAGAAAATACAAAATATTATAATTAAACATTTCTACTAAGCATACATTCATTCAAGCGCTGAAACCCAACAACATTCAATTATTGCCCTTTTCTCATTTGGTATGCAAATGCAAAATATTATTTAAATTATATAAAAAAAAAAACAAAAAAATTATATATATAATTATTATGAAGCAAGAAAAACATTTTGGTAAAATAAATTATTTCATTTGAGAAAAACAAAACAAAAAACATTCATTGGTGTCTTGGTGAGATTGTTCTCTTTACTTATTTTTTTTTTTTTTACGAAAATCACGTTTCCCTTCGCTGGTTAGTAGTTGTACAAGTACCCGCCCGTTTTATTTTAAAATTAGTATTTTAATATAATTTGAAAATAAATTGAAGATGACACCATGTGTGCGCTTCATGAAGAGAAATGGCGTTGTTTTTATTTAATGTTGACGGTGGGAGTTCTGGCAGTATTTTACGTAGAAACTGGCGAACACAAGCAGACTGGACAGGACATATTGATTTAGCATTATTATGAATAACATTCCTATCGTAGATTTGTTACGGATCCCGAAAAAAAACTATCACAGAATCCATCTAGGAGTAGGAGTGCATGAACATAATAAAAGCAACATTGTTTTAAATGCACCCTTTTTCCGTAAGACGTTTGCTCAAAAACGCCACGCTCTAGAAGCCATAATTCGCGTCCAAGTTCTCTTCGTTCTGTATCTCTCTCCATAACAGCGAAGTCGTTTCCCAGAAAAGTCAATTGTCGCTTCTAAAGCATGGCGTTTTAGCATATACGCCTTGTGGAATGAGGGTGATGGTTAAATGGTTCTCTTGCTTTCGGCCGTCGTATTTGGCTTGGATGTCAATTGTTTCGTACTTTTTGTGTTTGTGTCTTTGTTTGTCTTTCTTTGGTTATGGGATGGGGCTTTCACGTGAAGCTGACAGCGGAGAAAAGTGATGTTTTGAAATTTGTTTATATTGAGGACGATTATACTACTATATGTTTAGCCTTACTTATCGAGTTATGTTTTTAAAATTTGTTTAAAATGAAGTTTTTGGGTTGAAAAAATTGTAATCAAAAAAACAAAACGGGAATATATAGCTATTGCGTAGCGTTTACTTTTTATTTATTTAATGCATTAAAAAACAAACAAAAAATATACTTTCGAACTGGAAATGAATATTTGAAATCAAGGCCAATTTGAAGGCCAAATTTTTTTTTATAATTTCTGTTAATTGAAGCTCTATTTTTCCCTTAACTATTTTTCAGAATTGGGTGATCATTAGCTTAGAAGTTATGTGCTTTTAAGCACATGCATCTCCCTAGTTTACTAGCATTTCATTGCATTGAATATGAAGGGGGGGGGGGGGGGGAGTATCATAACGTGTCAAGATACGTTTTTTTCTTATTTCACTGGCTTATCAAAAGTTTTGCCACATACCCAGTACTGACAGCTTTTCGGCTTTAGTGATGCAGGAGGCTGAAAAGCTACTTAAGTGAGTTTGAGTCAGGATAACCCAACAGTATATTGTGTTCCACTAGGCTCAAAACTAGGTCCATTTTGTATATTTTGTTAACTAATGAACTCCCAAGGTTACTTTAAAACAACACCAGCAAATGAGCTGTCAACCGAAATGAGATAATTTGTAGTTAGTGCGTTAGTGTTGTCTTTCGAACAGTGTATTTACTTAAATACTCATAATCCAGTTAAGCATCATTTTGGTGTAAAATGAACACAGATGATTTGGAAGTATTTCTTAATGCATAATTGGCCTTGAACGTGGCCAATTATGGATAGCCTATTCAAGATATATTTGTATATTTGTGAATCTTTTTCCGTCAGCTGTTACTTAACATAGGATTACAACAAGAGAAAGGGATCTGCATAGTCGCCATTCAAAGCGACTGATATCAAGACACCAGGGGCGTACATATGTATATCATTGGGTCAACTGGGGCTTTGCCCCGGGGGCCCCGACCGACTACAGGGCCCCCACTGAAGATTTTGCAGAGAAAAAGTCTGTCGCAATCAGAAACCCCATTGAAAAATAAAATAGATTTACATTTGTTACCATTATGGTTCCCCAGAAAAATTAATAAGACTGTGTTCTGTGAAGGTTCCAAATAGGCATGGCTCGTCAGACGAATTTTTGAGGCCAAACAGGTATTTAATTTGCACGGTTTGTGAAAAACAGTCTATACAAATTTCTTCAAGGGGCCCCAAAGAAAATAACTTGTGTAAAAAATATTACTTTACGGACTCATAACAAATAAATAGGGTCAGGTTATGTAGATAGATTATCAGCCCTATCATCGTACCCGATCGGAGGATAATTTTCTCCGATTTCTACGAAATATAAGAATTTTGTATCATAGTAACTTTTCATTCAGGGGCGCCAAAAAATAAATTAAGAGTAGTTGCCAAACAAATATGATTTGTGGGACCCAAACCAAATAATCTGTGGCAAATAGGCAAAACATCTCAAGACCGTTTTTTTGTTTTGAGTAAATTAGTTTAAATATTGAAACTTTTGCACAGAAGTTTTGAAGGAGAATAGAGGTTTCGTTTAAAGCACATTGCATTAAACTGTTGTTGTTTTTATTGTTGACATTAAAACATTTTACAATAAGAAATATATATTCTATTAAACCAAACAGGCATGAAACGAGCCTTACATACTGATTCAGGATGGTGACGTTCGTTGCAGGTTTGTTGTATAGACAAAGTGGCGTGAAATTAAACGGAGTCGACTGTGTATTTCTGTGACAGCTAGGCAGAACAACCTAAGTCCATTTTTCGCAAAAATGAAATGTGGTGATTGATTACAGCTAAACGATATTGATTTGGTTCAAGTTATGTAACTCATTCAAAAACTCATTTTTGCGAAAAATGGACTTAGGTTGTTCTGCCTAGCTGTCACAGAAATACACAGTCGACTCCGTTTAATTTCACGCCACTTTGTCTATACAACAAACCTGCAACGAACGTCACCATCCTGAATCAGTATGTAAGGCTTGTTTCATGCGTGTTTGGTTCAATTGAATACGAACAAACAACAATATTCGGGAAAATCGAACATGAACCGCATACGGACCGATCCAAATGAAATCGAATACTTACGTGTAAAAGAATTTGTATATTAAAAAAAACTATTATTTGTAGTTGATTTTTTTAAGACTCATTGGATATTTGCAGCTGCAAGCTCAAAAGTTTTAAAATAGTTATACATCATATTTATATGTAAAATTATACATATATGTTTTCTTTTTTTATATTTGTATGTATTGTATGTATTTCTTTTATTTCGATATATTAAATAAAGTACACCTAGGTTCTTGAAATTAAAATTAAAATTCAACACTAAGCAAACAAAATGGAAAGGAAAAACAATGGGGAAACGGTCCCTCAAATTTGGTATTGCCCCGGGGCCCCACCAGCTCAACGTACGCCTCTGGTTAGCACATGCTTTTCGATGCTGCAAGGTAGGTAGGTAGGAATGGCTGTCACGAGCACCTGGCACATGACACAATTAGCGCTGGGTTGCGCCGGCTGGTTTGATACCATAACTCGTGTGAACCTTTATGGGTTCTTTCTTAAAATTGATGTAGGGCCACTCACTGCCTTGGAATGCTTAGATACACACCCCACAACTATCTACTCTGTTCCGGACTCGTAACTCGTTGATTGGTAATGGTGCGAGAAAGCCTTCCAGTTTAGTGATCCTTCGTTCGCTTATAAAACTAGATCCCTTCACCAATTGTAGCCTGCTGTCTCGCATTAGAATGGATGCTGAAAACGACCAATCTATATAAGCTGCTGAAATAAGCCCTATATCTATTCTGTTGCGTTAAGAAAAGAGATCAAGATCCATGCTGCAAACTTGGTTGAAAACTGCTATTTATTATTTCCTAACAACATCCCAAATAAAATGCACGACTGGATCGCACGTACCTACTATTTTGTTCTAGAAATTTTTTAACAAAAATTTTCTTTAAAAAAAAACAATATTAATATAAAAATATGAGCTGTTTTTTCAATAACTGTTATTTTGCGTGATCAGTAACATGTTGTTATTGCTTCTTTAAAATACTTGTTGCTGAAATATCGACATACCCTAATTTCTGCATACTTACCTCAAAATTAAATTTATTTACATCGATTCTATTAAATTCCAAATTATAGATAATTTCCATGATTTAGATTAGAATAAAGTTGACAAATTTTCAACTTTATTTATAAGCTTACCATTTTTATCTGAAAAAAAAGCCAGGGCGGTGGAATCGCCTAAGGTAATAGTCGACTGTCGCGGTTTTTGATTTTCAACTGATTTTCTCTCAGCGTAAATCGATCATTTAACGGATCTTCAAATGATATCTCCTATTTTATACAGGGTGTCCCAAAAGTCAACGTCGAAACGAAAACGGCTATTAGGGAAGGTGGTGACAGTTATCAGAAAAATAATTGAAAAAAACATAGCCATTGTAAGTTATGGGCATTCGAATAAAAATCGAAAAAATGGTCACCCTGTGACGGTCTTTCAAATGCCGTGAGTTAATTTTTCTCAAAATTTTTCTGCTAAAATTTCGTAGTAACTTCATTTTTTTTCAGATGAAAAAATTTTGAGTACTGAGTTGGTCAAAAAAGTAATAATTTCTTTAAAACTGGTGCAGGTGTGTTTAAAGTTTTAAATGCAATTGTTAGTAGGGTTAATTCAGATTCCAAAACAACAACAAAAATTGAGAAAAATTAAGATTTGTAATCACGACACTTGAAAGACCGTCACAGGGTGACCATTTTTTCGATTTTTTTTTTTGAATGCTTTTAACTCATCAAATGCATGGCTATGATTTTTTAAAATTATTTTTCTGATAACTGTCTTGACCTACCCTATTACCCGTTTTCGTTTCGAAGTTGACTTTTGGGACACCCTGTATGCTTTTAACACTTCTATCCATGCTAAACATTTGATTTCTACAAAATTAAGACCACATTGCACATGAAATTCATAAAGCCAGAGTTCATAGTGTCAGAGCCACAAAGCGACTGTCGATTTAATAATCACATTAGCTATATGGAGCAAAATTGTCGATTTTGACTAGCAACATTCAAACAATATCACCTTAGCCCATTCTAAAAACAATAATAACAATTTCTCATGTTCTTAGTTAGAAAACAAATTCAACGCCGACAAATACTTTGGGTGTATTTAACAGCTTCAAGATGCTAATGAAATAATTGTGAATGACTTACTACATAAATAAAAAGGTCGATAAATGATCAACAAAGGTCACAGGCGGCCACTGCAAGAATGCTTTATGCCCGTCGCGTCGTTCACTAGCTGCTCAACGCATCAATTTCTTTTTCAACACATTCAACTTTAATGTACGACCACCTCAGTTCTATTCAACCAACGAGTTGGGGAGCGTTGCTCAGCGAATTGCTCAACAAGTACACGGGTAGTGTACAAGCCCGTGTTGCTCGTTTAAAGTCATCGATCAAAGCATTGAGCAACGTTTTCACGATAATGTGTTACAGAATAATCAACTCAAAATAATTAGCCCTATTGTGAGTTCTGCATGAACAAAATTCCAACCAAAAAACTTGCATTTCACTTTTTTGGAAGCAATTGTAAGCTCTATTTTTACTTAAGTTTTATCCGAGAGTTCATCTTAATTTGCTTTTCAAATACCGGGCAAACAATATTTCACGTTAAAAGTTTTCTGGGCGAAACTCACAATAAGGCTGACTAATTTCATTCAGGGGATAATAGCTTTTAAAATTTCTCTGGGCGACCAAACTATTTCACGTGAATAATTTTCCGGCGAAACTCACAAAAAGGATTTGCGTGAACAAAAAAAAAAATATGTACAGAACTGAGATCAAAATTATTTCTTCAATATGTGAATAGCTACTAGCTACCAAATGTGTTCAACGCGTTGGTCGACAAGCAATTCTTGATTCTGTGTACGAGGTTATCAACTCGTCTATCAACTTGTTCAGCAACCACGTCAAAAACACAGTTGAACAACTCGAGGAACGTATTTTTTGCTCAAAATCAAACAAGTTTATCAACAAGTTTATGTACGGGGCTATTCAACAATTGAATAAGTTGGTTAACTAAGTGCACGGGCTTTTTGCAACAATTGAACGAACTGATGAACTAGGTGTACGAGGGTATTCAACAGTTTGTCAACTATGCGTACGGGGCTCGGGGCTTGTGTTGCTCAACATGAAGAACATGAGTTTGTGCACTAGTGTACGAGGATGTCAATTTGTTTATCCAATTGAAGAGTTGAATAAGAAGTAGTAGACGACGGGCATTACTCATCTATAGCCAATCGTGCCAGAATACAGACCGGAAGACCTGTGGTTTTCGTATACCTACTAACTACTATCACTTATTATTTAAAATTTTCTTTAAACAAATTGTTAAAAAATGTTGCGTATACGCCACAGTGACTGTTTAGGTTTAATTTTAAGAAACATAACACGGGATTTTTTGTCAGTTATCAGCTTTTTTTCTTTTTGGTGACCATTCACTGAACTTTTAAATTATATATGAGTATATGTATGTGGTCTTTCTAATTTTTGGTATTTTTTTTCCAAACCAAGTAAAATTAATTAAGTACTTTCATAGTATGATTAATTTATCGAACCGTGTTACCCAAAAATTAAAACACCAAAAATCATTAAGTCATTATGTTGTATTTTTTTGTTGTTGTTGTTTGTTTTAAGAAAAAACAAAACATTCATATTTTTCATTTAAAATTAATATAAATAATATTTTATTGCGATTGATTGGAAAAAATAGGTCATTAAGTGTCGAAGTTGAAAGTGCATTGAATTTTGCTGGTTGGCAGTTAGGTTTATATTTATATTATTATATATTTTCTTTATGCATTTATTTAATAATAATAATAATAATAATAATTCTGCACCTCATGTAGTTTTGTTTTTTGTTAAAATGTATTTCTTTTATTCATACTTCATTACACTAATAGTAAACAATTGATATTTTTTTTTTTTAATTTATTTTTCTTTTATTTAATTCATAAAAATGAATTTTGTTTTTCTTTTTTGTTGTTGGTTGTTGTTGTTTTTTTTTAAATTTTTTTATTAATTCTAAATGGCAAGATGGACATGATCATCATTATACATCGAAAAACATATTCAAATACCATGTTCATTTTATGAAAGGTAATATAAACGAAATCTTTGATGATGATTGCGATGATGGTGTATGTGTGTGAAAATAGCATTATTGTAATATTTATTACATAATTCTGTTTTCTGAATTTATGCTGTGTATGCTATGATTTTTTATTTTGTTTTAAGAAACATTTAATATTTGTGTTTTGTTTAGCTTCTACAATTTTGCTGATTTTTGTTTTTTTTTTTTGTTTTGTATGATTAATTTTACTTATTGTTTAACACAACACAACAATACAGTTTTTTTTTTTTGTTTAATGCTTACAAAATAAAATGTAATTATACCGATATAATAGTTTTAACATTTTTTTTTTCAAATTTGATTATGTAATTTTAATTACAGCATTTTATTTGTATTTTATAGTGAATTTTGGAGAAAATGTCCAGCACTTTCTATAATTCTTAAGTTGGTATGTTGTGATCTTTTTTTATTTTTTTTTATTTTATTATTTTTTTAAGTCCCACACAAAGACTAGACATCAAAGAATAGTATTTTATTTTTTTAATTATTACTTTTTTTTATATATAAATATTTTTGTTTTATGTATAATACATCATGAATCAACATAATATTTTAAAATAACACTTGCACCAATTATAATTATTTTTTTTTTTGTTTTTTGTTTAGAAGAATTTTTGTTTTTTTAATATTAATGGTTAAGCTCTTTTTGTTAAGGGTGGAGAAGTTTACATACATATTTCTATTCCTTAAACTATACACATAACGTAAGGCTAGAAAAATGTGACTTATAATTAAGTTTTTTTTTTGTTTCTCCTTTGCTTGCATTCTTTTCAACATTTTTTATTTGTTTTTAATTTAATTTGATTGCTAAAAATGTACAGGAATCAGTACATGCAAAGTAAACAGTAAAAACAGTAATTTACTATAGGGAATTTTATAATTAAAAAAATTGTATGTTGTAACAACTTATTATGAATATTGCTTTAATTTACTGCAATTATTTCTTTTTTTTTTAAATTTTTATGTTAGGATTTTTTTTTATTTGTATAAAAATAATAATAATATAAAGGAACAAAGGCTACAGATTCCACCCTTTTTTTGTTGTTTAAATAAAAAACACAAATAAAATCAAGAACATTGAGAAAGAAAAACATAATAATAAATTAACAGTTACGATGGGGGTATTTAAAAATACATATATTAGTTTTTTTTTATCTTTATAACAAATTAAAAAAAAATAAAAAACTATTAAACAATACAAAAATACACATATACATTTATCATTTTTTTTTTTTTATTTTATGGCAACTCTATATCTATACTACAAAAAATTGGTACAGCAAAATTTTGAGCCATGATTGTTTTCGTTTCAATTTATCTGTTATTTTTATTTATTAGGTTTTTTTTACATTAATTTTTGAAGTAGGAAAATTATGCGCAAAGTTAGTGCTGAAAATAGTTTTTTTGTTTTGTTTTAATCAGATGAAAGAGAGAGCAAAATCAATTATAGAGATGTTGCTGAATACACTTGGTTAAAGAAAATAACTTCATTGAACGCCCTTTCGATAATGAATGAGAAAAATATGTGCGATGCTTCGCATATTTTATAATTTTTTTTAATAAAAAAAAGCCTATGTTCATAACCGAACCGAAATATATATCTCCAACAAGTTTTATTAAAATCCGACAAATATTCTAGACTCCAGTTCTGTACAAACAAATAAACTGTCATCCTATAAATATTTCTGTTCTTCGAAATTCGGGAACATGAATGATGCTCAAAAGATTTTCTCAGGCTTTATTGATATTTTTTTCCCTTGAAAACAATTTCAGGGGAGATTCACGAAAGTAGAGAATAATATTCGGGGGAATACAAATTTTTAGGCAAACAAAATTCCCTTTAAGATACACATGAATTGCTCTTTTTCTTTTTTCGGAAGGCGTCTGTACAAAACACTACGTTCTAGAGTTGTAGTTGCTCTTTGAGTGACAATTTAAGGTTCTTTAAAACAATCGGCCCTAGCCAGGTATCCGTCGGAGTGGAAAGTTCTCCGATTTTATCCAAATCGGAGAGTTTTTGCTCTTCGAAAGAACACCTCGAAGCGAATATCCTTCGATTCTTAGAATTTTCTGCTCCGACAGATACCTCGTTAGGCCCGAATAACGGTAATATGGAAAGAAGTTTAAAAAACGAAGAGAATACAGAAGTTTTAGTCGATTCGAACTCCAATTCTTGCTTGGTGTTTTAGCGGAAAGGGCTTTCGGAACTATGCGCACCGAACGTGTGGCCTACTCTCTTGACTGTACCTGCGTGATTTAAGCCGGCAGGAAAGGAGGGTACCCAAAAATTATCGGGACTAAAGATATTTTTTAAGGATATGTCTAACCAGGATCAAGGGACAAGCACTAGCTGCTTTAATGTTATTTCTGAATAGGGTTAGCCAACCAAAACTGATATCTTGATAAGAACATTTACTGAGGCTTTCGTTCTGACATGGAGCCATGAATTTTGTTTTAGAAGACGCCCGGTTTGAACCGTAAAGAAGCTAGGAGCATGCCTATAATATAAATGCAGACTCAGGATTGATTCTATGACCCGTAAGAAATAAGATCGTATGAAATAAATGGTGATAAAAAAAATTGATAAACACATATTTAGAACTATGGTATGACCTGCGAAGGAAAAAGCAAACGCATGCATTTGACAACTTCAAAAGTTTTTTTGGCGATGTTTCAAAAAAAAAACTCGACAAAGTTTTTGCGTCGTTTCGTAAGGCTCACTTATAACAAAACCCTAACAAACAACCTAATGTGAAGGCTCAGGCGAAAAATAGCCGGGGTCGTTGCTACCTGTACGGGACATGATGCCAATAGGGGAGCTTGTGGTGAAGTTAGGCATTCCCCATATTACCTGCTGTCGAAGTTGTGAGGATCTTAATGGAAGGAAATACTCTTTCTCTACTTTTTCGAGAACAAGAACACAAATGCTTGGAAAAGCATTCTATGAAGACCTCGACGAACTTTCCGAATTGAACATAAAAGACCTGGGGCCTGATTTCGTAAAAATAAAACGATCGAACGAGATATCGTTTCGACTATTATTGCTGTCCTAATTTGTTTCTTTATAAGTGTGATGTGATAATCTAATTACGAATTGACCACCCTAATCTCTTTTTAAATCCTTATCTCAGTCGTCTATATACTGGTCTTTTAAACATCCATATGGTCGGTGAAAGGATTTGGTTTGTTAGCGGAGGGATTATCATTAAGCTGGATAGTATCATCACCAGTCAATGAGCACTTAATTTGGACAGGGTATAAGGTCATGGAGTGTTTAAACATTCCAAGGTAGTGAGTGGACTTATATCTGTTTAGCAGCAACCCCTAAGTTTCTCAAATCTACACAAATCGTATAACCGTTTAAACGTTACCCCTATTAACCAATCATTGAAATCCTCCAACCACTCATAGGTTTAACGAGTTATTGTATCAAAACGGCGCTGCGGCGCTAATTAGGTCATTGAATCAGCTGCTCCTGATCACCATTTTTGATTCCCCTGAACACACCAGAAAACAAGAAACAGTCAAAACAAAGGACTTCCCGTGAATCTAAGACGAACAAGACTAATGAGGGATGTCAACCCACAAGGTCATGGCAACAGATTTTCGGGATGCGCACGGTAGAAAAGGGTAGAACGATCACCGTTGCATATAACGCAGTGCTGCTGGATCAGCTCCAACCCGTTTTGATGCTAAACTGCCTTTTATTTTATTTTTTTCATTTTTTATGTACATTTTTATTCATTTATCTTGGTTTTAATAGAATTCGGTCACAGAATTGCCAGCTCGAATTTCTGAATTAACTCTTAGATTGTAATAAATCTTCAAAACCCTTGTCAATAGAGCACCTACGCCTGAGACCGTATTCAAAATCAGGAGTCGGAACACTAAAATATCTCGAAAACCTGCGCCGAAAGCAAAGTAAAAGGACTTCGAGTTTAGAACCAGCGAGACAATTGTAGAATAGAAATTAGTTATAAATCTTCAAGCAACAAAACCACTGTTGACCAGTTTAATAGCTTCTACAATCAACTTTATAAACTATTTTAAATCTTATAAACAATACTTGCTATTTCTTTTTGCTTTTTTTCTTTTCATCTCAAGCGTTTTCTTTTCGTTTATTAAAATTTAAATTTATAACAAAACAAATACATACAAACAAAATAAATAATTATGAATTTTAAACATAAATTAAAATATTTCTTTTTTTTTGTTATTTTTTTAACTTTGCATTGCTTTTGTTTTTGTTTTTTTTTTAATAGGTATACGAACAAAAATTATTGTTTTTTTTTTATTTTATACACAAATATGTATGGATTTCATTTCAGTTTTAAATAACAATTAGACATTTATAACAATATAGGACTACTATCTTCGGTTAGTTCAGTTAGTGTTTTTTTTCTTTTTTATTTAAAATTTATTTGTTAAAATAATTAAAACAAAAAAAAAACATTCATTTATTTTTATAACTACAAATATTATGCAAAATTAAAAAATGGAAAAAACAAAATCTTCATAAATATATTATATTCAGGTAAAATGAATGCTAAACTAGTTTACTTCTTTTTTTATATAAAAAAATCTTTTTCTTTATTTTTTTTTATGTCTCTATACATATAATTTAGTTTATGTTATTTTTTTTAGTTAATATGTATATTCATTTGTTTTTTTTTTTTTGTTTTACTCTACTTGAAATTCACATTTATTTAATAAATTAGTCAATATGTTTTGTTTTTTTTTTTTTTTTTTATTTATTTATTATTATTTTCTTTTGTTTTATTTAATATCAGAAAAAATGTTCAACATTATTTTTTGTTTTATTTTATTTATCTATTATTTTTGTTCTACAATATAATAAACAAATACCATTCTATATAAAGATACCTTCTTGCATTGTGAATAAATATATTATTAGTTGTGTTTTTATTTTACATTCACATAATTTAGATTTAAATTAAAATAAAAAAAAAATATAATCATGATATAAGTAACCATTTTTTTTTTGTTTTATCTTCCTACATTCAATCCCATTTTCTATTTTTTTTTTGTGTAGATATTTTTATGTAATAAGTTGTTCCCATGTCTAAGCATATATTTTGGAACAATTTCAGTTGTTTCTTTTCATTTTTTTTTTATACTTTTATTTATAATTTAATTTTTGTTTATTAATTTTCTTTTATTTTTTTAATAACTTTAAAAGTGATCCTATGATTTTACTGGTAATTGAATTTACACCCCGTTAAATGGAAATTTATAACTAAAAAGCGTTGTAAATTTTATTTTTATTTTTAATCTTTTTTTTTTTATCTAAAAATTTATTGAATGATGATTTTTGTTTTGATCCTCTTTTTGTTTGTGTGTCAATATATATTTTTGTTTTTCTATTTTATGCGTGAGTAAGTGAATAAATTTTATTTGATTTATTTTTTTTCTTCTATATAAGACTTCGGTTCCTAATTGTTGTTGTTGTATTTTGTTTTGCGCGATATTACAATAAATACTTTTTTTTTTTTTTTTTTTTAACTTACGCTTAATAAAAATATATATTATAGATGTGAAATGTTATTATTTTTTTGTTTAAGAATCATACTGTTTTGTTGAAGGTGTGTGTGTGTATTTTTTTATTTTATTTTTTTTTTTTACTATTTATTCTTCAGACTTATCATCGAAATATGATTTTTTTTGTGTTGTTGGTTTTAATAAGATGTTTATCGTGTGTCAGTGATATTATTTTTACTGCCGAATATTTTAATCAGCTGTGTTTCATAGTCATCAATGCTACGTTTCATGATCTCCATGCATGGTCCTAATAGACGCTCGAATGCATCAACATCCAAGACTGAAAGTATTTTTTTAAAAAATGTTTATTAATTTTCTCATTAACTAATTTTTAATATTAATTTCAAGTTTAAATTTGGTGTAAAATTATTTTTTTTTATAACATAGAAATTAAACATAAAACAAAATGTTGTAATCGTTATTTTTTTTTTTGGGAGTTAAGGTTGGTTAAAAAATAAACGTGCAAAAAAAAACTATTTAACATGCTTTTTATTTTGAAGGGGAAAAAAATACATATTTTATTATTGCGATATTTAACAAAAATCCATCAAATAAAATAAAAGAAGAAATTTAATATAATAGAAGCTATGAAGACGAGTTAAACTTCACAATTTATGGGTGTTTCATTTAAATATTAAAAGAATAGTATGAGTACATTTTTTTAAGAACAAGCCGTATTTGGCCTAATATGGAGTCCGTTAGAAGAAACATGACCGAAATTCGCTAAAAAGTTGTTCCAAAATTAACAATTTATCTATAATTTTTTCGTTTAAAAATTATTACGTGAGGAATCAATAGTTTTTGAAACAGTTATTTACATATATGACATATCAATAAGTACAACTTTTACAAAAACAATTGAATACTAAACATTAGTTTACTACTTATTACGTGTTTTTGTTGAATTAAATGATATCAAAGTGAGAAAACAACTAAAAATATCATTAAAATTTAGTTTGATAAAAATTGGGGTTAAACCTGTTATTCGCATGGAAAAAAAATGTTAACCAAACTAAAACATTTATAAACTCTGGATAAAATGGAAGCAAAAATTTTACAAATCGAACGTCGTTTGGCAAAGATACGGCCAGTAAAAGAAAAAAATAGAGCCAAAATTATAAAAACCGTTATAACTCGAAAACGAGGTGATACGAGAAAATTGCTTCATGTTTTTTTTTTTTTTTTTGATAAGCATGGCCTCAGAAACCCCCCATGGTTTTCGTCTGCGGTGACTGTTGAACACCTTGTATATACGTGCAATACTGCATAAGAACAAATACAAGTGCTTTTACTAATAACTTTAAGCTTTTTGAATACGGAACAATTATTTCTTTGGTTTTTGTACTCAAAAATTCTAAATACATATACTATTACTTGCACTTGTAGGTGCTTATAACTTCCAAAAAAGTACTTACAAATTACTTTAGTACTTAAAATCAGTACTTAATTACTATTCAGTTCTTTTGCAATTCCTTGAGTACTTACTAATTGTTATAAGTACTCTTCAACCTGTCTGTAAACGCAGTTGAAGTGCGGGAATACAAAGAGAATAACTAGAGTACTTTAAAGTAGTAATAAGCGCCTTAGGAATTGAATAGGAACTGAAAAATAATAAATTAAGTACAGATTTTAAATGAATTGAAAAGAATTTTGTAATTTTCTGAACTCGAAAAAAATATCACTTTTCTCGTAAAAAAACTGAATTCTTGGGTGTCTTCCCGATTTTTTTTCTCATAGGCGAATAAGACAAAAATGATCAGAACTTGTTTAGAAAATCATTATACGCATAAACCATGAGATGCACGCACTGATTTGAAAGAAAAGTCCAAAAACACTCCACCCTAATGGACAGTAACAGAAATAGTAAGGTAGTTTGAGGTAAATGTTGAAAAGTAAAAAAGTTCAGTTTACCGATAATACGAACTTCAATTAAGATTACAACATTTTAAAAATATATATTTAAGTTATTAAAATAAAAAGAAAATTTATGTACTAACCCAAAACATGAAATATGTACACTGCTTCAAAATAATATGTACCCCGAATCGAAGTTTATTAATGTTAGTCGAAAACGTATAAGTAAATTTGGTGTAACATTTAATATTTGACAAAACACATGCTGACGGGAAGGTTAAGTTTTTTAATAATATAAAATAAGTGCATGCTTAAAGAAAATAAAGTATTAGTCTATAGTTTTAGGTTAAGGTGCATATTTAGTTTTAGTTTTTTTTATTTTAATTTTATTTTTAATTTTATATAATAGTACGAAATTGTGTAATTGTGAAAATGTGTAACTGTGCAATTGTGTTCATTTGTTATAAATTAGAAAATTAAAAATAATAAAACGAATATTTATTTATAATATAAAATAAATAATAAAACCCTATATCGTCTTTTAATTTTGTATTATTTACTTTAGAGAGTTATTTATTGTCTTTCAGGACTTTTGAAACAATATAACCCGAGTCCCATGCGTTGGCTGTCATGCGGATTGTCATTCTTCAAAATAAATGTGTCGAAATCTTACCATTTAAATAATTTAGAATTTAACTTCGTTTTGGCCAAATTAGTCAGTTGATAAATTTGTTATAAGAAATTGAATTTCCAAATTGAAAGTCCAAAATTTAACAAAAGTTTTTTTGTTTGTATTATTTCACGTCATTTGTTTGTTAAGTAAAAGTCCTGTTTTTATTTAACTTAAATTTAGATTTTATTAATTAAAAAAATATAAAAATAATCAAGATTTAAAAAATTATAAATTTAAATAAATTGAAAATTAACAACAAGTATTTCTCATCATTAAATTTTCCAATGTCTCTTCATATACGTCAATATTTCTTTTCATTACATCCACAAGGAATCCAAGCAAACGATTAAATGAATATTTATCTAAAACTAAAATTAAATTTTTAAAAAATTAAACATTTTTTTAAAATATTTACGAACAAATTAACGAAAAATATAAATCTTTTTTGGTAATAGTTTGTCAGGCAAAAAACTTGTCATAGACGGAATGTCAGGCAGAAGTGTTAGATTTTCTTCTGAGTTCTAAATGTAATTTGGTTTGATTAAAACCTCATCTAGACTTTGAAATTTTATTTTATGTACGTAGATTCTTAATAAAAATACAATTGCTTGTAACGTAGTTTAGTTTTATACAGTACCTACTAAGTTTGAGTTTAAAAGCTTTGAAATATTGTTGCTACAGAATTAACAACTACAATTCTAAACTAATTACTGTAGGAAATGTCAATTTAATAATATTTCAACCGATATACACCGAAAGAATGAACCGAACTCATGAAGCTGGGCCATCAGAATTTTGAAACAACTCAAAGTTCGGTATACCGGATATCCAATAAACTATTTTACGGAAATTTCATTCGGTGAACAGTTAAGTTTAGTTTTTTTTTAATTTATTTACATTCTTAGTTACAAAAATATACCAAAGAGTCTGAAATATAAAATTATAATACCTGGGACCAGAACAATTTTTCACATGGGAAATTTTAAAAAGTGCCTTGAAAAAACTGAAGCCCGGTAGACCTTTATTTCTTCCCATTTTTGGGAATTCCATTTGCAGTTTTTAGTGATTTTGAAAAAACCATTTTTTGAAATATTCAAAAACAAAATAGAAAATTAAACAAAAAAGCGGCTCGACCATTTTGAAGACAAAATCTCAATCTTTCCAAATTTGTTTCATGGTTATACATTTTTCATATGGGGACTTGGTTTCTCCATTGGGGACTTGGGTATTCCGTTGGGGACTTGACAACTTTTGATTTAATTTGTGAACGCACCCTTTCACAAATCATCGAATTGTTGAAACTAAACATTTTTATCTTGACAAAGTACACAGTTGGCAAAATGGCAACGTCTGCAAATTGTAAAAATTTTCTACCGAAATTCGGACCTACATTTGGTGACCTACATATTTGTTGTGTGATGTTGATCACACAACAGATCAAACTGACTCAAGAATTGAAGCCGATTCACCATTTGAAGCGACGTACGTTCTCCGATTGGACTTTGGAAAAGATGCGTCAAGATGATGAATTTCATCGCAAAATCATCGGTGACGAAGCTCATTTTTGGCTCAATGGGTTCGTCAATAAACAAAATATGCGTTATTGGTCTGATGAAAATCTACATTTGATTCAAGATACACTACTTCATCCACAAAAAATAACAGTTTGGAGCGGTTTGCATGCCGGCGGCGTTATTGGGCCATATTTTTTTCGTCGACGATAACGATCGTCACGTTACTGTGAATTGCCAGCGTTATCGCGCCATGATAACCGATTATTTTTGGCATGTAGTTTCAACAGGATGGTGCCACAAGACACACAGCACACTTTACAATCAAATCATTGAAGAGTAAGTTTGATGAGCGTGTTACTTCGTTCGTGCGATTTAATAATATTTTGAAATATCTCAAATGGTTTGCGTTTTATTTCAAAAAAATTTGTCAAGTCCTTTTTGAAAAACCCTTTATTTGGAGATGATTTGGTCAATTTCTCGATTGTATTAAGAAAAACAACAGTGCGAAGGCCTTTTACAGCCCAGTAACGATTCTGTGGAGAAAGACCGTGCATCAAATGTGGTAAATATTTTTGGTTAATTGGTGATGATATTCACCCCTACTATGAAATTCAAAATGAATCGTATCGTCATTTGATCGAATGAATAATCAAAGTTTCCCACCTCCTGTGTCGAACGAAACATTTTGTTAATTTTGTCAGTTAAAAAAAATTCGATGTGATCTTAAACCACATAATGACAAATTTTCTACAATTTAAGCCTAAGTGCGAACTGATAGTTTCCAAAATATGGCAAATTTGTCAAAAATATGTAAATTTTGTCAAAATTGATGTTTGAAGTTTGCTGTTTCTTTCTGTAAATTAAGTTATGTTTATGCATTTATAAATTTATAATATTTATAAATTTATATAAAGATATAAAACAATGATACTAGTTAAAAAATTAAAAGCTTGTATTCCTTGTACAATGCTATTAATATTTTTGGGTTTAAACTGGTCATTAAAGAAAAATTAAATAAATTAAATTCGTTCTAGTAGGAAAATTAAATTATTATTAAAAATTAAAAAAAAAAAACTGTTAAAATTAAGCATTGTCCATTGTTAAAACTTAATTCTAAAAATTAATGTCTTGTTTTATTTTTTTGTTTGTCTTATATTCTGTTATTTGCAATATCCAAGCGTAATTCATCGTCAATGTAAGGATAATCGCGAATACCACGTTTAATTAAATTAATACATTTGCCCAAAAGTCTCTCAAAGCTGCCCGTCTCTAAAACTACAGAGGGTATGAATTAAAAAAAAATTAAAATAAATAAAAAGGATACAAAATTGGAAGGAAAAATAAAAACAAAATTAAAATAAATAAAAGAATATGTAAATTAAATAGCTCAATGTTACTTTAAAAGCATTTAAATAAAGAAATAAAAAAATATCTACTAAAAAAATTAATAATAAGCTGCGTGGATATGAAGTGTGTGGAAATGTGCTAGGGATAAGGAATTACAAAACACTTTCAATGTGTATGACAAAACACGATAGTATTAAAATAGACTGTGACTAGAGACATGTAAATGTATAACAGTTATACGTATAACAGTTCATAGTCATTTAAAGCAATTATTGTTCAGCTTTCTGCGGCTTGATATGAACAACAACAACTATGGGTTCTCAAAGTCAATCGAAGTGCGACTGTTATACACACACCATCTGTCACCGTATTACCATATCTCTAGTCACAGCCATAAAAATAATAAAATAACAAAAAAAAAACCGGACGTCACACGACAACATTACTAGCAATATTTTTTTGTTGATAAGCATTATAAGCCAATAAGAAATAAAATGTACATAATTTTGTTTTTTTAAGTGTATACTTACATGCAACTTTAATGTCATCGATAGCATAAACAGATGCTGCCCTGGGTCGATGTGTAACCAAAGCCAATTCACCAAAGTATTGACCTTTGCTTAGTTGTGATACTTCAACTTCACCGCCATCTTGTTCTATTCGAACAGAAACTTTGCCCAATTCGATGAAGTACATGCCGTCAGCAACATCACCTTAAAAAAAAAACAAAATGTTATCAAAAGACAATTTTGATGTTTTTGCTTTTACCTTTAAAATCTGATAAAAAAAAATATAATTTGTTAAAAAATTCTTTACCAATTCCTCAACTGTTTTAAACAATATCTCAATCACAAAATGACTGGACTTGTTTTACATACAAAAAACACTTGCCAATTGGCTCATGTATTAAGGGAAAATGTTCTAATAAGTAGCAAGGCTTAGGTCAAAGTATTGACACTCTTGCAACAAATAGAAATTGTGTGGGAGTATTTATTCTCTAAACCGGCGCACAGTGTGGTATTTGGTCCAAAAACCTGGCCAAAATTATTGTATGCCTCTAACTACTAATACCAGTTTTATATAAATTTATAAGTTAAAAATCGTAAAACAGAGAAGTTATCTATAAAAATATTAATTTCATCGCAATTAATGTTTACAATATCACTTTTCGATAACACGATTTTAAAATATCGAGTGATAAATTTTTTTTATTAGCAAAGTTTGAGATGAACTTTACGTTCGTTATTGATGTGTTAGAATTTAACAGGAGCTTATTCAAAACATTTGCGTTGCAATTCAAACGGAAAACTGCATTTTACTGCAAAAATTCGAGGTACCATAAAAAGAATAACCTTAATAATAAATATCATAAATATCTTAAATAATTAAGTACCTTACATAAATAATTACATTTTAAGAATTAAATATGTTTAGAAATATAACAAAATCCTTTCTGATTAAAAAAAAATTAAACTATTTACTCAACATTTAATTTTATATAAATTCTAGCCGGTACCAGCAAAAATTGGACAGTTATTTATTCGAAATTTATATGACTAGGCCCCAATTTTTAGCCTAGCTGAGCTTTATCTGAATATTAGAAAATTAAGTACCTAGCCTAAAATAGTCTATAAAAAACAAAAATAAAAAAATGTTAAGGAAAAAAATTAGACAGCTTCGTAATTAAACCTTAAAATCTATGCTTTTTTTCACTTAAAAGCACTCTTGTTTAATGCGGGCCTTACACGACGACACAATATTATTATGCAATAATATTGTCCAAAAATATTGTGCGAAAAGGGTCGTCCCTACACGACTCAATATTTCAATATTTCTATATTTGTTTGCTTATTCTGTGTCTACCTCGTTGTGGAAACGGAAAATATTGAGTAAAAATTCAGAAAATATTAAACTTTTTTAATATCACTCAATATATTGTTCAAATCGAAAATACAATACTGAGTATTGCGCAATAATATTGTGTCGTGTAAGGCCGGCATAAGACAATTGTAACATCTCACCGAACGCGCTGCCCTCTATTGCATTTTGGTGCACTTATTATTTAGTTTTGCACAAAGAAACAAATCAAGGTTGGTAATTGGCAAACAAAAATAATTTGCTGGCCAAGTTTTAGAGTTGAATACCAACTGTGAGGCGGCAGCGACAAATTGCCTAGCACCAAGCGCTATGATCATATAATAAAATAGCGACCACTATTATTGTGGTACACTTTACTTGAAGAGTAATACACAAACACAAGAGGCATAAATTACATATCAAATGAAAATTTTTTTTGCATAAATGTGCAGTGGCTATAAATTATTTCAATATTTTTCACCAAATCATTTTAAAACAGTGAAAAACAAAAACAATTGAAAATGTCAAATCCAGTGACACATGAAATGTCAAATCCATAAACCCAAGACTAGAACCCAAAACATTAAGGTGAATTCAAAAATTAAGGTTTGTTAACATTACACAAATCTGCCAACAAGACAAAAGTTGATGAGCATGATCTTGAATGTGAATCCCCCTAAATGAAGAACCAACTCAAAATATCAGCCATTTCTTTTAGAAGTTCAGCTCTTACAATAATATTTTAATATTTTGAAACATTAAGTGTTAACTACAATCGGCATTTTTTGCAAAGAGTGAAAAAGAATGCACACATATACTAGCGACAACTGTTGCTGAAAAGAGTTTTTACACCATACAAATTTCAGTTTAGAAATCTATCGGTGTTTTTTTTTTTTTTTTAAAAAAATAAGTGCTGGGTCGGCTAGTTGTGTATATTAACATGTTTTCACAGACAGGTAGAGGAAATGGGAGGGAGGAGGAGGCACTTGTCCACGAACTCGAAAGAAACTCGAGGATTTTGTTGGTAAATTTAAGAGTTTTCGGAATTAATGAAATTTCCAAATTGACAGACTAGTTGATTAGCACAGAAAAGTTAAAAGATAAACTTAAATGACGTAAACGCAATAGCAAAATCTCCAATCTTTGTAGTTTCAAATTGATTTTCAAAAAACGTATTGGTTTTTTTACTTTTTAACAAGGCTAAAAATTTAAGCCTGCTAGTACCACCGAGCGGTAAATTTTTACCGCAGAATCATGATATAAAACTGTATTGTAGGAGGAAGGCTGTCTGTACCGTTTAAATAAGACAGAAATTACTAAAATCGGTTGCCGGTAAGTCAGTAAAAAAGGGAGAAATATAATCGTGTTAACGTATTAATATAATGATGATATATGATTGAGGGTCAGTTTCCTTTCATTTAATTTTTTTTTCACATTAAGTGTTTTTTAAATAAAACTTAAAACACTAAATTACCATAAACGACATCCAAGTTGCCTTTGACCACTTAACTTAAAACGAACCCTTAACATGGTTGACCATCCCCCACATGAAATCTTAACTTAAGTTGTCCGTTTTCAAACAAAACAATATATTCAAGAATCCAGATAGTTTAACACTGCCCACCTGTCGCCATAAATATTTCTTAATAGTCTCCATTTATCTGTAACATTTGTTCTTTCCACAACAACAAGCAATACAAACAACAACAACAACATTAATAACGACTTACCCTGCTTAATAACTCTTTCGTCCTTTTTGTAATGCTTTGTGATAAGAGCGTCAGCTAAGTTCATTCGTTCGTAACTCTAAAAAACGACAAATAGAATAGATTTAGATATTGAGCTTGTTTATATATATAAAGGTGTAATATATCGAGACACTATATGCTTATGTGTTGTGTAAATCTGTGCACAGATCCACAAAGGAAAAGCTATTTTTATTATGCGAATGCACACACACAGTGTACCTGCACATATATGTATCACGGTGAACCAGCCGTTGAATATATATTTACCTGCAGTGCCTTTAACATGGGAACACTGTCCAGCAGTGTTTCATACATTTTTCGCTTTTTAAATGCGGATTTTAGCAGGATACGACGGAACGTTTGACGGTCCATTGCCCATAGTCGTCCTTCTGTTTCTGCTTGTATGGAAGCAGCTCTATTTTAAGCAATACGGTATCATACAAAATGGATTGGAATAAATAAAAAGAAAATTATTGAGAATCACGACTATAAAGAGCTTTATATAGATAGCCGGGAAATTTTATAATACTACGAAGGCTTTGAAAAAATTCAAACATACTTTAACAATAAGAGAGAAAGAAAGAGGTAACATTATGGCACATCGGTATGACCAACACTTCTTTTTTAAACTATTCTTTTAAACAAAACAAAACTGAGTATCCATTAAATTATTCTTGACTTTAAGAGAAAACATAATTTAATTATTTTGTTATTTTTTGTTTCCAATGTGTAAAACTACTTCTCGAAAATATTTCAATGTCTTTTACTTAAACTGTGTAACATTCAAAATATATACGTGCGAAGACCTATCACGATTTTTGGAACTTGTTGTACTGTTTACAAAACGGCAGGTATGTAAAAAATTCCGTAACCCACTCAAAATCTTGACTTAGGGCCAAAAAACGTTTTTTTAGACCTTCATCCAAACTTTGACATCAATTTAAAGTATATTTTTCAAAAAAAACATTCTGTTTTTAAAATATATTTTATCATAATATTTATTGCAAAACCAAACGAAGAACTTTTTATGGAAATCGGTTGAAAATTGGCTAAGAAAAAAATGATGATGACGATTTTAACCCAGATATAGAAATTCAAACGTTTAAATACCAAACAAGAATGTGGTTTTAACCAAACTACATGTTTTTCTATATTTTTGAAAAGGTCTAAATATCTTCTATCCAAAGCAGTACAAAAATATAAAATTGGTGATGAAGCTGGATTTTTTGCAATAGCTGAAGGTCGCCGTTACGACCCTAAGATCAGATTTTGGGGTACGGAATTTTGTAATCAGTGCAACAAGCTTTACAAAACGTGATTAGTTTTCGATCGCTGTTATTTGCCACACAGTGTTATTTACGCAAAATTTAAGTCCACCTTACGTGCAATCCAAACAAATTTTACCCATTTAACAATTGGAAAGAAAAATCAGATGGATATACCTCTACCCTACAATTACGTGACTGTCTATTCTCAGACCTTAACATCCCAACTTCTTTGTAGGTTTTTTTTTCGGAGAGGTGTTCTCTTCCAATAACACTGAAGCTGACCTCGATTATTATTTATGAGAAACTGTCCTCAGAGGTAATTCATAAGTGACCAACAAAATTAATAAGCTAAAAGATTACTTCTCCCCTGGTCTATATGGCCTTCCACCAATAGTTTTAAAATAAAATGCACGACTGGGTCGCACGTAAATGCTTTTAGGGTCAAAGTTGCTGTGAACGTTAAAGCTTCTCATATAACGTTTATAAAAATAATAAGTTTTATAAGAAATTAAAAACAAAAAAATATCACTACAAAAATGACAAGCAACTTTTTAAATTGTTTTGAGCTCCAAACTTAGTGTGATATTTGATTTGATTAAGATAGATAAATTTAAAAAAAAAAAATGAAAATCGTTCGAGCCGTTTCAAAAAAAAATAGTTTTGATGTACATGTTTAAAAATTGGTATGCCATTTTTAAAAAAACTTTAATGCACATCTTAATCCAAAATTTCATTTCAGTTTCAAATTCAAACTTTTTTAAAATTGAAAAAAAAAAAATTTTGTTTGAAAATTTTAAAAAAGGGATCATTGTAAAAAGTGCTAAAAACCTTTTGTGTAAAAATCGAAATCCGTTCAGTCGCTTACGAATAAAATTAGACAAGAAAAAAATGGTTCTGTAGTAGTCTACGATCTTCAATACGAGATAAGGGCGATATACATACATACATAGGAAATATATATGAAGAAATATATACTGAAGAAAAGTTGAGATAACAATCAAACATGACATTACGATGATATAGAATGAGAAAAATTCTGTCTGTCTGTCTGTATGTAGCCACAGCCTAAACGGATGGGTCGATTCACTGGAGACTATCCCCAGACGTTTTTTGAATTCATTTTTTTGGACCGAAAATAACGTTACCTGTCATATACAACTTTTAGACGAACTCATTTTTCTCAAAAATGGTTCCTACGATTTAGATAAAGAAAATATTAAGAGTACCTGCCATAGAACCGTTTTTTTTTTAATTCTGATTTTCTCCTTCATGACTTAATAATTCCAACCTTTTTTTTACGTAATAACGTTTAGTAAAAAAAAATTCGAACATTTTTTTTTTGACTTAAAAAAAGATTTTAATTTTATTTTTTTTTTTTTAATCATTTTTTTCAAAAACTAATCAAATTTTTTTCAAAATTTAGTTTTTAGATATCTTAAAAATAGCGTACAAATTTTTTTTTATAAAAGCCCCTGCAAAATTGTACATAGAAAAAATATTTTTTTTTTAAACGGCTTAACGATTTTCAATTTTTTTTGTTTTTAAATTTATCATTGTAGAAGAAATTAAATTGCATACTTTGTTTTCATTGAAGAAGCTGTTTAAGTCATTTGAAAATCGAATTTCATGCTTTTTTATCTTTTTTTTTCTCAAACTGCAATTACAAATTTTTAATTAAAAAGGCTAAGCATATATAGCAACTTTATCTATTAGAGTAAGGACGTGGGATCCAGTCGTGCAATTTATTTAAATAAACTCTATGTCATTGGAAAGATAATTTAAAATTATTTAACACATATTAAAGGATTTTCCAATAAGGACTTGAGGACTTTATTTTGAAATAAAACGCAACCATTTGAGATATTTCAAAAATGTTATTATTGGCTTCAAGTACAATCAAAACATTTATGAATGGAACTCGACTTCTTTCGTATGGCCACCGCGGACACGTTTGCAGCGGTCGATTCGTTGGACCCAATTTTCGATGACTCGGCCACACATTTCGGCTGAAACGGAGGCTATTTCGCGTTCAATGTTAGGTCTTAGCTCTTCCAACATCGTCGGCTTGTTGGCATAAACCAATGACTTAACTTAGCCCCAAAGAATAACTGTAGAGGCGTTAAATCGCACGAACGAGGCGGCCAATCAACTGTACCATTTCTTGAAATAACACGCTCATCAAACTTACTCCTCAAAAATTTGTAAGAATCGTACGGCACCTGTTGAAACTGTGGAAACCACATTCGTGCCAAAAATAATCGGTTATCATGGCGCGATAACGCTGGGGATTCACATGTAACGTGGCGACCGTTATCGTTGACAAAAAAATATGGCCCAATAACGCCGCCGGCATGCAAACCGCACCAAACAGTAATTTTTTGTGGACGAAGTGGTGTTTCTTGAAGCAAATGTGAATTTTCATCAGACCAATAACGCATATTTTGTTTATTGACGAACCCATTGAGCCAAAAATTACCTTCGTCACTGAAGATGATTTTGAGATGAAATTCATCATCTTGGCGCATCTTCTCCAGAGCCCAATCGGAGAATGTACGTCGCTTCAAATGGTTCATCGGCTTCAATTCTTGAGTCAGCTTGATCTTGTATGAGTGTAAGCCAAGATCCTTACGAAAAATACGCTATAATGTGGTCTGAGTGATGCCCAATTCTTGAGAACGCCATGGATTTGAGTGTTTTGGATCGTTTTCTACGGACGCCTGAACAGCAGCAATTTTGTCGACACTTCGACCAACCCGTTGTCTCACTGGTACGGCAACACCACACAACGAATATGTAGACTCAAATTTTTCACTTTTTGTTATTACCTGTCTACTAGGGCGAGAATTACTACCGAAAATTGGGAGTTAACGCTCTTAAAGTCGCGGTCACCGGCTCCGAATTAGGGTAGAAAATATTTATAATTTGCAAACGTTGCTCAATCGTGTACTTTGTCATGATGAAAATGTTGAGTTTAATGAATAAATTGACAATGACAGTTTGATGATTTGTGAAAGGGTGGGTTCAAAAATTAGATCCAAAGTTGTCAAGTCCCCATTGGAAAACCCTTTACAAGAGCAAGTTCGTGCCATCCAGTCGTGCATTTAATTTCTTATCCTTTCAGTTAATGGCTACATATTGTAGAACAAATTTCTTGAAATCTCTATTTGCCTTTCAGCAACGGTGATGTGATGGTCTAACCAGTGAGATTTATTTATTTCGGATAGCTGGCGCGGTGACACCTCAAAAGATTTCGACATTTTGTGAAATCGGATTTTTGCAAGCCGATTTCGATTGCAGACGATTTCAATTACAGATAAAATAAAACTAAATTTTGTTTTTCTACGAATGTGTTCAATTTGAATGTACTTAAGCTTTTTTTACAGAGTAATAAAATGCATGCCATTAAAAATTAAAATGGTCACACTGTTCTCGTGATGTGTCCAGCTGACTGGATTTATAAAGGATTCAAAATGTTGTTTTGCACGTGAGTTCACACACGAAAAAAAACTTCAACAAAAAGAAAAAGAAACCCTTATTTTTTATACCTTCAACTTCTTTCTCTCTTTAAATTTTTTTTATTTTGTTTTATTTTTTTTTTTGTTAGTTCTTTTGTTTTGTATCCACTTACCTGGGCATATTGTACAAGAGCGCCAATTCACCAAAGCTTCCATTGCTATTATAGCTATGAATTTGTTTATCGTTGACGAAAACGTTATAGACCCCACTGTAAAAATAAAAAAAACAGGAGAAAATTGATTATTTATTGATTTTAATTATACTTTCCTTGTTTCACAGACCATAAACAAAATTCTTTTACAAAGGACTTAATAGCTTAGCGATAAATATAATCCCAGTGGGAGTAGTGTAGATATTTTTCAACAAATAACCAAACACACACACAAACATACAAAATGTAAAATAACTAGGACAGAAAGGACGACTCTTTTTAAAGGATACACTATATGAAGTAAATGATAGTCAATTTATTTGGTTTTATCAGCTCCATCTACCGGAAAGTTTACCTAATAATTGGGGTTATTTCTCACCTAACTTTTTAATTAGAAAGATTTATCGAGAATTTAAGATATAAAGTGCCAAATTTATGGCCTTTGCCAATGTTGTATCGGTCGGGTCAATTCATTAATATAAACTGAAGGAGATTACCTCTCAATATCATTTACTTCCCCACAAGATAAATTCATTTTGATCCGATTCGTTGATTCGTAATTATTTTTGATAAGGTTGAATTTGTTTGTTGCTTCTATTATTCAAATCCGGATCTAAATGATGAATTTGATGGGGGGGGAGAGGGAACTGGCTTTTAGTGATTCAATTTACATAAATAAATCATTACATGAATTGTTATTTAACAAACTAAATTCTCAGAAATAAAGCGCATAAGTAGATGATGGATGAAATCTGTTACAATATTGCAGGTATCGTTTAAGCCGGAGTATTATGGAAGATATGGTTGAGTTAATTGGAAACTATTTCGTACTGACATGATAGTGCAGGATAACTTTCAGTAGTAATTATTATTGTAAACATCCACCGATTAATCGACTGGAGAGGGCAGTCAAGAACGCATTAGAAAATTGTGGACCCCAATATCTCAAGAGATAGATTTGCAAAACTTCCCGACAACATCATAGTGACCCCAAGTCTGGACCAGATTGCTTCAGAAAAGAATCTTTCAGAAATTTTAGCAGATAAAACGGAAACAAGCCACCAACTATTACAAACCTTAACGGTGAGGTTACATCCAACGAGGACAAAGTCAAACTCTTTTTTCTTCGAAAACTATTTCCCACTTAATCCACCTACCTGCTTCTTCAAGGAAGTATTCTTATCGATTAAGTGAGTGCAGTAGTATCAGGAGAATGTTAGGTTTAGCGACAACAATTCAGCGAAGGATCTAGTTTCCGTTACCAATACCAGAGTTACTGCTCTTGTTAAAAGTGGGCATATCAATATTCAAGAGCAGGATTTTGGGCTGTTAGACTTCGGTCTATTAGCGTACATTGTAGGGTAGAGATCATTACCTTCTCGTCGTTCCCGAGAAAGCTGGTGCGTTTAAGTGGAGAGACTAACTAGACTTGCTTGCGTATCAGTGGAAACTTGCGAAATGTTACTGTTTGCCCTGTGAACTTACTTGGATAGACATCACTATTCTTTGATGATTTTGGCATGCAGCACTACATAAGTGGAATTGTTTAGAATCTACAGGGGTCCTGAGAATAGCATGCGTGCAACTTGTAAGCAAAATGGACGCTGTATCTAACGAAACCGAGTGTTCTCTAGCCAGGTGGATCTCAGTTGATACGGCATGGAATCTCTTTCCTAAGTTCAGCCCGGTAATGATAAAGACAAATGCCAACTCGGCATTTTCAAAACTAAAAGTAGGTACCATGGAGTACTGTAAGCCCTACTATCAAAATCTATGATAGAAGTACGAGTAGTATCCAGTACAATGAGGATGGCCCTTCGGGAGCATCGTGTCAGTTATTGAAAATAAGAACTTATCATTCTACCATTCAAATAGATTGTAAAAGGATTTTTGGAGGGTGCAAGCTTGTGGTCATCAACGTATTCTACAATACTGAAAGTGGGTATGTCCACCGAGACCTTATGGCCTAACTGCTAGGTATTCTCGTGAAGCATATTTAACTTTCAGATCTTGTTGAAATTCCAAACTTTATTCATAGGCGCCACTGAATAAGTCAGCATGTAACTGCAATTCCTTGTATTGATTTAACACGACTTCGCTCCTCTGCAACCTCAGCGAAATACTGAAAGAACTTCTTCAATATAGTTCCTGGATGCGAAGGCAGTACTTACCACAGCAACAGGAAGCTCTATTAAGAAGTGAAACTTCTCCAAATTGACAGGCACCTCCTTAATTTTGGCAGAAGATGTCTACAAAGCTTATAACTTATGCAGCATCGGAATCTTCAGAGATAGTAGCTCTGAGGTCTGAAAATTTATATCACGTTAGTAGGCCCAAATCAACTGCTTTCAGCAGTTCTGGACGACTAGTCGGTCCAGGAGCGGTCAAGTTGAAATTTCCGAAATATTGCTCAGAACATTATCCAAAACGACTATTCGGTTCCCGTGAAACAGAGACAATGCCCTGTCTCAAAGTCCTTTTGGTCCAGGTAATAGACTGGACACTGAAGCGAAACTGCAAGTTCTTCAAATAAAAAAAAGAGTTGTCCTTAAAAGGAAGATACCTTCTTTGTTAGAAGTGTAGACTTGAGATGTAAAGTACGAACAAAAACTGGTTTGCGGTAATGGGGAGACCCTTTTACCAATTTGCAGTCATGCCTTTTCAGTTGTGTAATGTAATGCAAAGGTTATGCTTTTTAATGGGCAAGGTAATCCCTGCATTGCTACATGATTTCGCGACCTATAGCGCTCTGTTGGAAGAAGTATAGAAAAAGCAAATCTGTAAGAATGTTTTAGAACACTATAAAGACAAAGAACTCAAAATTCACCATGATTAAAGAAGCAGAATTAGCATACGAAGAATTGAAAAGACCCTTATCCTGCGATGGTTTGAAATCAGAAATCGGTGCCGTGATCTCCAGAAACATGACCGATCGAGAGCTACTGCTTTGATAATAACTTGGTGTGGGTAACTGTTGGCAACTAGTAAGGGACTGGGTTGGTTGAAAAGGCTTGTTGATTGAGTCCAAAATCCACCCTATTCGTAAGTAAGTATTCGTTTCGGTCCGTATTCTGTTCCATTTGGATTTCTTGGACCTCTGTTTGTAAAAAAATGATAACGAGCGCTTTTTTACACTATTCGGTTTAATTCCGTTCAGTCCTATTCGAATGAAACCAAATACTTGTGAAACAAGCCTTAGAGTTATCGTTTGGCAATTTCCAACAATCAATGACAATTTTAAACGTAAATTGAATCGATCAATTTCTTGAAACGGCTGAAGAAACTTTTCATTTCTTCTTTTACTTTTGAAGTAAATTTCCTCAGTTATAAATAACCATGGCCCCTTAACCTTTTTCTCAAGATTCAAACTTACTTGCCATACCTCAGTTAAATTCTTTATAAAAAAAAATAAATTATTCCAAAGCAGAAAATCTATACACAAAACGGTTATAAGTGCCTTTGAACATTCTCCGATTTATTGAACCTAATCCAGCCTATTCATAATTTGTTCTTTCTTTTGCCAATTCAATTGTTTTCTTCATTTAGAGTTTCTCATTCTTTTCTAAATACACGTAAATCCTGACCATTTTATAGTATCGAGGACTTATTTTTACTTTGATTTAGCGAAAGGTAAATAAACCAGGTGATGGTCTTCTACATCAACAGTATAAATAAATCAGAGTAAGATTTTGCTGAAACGTGACTAAATGATTTTCGTGGTAAACAAAATGAACAAAATGCCAGTTGCCCAAATGTTTACAACTTAAGAGTAAATGTATGTTAAATGTGTACGTGAGTCTTTATTAGGATTAAGTCACACGCAAAAGGGTCATATCACAACATAGTAAAGTTTATGGAATAAGTATATATATTGACGCCTATAACCTATATATAATGTACAGAGTAAAACCAGAGTAACGATCCCAATATGAATAGAGAAAAAGAGTAGAGTGAGTAAAGGATGTTATATTTATGACATTAGAGTATAGCACTTGAGTAGATTTTAGTGTTAATTGAATTAGAATAACCTTTTCTTTGTGTTCAATTATATACTCGTATAGTTGGCATACAAGGATACCATTCTGGGAAGATTGGGAAAGGATTGAATATCATGAATGTGGATGGCATACAATAGTGGTCTCTTCGTTCACTTGTTGCAGTAATATCTATATCTCACTCAGTAATATATATCTCACTGAAAATGGCAACTAGTAAGGATTTGGGAGGGTAGGGATTCCTGCCTTCTTCTTTAATAACTAAGGGTTTAATATGTTCTATACTCGAATATTTCAATACATTTTCTTGATTTAAATTCCAATTCAGTATACCTATGAAATTAATTTTTCCAGGAAGTTACAAAATAAGACAACGAAACGGTACTGTATTCCAAGATATTGATTAAATGAGAGACCAAAAAACAATCTTAAGTGTCTTTATCATTTACATCCAAGGATCCAGAACTTACTTTATTATTAGACTCTCGATTCATGAATAGTTCTGCTTGATAACTGGAAGAAGATCACCATTGTTCACGATTCTTGTAAACAGGCCCCTGGGATTCCTGGATATACTCTTGGTCAACAGTTCGCTCGATTTAGCGGATCTAGTATCTGTCTATAAGCTGACCTTATCTGCTTTCTCTTCCAACATTTCTAACACTATTAACATTGACAACGATACCATTGGAGCGCTGAAAACAATAACCCCAACCATCAATCACTGTTTTCATGGACTAAATAGGCTATTGAGTAACAAAGCCTTCCCTCGAACAACTAAAGTGTTGCCTAAACAAGATGATTATCAGGAAGAACGCGACACTTAAGTGCCTTTTGGATGAGAAAAGGAATCTTAACCAACTTGGCGTATGACTGGGGGGAGGGGATAGATCTAATTGGAGAAGTTTGCTGGTTGAGTTCCAAAGCCCGGATTGTAACGTTACCGCGGCCTTATAGCGATTATAATCCGCACTATTCTGAATGAAATCTGCCGGGGAAATGTTTTTGAGTGAAAGACTCCCAATCGAAAAGTTGATAGCAATTACGTTACCTTTTCACTTTTACGTTATTCTGAACACAAGAGGAAAGAATTAAAAGCGAAAACAGAATGGAATTCCGGCGTTTTGATTGGGAACCTTTCTTCCGAAAACATTTTCTTGGGAAGTTTTGTTTAGAAAAGAGTTGAATGAGAAGAAGGTAGGTTATGGGCTTTGTAGTGCAAATACTTGGTATTTGGATTAAGGTACTTTTTTACTCTATTGCTTTTTCCAACCGAAAAAGAAGCAGTTTCCTGGGTTAATCGTTAATTTTTCGTCCAATCTCATTTGCCTCATATTTTGAAGTTAACAGTTTATTGGGAGCTTTAGATGATCAATGATCATGCCCGCTTACGCAAGTAATTGAACGGATTTATTTACTGCCATTTTGATACCATAGCCCTTGTGACCTGAAATACTTGTGGAATGGTTATGTGTGGTTCTGGCCAAGGATGACAAAAACTGTGAACAATGATCAGTAGGCAGTGGCTTGAGCCCCATGAGCGCCAAGAGAGAGCAGGGCATATACAGAGAAGATGTGAAATTGTTTTTTCCTCTTCATCATTTGATAGTTTACCGAGTCGTGCCGCGTGTCTACCCATAAGACAGTGTCCCGTTATGACACCTTTTACGGAGCTGATTTGTTCCAAAGTGATTCGTTTCAGCAGTAGTTTACTTGTAGCTATGGGAATACCTATATTTGCCTTGTTGGGAAGGATAGGCATTTCCGATTCTGGCGAGTTCTTCGGCTTTACAATTCCCCGGAATGTCCCGGTGTCCCGGCATCCAGATAAGGTGAATATCAAACTGTTTGCACATCTCTGTTAGAGACGATCGACAGTCTTGGGCTGTGATGGAGTTTGAGGAGACTGATACAAGGAAAAAGCAGCCTGACAGTGGGGTTATAAAAGATAACTCTGGATTTTATTCCTTAAAAATAATGGCAAAGTGATACAATTTGGCATGAATGTTTATTTTTACTTCTTGTGTCGATCAATAGAGTCCATAAAAATATTAATTATTATTTTTTCACCGGAAATTGAAAATTTGAATTTTTTTTTTAAATCCAGTTTCATTTTGTAGCACTTAACGTATTTTGTAAATGAGTTCTTTTTTTAATACTGAATACAAAAAACGAGTTTCAGTTTATTTTTTTTAAATATATTTACATTAGATTCGTGTAATATATTAAAAAAAATTACATAAAGTAAAACCTCTTTTTGACTTCTTATGAAAGAAACACCCTTCTGACAAAGATATTCCACAAAAAGATGCGAAATCTTCAAACGAATTTCCCTCTAAAGCTCAACCTATTTCTGTTACATTTATTACATGATCTCTCGATTCTGGAACGCAACAAATACCTTAGAAAATATTGGCAGGTCGCACGTTTTAGACTACAATTGTAGAAAAATTTTGGAAAATTCTCACAGAGCAGAATATAAAAGATTACGAATTATGGTCTTTAAAAAAAAGTTTTCAACGCCAAACTATAAAACACACTTAACAATTACGTAAAGAATCTTAAAACAGAATACTTACGACTCAATTACATAAAAGTTATCGCCATCATTTCCTTGTCGAATAATGTATTCTTCAGGTTGAACTCTCTTCTCAAACATTGCGTCCAGCACTTGGTTCATCTGAAATGATAAATAAAAAAAGTATTCAAATATCAATACACCAAGAAAAAGAAATATCTTTCAAAAGAAATTATAAACAATCTTAAACATTTTACAGAAATAACCTTAAAATGTCTTAACATCATAATTTATTTAATTTTTCAGTATAGATGTTTTTTTTTTGGTTTTGCTATTTTTTTTTTTGCTATTTTACTTTTGTAATTTCTTTTATGTTTAAAACTCTTCAGTCGTAAATGTTGTGAGCAAAGTTTTATCCATTAAAATCCCATTTTTAACACTATCTATACTTCAGAGAAAAATACACACAAAAATAAAAAAAAAAACCCAAACGAAACAGAGAAAAAGTTCTTAATTGGGAATTAGGAGTAGAAACATTTTTGCTCAAGTTTTTTTTGAAGGAGGCATAAAAAAGACCAAAAATTTATAACTTTTCTACTTAATGAATGGAGAGTGTGTTTTATCCCTTCCAAGGAAACGATGTTTTTTTTTGGTTTTAATCTTTATTTCTTTTATCTTTAGTTAAAGCTTGTTTATTTTTTATGAGAATTCGAAGGAATAAAAGATAAAGCATAAAGTTTTACAATTTTGATTTAAGAACAATTTTACACAATGAAAAGAAGAAATAACAAAACTCTTCGAACAAAAATATCAATTAGAAATTATTGAGGATTTGCTTTTTTATAAAATAAAAAAATTAGAAGACAAATAAAAAGAAAAAAACACAAACGCAATTTTTATAGCTTAAACATTTTAAAATAAAATAAAAGAATTACAAATTTCCTAACGTAAATACGTTAGGAAATTTAAAAAATATAACAACAATGATGTTTAAAAATTTTAGAAGACACTGAACCGTCCCTGGGAATGAGATATTAGTTTTTTTCATAAAATCCATATAAAATTAATGATTGTTTTTATTCATTCATCATTCTTTAAAGAAATAAACAGAAAAATGAAAAACTTGCAACATTTTATATCACCAGTATTTTATTAAGTGGCCCAAAACGCAAATATTACTTTTCCGTACACACAGGAAATAGTGGAATTACAGCGACTTTCCCACTATGTATGGACAATTTTGGATTTAATTTGTGAACGTACCCTTTCACAAATCATCGAACTGTCATTGTCAATTTGTTGAGTAAACTCAACATTTGTATCATGACAAAGAACACGGTTGAGCAACGTCTGCAAATTAAAAATAAATTTCAATTCTTCAATTTTTCGTTAACTCTAATTTTCGATCGTAATTCTCGCCCTAGTAGACAGGCAATAACAAGTTTAGTGTAAAAATTTTAGTCTACATATTCGTTGTGTGATGTTGCCGTGCCAGTAAAACAACGGATTGGTCGAATTGTCGAAAATATCGCTGCCGTTCCGGAGTCCGTAGAAAACGACCTAAAACAGTCAATTCCAAGGCGTTCTCAAAACAACGTTATGGCGTATTTTGCGTAAGGATCTTGGTTTACACCCATACAAGATAATGCTGACTCAAGAATTGAAGCCGATGGTCCATTTGAAGCGACGTACGTTCTCCGATTGGGCTCTGGAGAAGATGCGCCTAGATGATGAATTTCATCTCAAAATCATCCTCAGTGAAGAAGTTAATTTTTGTATCAATGTGTTCGTCAATAAACAAAATTATGCGTTATTGGTCTGATGAAAATCCACATTTGTTTCAAGAAACACCACTTCATCCACAAAAAATAACAGGTTGGTGCGGTTTGCATGCCGGCGGCGTTATTCGTCACGTTACTGTGAATGGCCAGCGTTATCGCACCATGATAACCGATTATTTTTGGCACGAATTGGAAGATATGGACTTGGGCGAAATGTGGTTTCAACAGGATGTTGCCATAAGCCACACAACACACCTTCCAATCGAATTATTGAAGAGAAAGTTTAATGAGCGTGTTATTTCAAGAAATAGGCCAGTCGTTCGTGTTATTTGACGCCTCTAGACTATTTTCTGTGGGGCTACTTATTGGCTTATGCCAACAAGCCGACGACGTTGGAAGAGCTCAGAGCCAACATTGAAAGCGAAACAGCGGCCGTTTCTGCCGAAATGTGTGGCCGAGTCATAGAAAATTGGGTCCAACGAATAGATCGCTGCAAACCCGCCCGCTGTGGCCATATGAACGAAGTCGATTTCCTATCATAAATGTTTTGATTGTACTTCAAGGAAATTATAAAATTTTTGAAATATCTAAAATGGTTTGCGTTTTATTTCAAAAAAAAATTGTCAAGTCCTTATTGGAAAACCCTTTATTAGGTGTTAAAGCTTTTAAATATTAAATAAAGAGAATAGTAAAAAAACATGAACAAAAAAAGTCGTAACTGTGTCATACCCGTTGTAGTGGAAATACCCTGCAGTTATTTTATTAATATAGTGCCAAACCTTACAATTGAGTTTTTGTAGACAAATTTGGCAAACACCTTCTAGAGCTTCTGTTTTTATCGAGTTTTTGTTTAAACTTAAGGTTCAATTGCTGATTCTTACATTTTTTCGCAAGTGTCTTCTATATGCTAGGCTCTTATATAAGGTTCATAAAAGTTTCTTAAAAGAAGATTAGACCAATCAAGAAACATGCAGTGTTATCTGCAGAGTTTCACCTCCATTCAACCTATTTGTGAAAACTAATATCCGGTAAAGGCTGCGACTACATGTCGTAACTTTGCAAAACTCCTCCACCGATAAATTCGATGAGAAATAAGGGTCCTTTCCTGTTCATATTCTTTGTTTTTCCGGTATACACCAGCCATCAACATATATTTGTTGTTGTTGTAATTGTTATTTATGTTATTGGTTGTGTATAGTTTGTTGTTGTTAAAGAGTTTCGAAAAGTCAATTAAGGCAGACGTGCGTACTGGTACAGTGTACCTATCTCTTCTCTATACCGTCCCCCTTCTGATGCAGAACATCATCCCCCCTTTGATCCAAGTTAGATGTAATGATGTTTACAATTAAAACATCCAACATGGGAGCATAAATAAATCTGGATGAAGATTGAGGAAATTAAATTAATTAGAGAGCAGAGCTCAGAGTTGTGCTTCGTATGTACGAGTATTATGACGTGAACGATAAACCTGGTTAAAATAATTTTCAATATTTTTCTCTGAGGGACAAGTGACGTCAGAAAAACACAGCGGGTGTACTATTTGTGCATACAAAAATTTATTCTGCTTCTGCTCGAATACACGAACACTAGTTTTGCGTATGGAAATTTAAATATAAGTGCAGACTGGAGATAGTTGTTTGTGCAATCAAAAACAAAAATATACGACTGCAATATAAACTGAACATTGTCTTATTCACGGTCATTTGATTAAATTAGTTTTATCATGGAGAGAGTGAATTGGATTCAGAAAATTGCACATACGAGTACACTTGGTTAGGAAATATTAAAAAAAAAAAACAAGAAAACATGATATACTCAACTTATATTTGTTTTGTAATTCAATTAGAATAATTTATTTATATTTATTTTTTTTTTGTTTTAATATGAAAGTAGAATAATAGATGGATGATGAATTTGTATATTTTCTGGAAATTCGTGCTTTGGTTAGTAGGAATTGTGTGCCATTCAAGACAATTACTTGGTAGTGTCCCGAGTACGGATGCGGAAATCTATAATGTCATAACGCCAAAACTTTAGCTGTCCGTGTTTCTCTTAATCTCTCGGCCAGACAAGTACCACCAGCAAGCACAGAGGGTTTTACCATCAGGGGAAATGTTCAAAAAATCTACCAAAAGTTAAAAAGATCTTCTCAAGGCTTCAAGGCCAGAAAGGAAACCTGCATTCAGTGCGTGTCAAAATTAAAAAAAAAAAAAAAAATATAACTGAAAAACTGTAGACAATTGTTTGCTTAAATTTATTGCAATCATATTGAAATCAAATCATCCCCAAAAGTTTCCTGCTCATAAGTCAATTTGGCCAGGTTATTAGTTGTAAAAGCAAGTAGTTATGTGCAATCCAGTTGTTCGAATTTAAATTTACTTTACTTTAGATGGCGCTTACAATCCAAGATGGACACGGCTCTCCAGCCAGCTATTATTATAAAATGCGAAAAATTCACTTTTAGAAGTCTAAATTGAAAAATGTTCTTGCTTCTTATAAAGGCTTTTCGAATAAGGACTTGACAACTTTTTTTTTTTCATCTTAATTTTGAAATTGAAACTCATTTTCTTTAAAGACTTTTAATACACCAGCGTCTTACGGCATGTCATTGAAGGCTAAAAAGTCTTGCACTGCTATTTTCTTCTTGTCATCACTGCAAGCCTTAGAGTCAAGGCCTTATTTAGGGTACTGGAGTGTAAGATGAGCAATTTTGTAGGTACCTGTTATTTAAACCTCCATATTTTTTATTAGCAAAGCTTGAGTCTTATTGAAAAGAGGTGAAGCTTTCCGTAAATTAGAACATTTACCAGGACAGATTATTTCTGTTAAGCTTTTGAACATAAATTATTGTTAGTATTTCACTTCCCAACAAGTATCAATTCCGAACCACGGATGGAAATAAATGAAAAAAATGTCACTAATCCATCAGAAAAGCAATGAAAAATGTTACAAAAACACGGTAAAAACGGCGGCGTAAGATCTTGCGGCAAAAACAGGGGAAAATTCAAATGAAAAAAATCAAAGAAATTCTCTAAATTCACTGAATAATCCTCCGAAAAATTCACGAATACGACATCTTTTAGCAAAAAATTCTTCAAATTTTTATTATTTACTTACTTGTTCCTTATCTAACGAACGGAATAATAGAATATTTTTAACGGCATCGATCAATCGTGATCGCTGTTCATCTGTTTTTGGGAAAATAGCGGTGGCACCTTCATCTTCATCTGCATCATTTTCAGGATCATACGCTTCGGCGAACACAGATTTGCGTCTTCCAGAAAATCTTTGTACAACGGGTTCTAAAAATAAATAAATTAAAGAAATTGTATCTTTAGTTTTGATTTACAATCAAAAAGAAGCATAATGTTAAATTAATAGTAATAATTTTAAATAGTTTATAATTTATTAAGTCTGTTCGGTGTATCAATAGCAAAATCTTACGACCCGCATTGGACTTATTCTAACATTTAAACCTTTATATCGAAGAAATAGATGATGCAGTAAAGTATTCGAAAATATAAATCTTTAAAAGCTCCTTAAGGGTATAAAGAATGTAGCGTTTTATTGGGAAATGTATAACTAAACTTAAAAAAAATATATTTTTAAATTTCGTCTGAACTGCACGATGATTGATTATATAATAGACAAAAAAGAATAGGAAGCATATTTGTTTTATTGTAATTGCAGCCAAAAACCAAACTGCCATTCATAATAAACATTTTTCAATTTCCTCATAAATAATTTTAACATTCAACAACAAAACCCTTCAATTTAAAAGGTCAAGTTGAATTCCTTATCAGATTGGCACAGTCTCACAAACAAAAGTCATTTTCTTTAAGATAAATTCTGCATTGTTCAAATCACTACAAAATATAAATACTCACACATTTTTTTCGAAAAATAAAACTGCATCAGAGATGTTGAAATTTATAATTACTGCATTATTCGAATGTTATTTTTGTTTAAAACAAAATCATTTCTTACAAAACATTCTAAGATTGTGCTCCTTAGCATCATAATGTAACTCTGCGAGGCATTCGCATCACTCAATTGTATAACTCATCAAGTGACGTAGTTTTTGATGAAGGCCAAGACACACACAATAATTGTTTACGGCGTCAAAGGTGCAGAAATATAATAATTCTATGCACTCGAGTAAAAATAGGAACAATTAATTTTGTTTGCAAAAACATCAAATGGATTATTATTAAGCTGAAGAAACTGAAACTCGGTCCAGGGGCAGATCGTTTCCATAACACTTAGACTGAGATGCTGAACCTAAGACAAAAGATGAATTTAATTTAATTTTGTAATATTTGTTTCGGCCATAATTAGAGTGATGATGATTGAATGCTGAAATGAAATTCTACAAGTGTTATGGACGCATTCAAACAGAAATGTTTCTTTGAGTTTAACACTTATAAGGGGCAATAGTCCAAGGGTTACTGTCACAGAATTTTAGGAACTTAATATCTGTGTAGCCGCTATAATGGACTTTAATTTCTGTTAATTGAGGAAGAAGAATTTTATTCCATTTTTAGTTTTGATAAAAAACTAAAATCATTTACTATTTTGAATGTTAATGTACGTGAATTTTATAAGTTGAATGCAAGCATTAGCTCAGGGACCTACTTCACCATTTGTACCTTTGAAGTGATATTTAGGAATGGTGGTTGGAGACCTTGACTTCAACTGGTTTAATGAAGAGTACTTGGCAACTTCAATAGAAGAGTGAAACGAAATCAATTGCATCCACCGGAATTCAAACTAAAATTGCTTGAGTTACCAGTCAAGTGACCTTTTAATCTAAGTATAGGACACAGTTTAAAAACGCGCTGAATAATGCATAGGTAGGTAATATCCAATTGAAACGTAAACTCTTATCTAGACTCCGTCTAAATGGACAGAGAACAACAAGTTTAAGATCAAACAAAATTAAAAGTCAATGAAAGCCTTAACTTGGAGTAGAAGACTTTTGACACCAATATCTGATCTCTATCTAAGGCTTACTAGACTTGTCTGGTAACCAATTTTGTATTCATGACATAAGATGCTTTAATTTCAACCGCAATGTTTCATATCAAAAAGCAGGAAGTGGTCAAATCAATACTTATTCAGCATTCACACCAGCAATCAGCCATGAAGGCAATCTAACTTAAGAAATGGCTTGTCCTGGCAATCCAAACGCTAACAAATCAGGACCCCCTTGGCGAAATGGTTAGTGCGGCGGAGGTCTGGGTTCCATTCCCTGCCTATGCCACCTTGTTTTATTCAGGGGTAATGCCTCTTGCGAGGAATTAATAAAACGTCTCAAGAGTACTGCTTATCAAGAAAAGTGCATCTAAGCTAGCAAATTTGGAACCGGGAGGTCCCCTCCATTCCTGCTTACTACACGCAAACAGGAAATGATTGAGAGTGTCAGTCAGTAGGCCTAGATTCTTTGTGAGCTTAACTAATTCAGTAAAGTACCTTGGCGCCTGGGAGAATCACTATCAGTATCAGGGGTAGGTCAGCTTTTGCCCTTATGAAGTCTTGATCAAGCAGCCATTGACACATCTCTCAAATGGAAAAATTTCGGGTGTTTGAGAGGCAGTGTCTTAGCACACCAAAGTCGCAGAATACAAGATATAATTTCAACCAGGTTCTATAAAACATAAACAGAATTCATAATTTTTTGATTTAGGGTAACATCATTGCAAGAGGGATGTTTTCGGTCAGTAGCTAAATTTTTTGGGGTAGTTAGCACCCGAACAATTAAAGCTTCGAAGGAGTGTGTTCAAGCGACTTTATCCCGTTATTTGTCGGCTCAGGTGATAACGTTTCTAAAAAATTAACGTGGCAAATATTAGGAAATTGGTTTTCTTTTTCACAATATTGTGACAATTCTTTTTATTTGTTTTAACATTTTATTTGAAGAGCTACTTATTAAGAGCTAAGAGCTACTTATTCCCTAAGCGATCTGATCCTGCAGGGTGGTGTAATTTGATGTTGGACTGGTAGGAGCAGTCTAATGCAACCAGCAGCAAGTATTGGGAACTAGTGGCACCATTTCCAAGGAGGCATCAGGTATGTACAATAAAATTCCTGGATTAATGACGAGGCAAGAACAAGCAGTAAAGAGCATGAAAAGTAGCGCTGCAGCAACAGAGAATTACCGGCTTCTAAGAAATAAAAAGACTTGACATAAAAAACACGCAATCGAAGAAAATAAGGGATCTCGTTACAGAAATTAGTTTGAAAGTTCTACTCGAAGACAAAACGGTCATCGCAAAAGAATTAACCACGAACTGAAGCCCACATAGAAGACCAATGGAAAATTTAAGTTGGATTTTAGTCGATGATTGAGGATTTGGAAAAATAATTTCTGGCGTTCTGTAATTTCAAGGCCACGTCTGATACTAGATAAATATAGAGACAAGCTGCATAGAGATAATGTGTTTTTTGTGACATCCCTGTCAAGCTCGTTCATTTGAAAAGAACGGACGATGGAGAACGAACGGCCCTACTTCAGTATCAATAAAGATCTCACGAATGCATTTGATATGAAGAAGGATTTAAGACTGGGCGACGCAATGTCATATTCCTTCTTTTACATAGTTTTTGAAAGAATAATACAGAACTTCAATGTCTAAACCACAATTTTTCAAAGGTAAATTGGTAAATTGGCATTGGCCGCTGCTTTCTTTAATAAGAAACCAATTGACAAACAGAGCCCTCTCTTGAGCAACTAAAGTGTTTCTCTGCTAGCCGTTTTAGCTTCCCAGGTACTGCTGCAGGGGCCTAAACTTTAATGAGCAGTGATAAAAACGCTTAGACATTGGTTTGAACGAAAAATTCTTCTGCTCCCATCTGTATAAATTTTAAGCGAAGTAAATTTTAGCGTGAAGTGAAAAAAATAACAGCGAACCGCTTATTCAGAAAAATCTAAAAAAATCCAAAATGCGAAAATTTTATTAAAAATTTTGGTAAAAGTTTGAGGGGGTATGAGCTGGGGATTCGAATGTATGCAAACCCACGAAGATATAAACTTAACCGTTCTTCCAAATATGTTTTTACCAACTTGTTTTCCTTCCTCCCATATCTTTCACACAAAAGACAGTTTAACATTCCGAACTGTTAATTGAGTTTCGTCGGATGGATTTTTCGGTGTCAAAAACAGCCAGCAACATCAAATATTATGCATTAATTCAAACAGCCTCGCGGGCAAAAATTTAAGTGTGAGAGGATTGCGATCAACTGAAAATACTTTATTTCCATGAATATCTGTGCGCAATTCATTGCACACTTTGTCGTCATTAAACAAAAACGAAAATTTCCCAACAAAAATAACTGAGTGTATACCGTATACACATATTTCCAAAGAATAAGTTCCGCGTAGATGTTGTTTTAAACTTGTTGAAATCATCAGCTATCCGTATTCGCATTGGTAGAGAATACGTCAATGCCATATTCAGACAGGGCGTCGTCGTTGTCGTTCTTTCGAAAATAAAAATAAAAATTGTTTGTTTATTTATTTATTTATTTTGAGGACATACTCTCGAGTTCGTATAAAGGATATCACAGATACAAATATATATATATTTCGAGGTCGAGCTGGAGGCAGGAAGGAGGACGCTTGAAAAAGATTCCAACGCCTCAGGAGTATATACGAATATCAAGTAATTCGATTTTCAGTTCTTCCTTTCATTTTATGCTATGATTTTTCTTTTTTTTTTTTTTTACTTTGGCGTTGCCACGGAAATGGGTCAGTTACCTGAATATGGTTACAGGTTGGTATATGTATGTGCTGTTACTTCTGCTGATGCTGCTATACCATACATGTATGTATGTGAGAGAATTTGATAATTAAATAACCATGGCTACTGGAGAATAAATTACTGACTGGAGCTTGAAAGAACGGAAATTCTTTGCAACCTTAAGGGGTCATGGTTATAAAAGTTATTGATATTGGCCGGAAATTGCTTTAAATTTTTATATTGGACAGTTTTTTTGAAGATTTAAATGATGAATGAAAGACGGTATATTCATATTTTAAGTGTTTTTGGTTTTCATTTTGGTTTTTATTTGTTGGTTATTTTGGCGTGTGCCAAATTTGGTAGTTCTGATTCTTAATTGAGTAAAGTTAGTCAATAATAGCGGTCGAATAAATAAATTCAAGTTTTCCACTTCGCGACAATCGCAACATTGTCAAAAATGCAAAACTTGTCAATTTTCGTTCAGTTTTTAGTCATTTTCATCAAAAACTGTTTTCAATTTTGTCCAAATCTATTTTTTTTGTAATATTATGCTGGTTTGTGGAAGCTTAACTCTTTATGACTTCTTAATTTTTAAATTACCATGGACAATATTGCCACCTCAAGGCTACAAAACTGTCTGATTTCTATTATGTTTTTGAAAATCCAAATAGCTGATGTGCCTGTCCAACTCTTGATTGAGTTTGCAGATTGATTGATATTTATATGAGCAAAACGCTCATATCCTGGAACTTGATTTCGGCGAGCCTTATGATCGTGCGGTTCAACTTTAAAGTCCAAAGTTCCCATTATTTTAACAAGAGTGATATCATCATCAATGCCAAAGTTGTTTTAGCTTTACGGTTGTGAAATATGGTACATTTTAACTGAAAAGTGAGTGTTTTTAGTGTTTTTTTGCATTCAAATAGGGTTACCATATACTTTTACCCATTGTAGAGTTGGCGCCGACCAATCTAAAATTTGGTAGGTTTTTAGATTTTAATTTTGTCAAATATGGAACATTTTAACTGAAAAGTGAGTGTTTTTAGTGTTTTTTTTTTGCATTCAAATAGGGTTACCGTCATTTTTTAGATATAGAGAATTCAAAATTTTATGTATATTTTAGCTATTAACTCCATACCAAAATGTATACTATTTTCTTTAAATAAGAATTATTTGTGTGTGTTTTCGAACAGGGTTACCACATTCTGGGCCTTAGAGTCATAATTTTTTTTTTAATTTTTTCCATATTTTTTTTACTTTTGTCAGGTTATATTCATATTTTTGATATTTAATAAATCACAATGTTATGATGCAAAAAGTGATACAGCTTATTATTCGTTCAAACTACGTTGATGTACACATTTTATAAATGGCAACCCTATATTTTTATTTTCAGCACTAACTTATCTTTCATTTAACATCAATTTAAATCTCTAACCTTATGAGCTGAAGGTCGCCTCCCCGACTAGAGTCATACTTCTGATATGAAAGAAATGTTCGTAAAAAGTCTACTAACGGTACCTCCCATAGAACCGTTTTTTTTTTCATTTTTGAAAACCAATTTTGAGAATTTTTTTTCTTCACAATCCTACAATTATTTGATATCAATATATTCAAAAAAATAATTTTTGAATTTTTAAAAAATGATTTTTTTTTTTTTTTGGAAAAATCAATTTTTCAAAAACGGGTCCATGTATATTATTGAAATTTTGGTTTTAGATGTGCAATAATATTTTCTTGAAAATGGCATACCAATTTTTTTTTATCAAGGTTTGAGAATTATTATATATAAAAATTCTAATGACTTTCAAAAATTTGTTTCTATAAATTTATCTTCTTTAATCAATTCAAATGGCATACTTAGTTTGGAGCTCAAAACAATTTAAGAAGTTGTTAATGTCATTTTAGTAATGAAATTAATTTTGTTTTTATATCTTATGAAATTATTTCTTTTTAAAAACTTTATATAAAAAGCTTTAACGTCAACAGCAGCTTTGATCTTAATAGCAATTCCGTAGGACCAAATCGTGCATTTTATTTTGACTGCAACAATATTTTTTTTTTTTAATTTAAGGTATTAAATTAAGAGAACAATGTTTGAAGATTATTAAAAAAAAATATATTTTACTAAACGAGTCGTATTTTAATTAAAAATAAAATGCACGACTGGGTCGCACGTACTTGCTCTTATACATAGATAAAGTTAATATTTATGCTAAGCTTTTTTAATAAAAAAAATTGTAAATGCAGTTTTAGAAAAAAATTAAAAAAAGCATAAAATTCGATCTTCGAATTTAACCTTAGAACCAAACATGCAATTTGATTTCATTTATAATGTTACATTTTTAGAAAAAAAAATTTGAAAATCGTTAGAGCCGTTTTTTTTAAAAAACTATTTTTTCCATAGAAAAGTTTTCAAGGAAAAAAAATTGTAACGCCATTTTTAAGATATTATTTATCAACATCTAAAAACAAAATTTTGAAAAAAAATATTGAATAGTTTTCGAAAAAATGATTTTTCAGAAAAAAAAATTTCAATTTTTTTAAAAAATCAAAAAAAAATATTTTTTATTTTTTTTACTTAATATTATTACGGCAACTTAAAAGCATTCATGTAAAAAAAATGGTTGAAATTGATGGAGTCATGAAGGAGTCAGGAAGAATTAAAAAAAAAAGATTCTATGGCAAGTACCGTTAATAACGGTTATTGAAAAAAAATGGTTTTCAATTACAGATAGACCTTATCCAAAAAAATGACCATGATTTTTTTAATCAAAATCGTAGGAACCATTTTTGAGAAAAATGAGTTTTTCTAAAATCGGTACCGTTACTTTGGGTAAAAAAAATTAAAAATTTAAAAAATGGAGATAGTCCCCAAAAAACGCCACATACCAAGTTTGAAGTAAATCGACCCATCCGTTTAGGCTGTGGTCTCTGATACATACAGACAGACAGACAGACAGATAGACAGAATTGTTGGACCTACTTTTTTCTCATTTTTATCATCGTAATGTCATGTTTGATTGTTATTCTAACTTTTTTTTGTACGAATGCATAACTTGATATATGTATAGTACCTACATACATATACATATATCGCAAGTAAGAACAAGTTAGGTTTAAATTGTCTTTTTTGTTTTTTATTTTGTCGAATGTTCCTTTCTCCAATTTTCTCATACTTAAAAACATTGTTGTAATTATAATTCATTATTATTCTTATAATTTTTTTCAAAATTAAACGAAAATAAATTATTAATAAAGTAAAATTTGAAATCTAAAATCTTAAAAAATGGAAGTGACAAGGAACTTTGTGTGAAAAAAACTGGTAAAAATATTTAATCTATAAATTTTCAAAAGAAAACAAACCTTATGAGTAATGACCGCTTCTCCCATACAATTGGAACCACTGTGCACTGTGGAACAAACTAGCCCTAAGTCTAAAAGGAATTGGGATACAGTCTGAGAAAAAGCGATTACACTATGAAAATTGTAAAATCTAATTTAGTTCAGTACAATTCAGATAAAACATTTAACAGACTAAAAATTGGAGGGTTGAACCCTCCTAACTTCCCTTATTTAATTATAGATTTCAGAAAAACCATATAGACCAAATATTAAGCACTATAAGCAGTTAAAATCACAAAGAACAAGTATAGTAGGTATAGATGGGTATTTTGGTGGTCACAAAATTTCTATTAAAAATACTATAATTTGAACTAATTTATTTATGACACGTCTTCTCTATGTGTATACACAAATAACAACAATCACCACCACCAACAACGTGTGTGGCAAATAAATAAATTAAATTTTATTTTTTAAAAGTCTATAACTTACCAATCAATAAGGCAATCGAAGGTTGTAAAGTCATCTTATCCAATCAATTTTTTTCGTTTATGATGTTAATTTATCAAAAAAATTCTCCGCACGTTCTATTGACACTAGCAGTAATTGAATTTATTCGTTTTTTTTTTTTAATATTTATTTGTATGATTCGCGAGTTTAAAAATAGAAACTTTTTCAATATAATGCTTCGTTAAGCAGCAGTATTTTGTAAAACAAAACAAGAAAAAAGACTAAACTCCTAAATTGTATAATTTTGTAATTTTTAACAACTTGGTAAAAGTCAACAATAAAAAACTGCCAAAAGAGCGTAGATACAATGCGAAGCTCCAACCCTACGTCATTTTATTCAAACAAACAATGCATTTTAAGTAGCCGTCAACCCCCAACAGACTAACATGCAGCGCACCCACAATGACTTTACTTGGAAAAAAAAGAAGATATAAAACCCACTTTTATAACTCATTTACATGAGACAAGCAAAAGCTTAATTAAAATTAGATTATATACAAAAGCATTATATTAAAAAAGGAATTTTTGTACACATACACAATACATACATATTCTTGGTACCTACATACATACTTAAGCATGTATGTATGCTTAATGTATTTTTGTTTTAAATGCTTAAAATTAATTCCAACAAAATGGTACGCAGGGTTTTGGTAGAAAGGGGATACCTAATGGGATTAATACTATTTTTTTAGTGAAATTTAATGTACCTACACTAAAAAAAAAATTAAAAACTTAAATCTAGATTTCATTATTATCTTTTGGGTTTATAAAAAACGAAGTTTTTGAAAACTTCTCTCATATAAAGAAAACATTAAACTTCTTTTTGGAGGAGTCCAAGGACGATAACAGTTTTTTTCTAGCTCAAAAGGTTTGAGGGTAATGAAAATGGAAGAATATAGGGTAACCACTTTAAAAATGGAACCGACAACAACTTTTTTCTACACATCAATTGTCATTTCACCTTTTCATGGTAGCCCTCGGGTAATCGTCTCGTTCAACCGGACTTGAATTGCCAAATTTAAGTTACAGAGATTAGCATTCTCCTCAACCGAAACACACCAGCTTTCGGAACCGTTTTCGGGATCTTTGATTTGAGCTCTGAGTCAGTAGGTTTATGGGCATAAACGCAATCGTATTAGTTGAAATTGTTGAATTCTGCAGTTCGGATCTGGCAAGTCGGGAGGCAGAACCCGTAAATCAACGAGCGAACTCGACAAATCCATGGACGAATATGGCGAAGCAACAGGTGAACCTGGCAAATCAATGAGCGAAGCCGGAATATCAGCGGACAAATCAACGGGAAAATTTGGAAAATTCAACGGACGTATTCGGCAAAGCAACGAATTCGGGATATTAACCGGCAAGAGCAGCTAATCAATGGACGACCGTAAAGTAACGGACGCACGCGGAAAATGTACAAAAAAAACCTGTCAAATCAACGAACGAATCCACCAAATCAACGAACAAAGCTGGCAAATCAAAATGCGAACCTCTGCAAATCAACGGGCAAACCCGGCAAATCTGCGGACGAATCTGGAAAATCAACAGGCGAACCTGGCAAATCAAGGAGCGAACCCAGAAAATTAGCAGACAAATCTGGCAATCAATAGGCAAACCTGAAAAAATGGTTAAACTCGGCAAATTTCACGGACAAATCTGGAAGTGCAACGAACGAATTCGGGATATCAACAGGCAAGCCCAATCAACGGACGAATCCAGTAAAGCAACGGCCGAACCCGGAAAATTTACGGAAGAACCTGCCAAAGCAACGGAAGAACTCACCAAATAAACGGACAAAGCCGGAAAACCAACATGCGAACTTGGCAAATTAACTGGAGAACTCTGTAAATAAACGGACTAGTCCGGCAAGTGAAGGGAATAATTCCAACAAAGGGTTTTATTGATTTAGGACTTACCAGTGGTAAATGGAATTATTATTTTGGGAACTGGGTTTTTCAGCTCAGAAAACAAATACGGAACTGGTGTTTATTATTACGGTGTCTACTTATAAGACTTTCCGGAAAAAAAAATAGAAGTGTAATGAGTGAAGTTCAAAGTCCCTAGACGTTAGGAACAGAACAGAGTTAGTTTTGGGGATGCCTCGGTACGCCCATCTGATGGAAGCTTGCGTAAGATTATGCACAGCTGCAATTTAGAGATCCCAAAAAATCACGTGGGTGCCAAGGTTTAGAAACAATAGAGACGAAACGTTCCTCCAACAACTAGGCGACTAATTATTCAAGGACTGTGAACAATAAGCAGCAGGAGCCCAGAATCTGCCTCTGTCGAAAACAAATAATGTGCTGTAAAAATGTTTTTTGTAATCGGTGTTGAAAAGAAAGTCGGTCGTACACAGCATTTGGCTTTCCGAAGAAAAAGAAAAGAAAAAACAACTTAAAGCTCGCATCACATCTACTCGAGCAGAAGAGAGAGAAATGAGTTAGAGTCTATAAATCGAATGAAAATGAAAGACGCCTTGAAAGAAGTAGCAGCAAAGGTCGTAAATCGTTTGTACAGCAGAACGGTACAAACTGAAGAGGGATTTGCGTGCAACTAGAAGGTACACTCGACGTCTAACAAGCAGGACTCCGGGCTGGATCCTCTAGTATTGACCACATTAACAATTTGCGGACCATTATTAAGTAGTGTAGTAGATTACCACTTCATCTGAGCTTGATTGACATTGGAACGGTGTTTAATAGTTTCAACAGAGAACACATAAAAAAGCAACATACGATAGAAGCAAATGCCACGTTCCACATGGAGGAACGTTGTGAAATAAATTTGATGCCCAATGTGGAGTCAGTCTGGGTTGCGTATTGTCACCAATTCTATTTATTTTGGTGATAATTGATAACCGATGTGCTACACGCAGCTCAGATGAACGACAAATTGAAGGATTCAATGGACGCTGATATACCATCTAAAACAAATGCACTTCACAGGCGGATCACCATCAAATGTCCGCAAGGATAGAAAAAATACAGTAATCTATAAGCATTCCCTAAGCATTCTATAAGTAATTTTAGTCAATAAGTAGGTATAAGTTGCGCTTTTGTTTGGACAAAAAATTATATCCCTCAAAAAGCTGAGACTGGTAGGTAAGGGTACTTCTCATTAAATAATATTCATCGGGAAATTTTTTCAAAGAATTTTATGTTTTTTTTGTCAGTGCCATATTATAAATTGCAGTAAATTGCACACCAAACAAAAAAAAAACAATTTTCATTTTATAATTTTTTTTTTCTAGGTAACCCTTTGGATATTATCCAATTCCTCGAAATTGTGTGGGAGTTACGCGTGGTATTAAAAAAGTTTATTCAGAGGTTGACTTGATGAAGAGTTATTCGGATTTTATGTTTTCCTATTCAATATAAAAATGGAAAAGGATGAAGTGTTTCATCGAACTTACATTAAATTCATTGATTTTTTTCTATATAAAAATTATTTACACAAGCAAGTGGAGCCTTTGGGCAAAAATAAATAAATTTCACGTGTCAATATAGTTCATTTTAAATCAGCTTTCAAATAAAAAAATAAACTGTAGGTACTTAAAAACAAAAAAAAAAACTGATTTGCCAAGGCAATTTAAATAAATCTGTTAATTTATTTTTGCTCTTATTTTTATGAAAAATTAAAATTTCATAACAAAGTTTGAATTCATTTTTTTTTTTGTGATCCAGATTTAGTTAAGCTTTTAGCAACAAAAAAAAAATATAATTCTTGCATAGCGAATAAGCTTAATTAAACTTTAAAAATCGTGTAACCAAAGGCATTAAAAAGTTTTTTTTTTTATATTTTTTTTTTGTTTTATAAATGAAATGCATAAATCTCTCGATATTATGCAAGAAGGACTTTATCCCGGCAGCATTGTAATTTTTGAGAAAATAAGATTAAGCATGAAATAACTGAGCAAATAAATGAGTTATCATTATCACACAGTTTTTATGCGTATATGAAAAATATTTGTCATTGAATTAAATTAGTCAATATTGAGCGAAAGAGAGAAATGCGATTTTAATGTTTAATAATTAAAATTACAAAACCTTAGGTACTATTCATAGTAGTCAATTTAATTAAGAGAAAAAATCGAAAATTTGACTAAATTGGCTCATAGTTATCAAGGATCTCCTCGAAACTAGCACCAGAAACAACTTTACGCGGGTCAAATGCATCTCAAAACAGTTTTTTTATTTTTGTGAATATTTCTTTATTGCAACAAAAAGCGCATTTAAAACAAAATGTACTTTTCTTAAGGGTTTTCACGATGTACCCGAAACTGTAGTAAAAACTAGTCTAGCCCGTCAAGTTTTCGAGAAATGGTAATATAAACATTTCAAAATTACGTTTTTTTTTCGGTACAAATAACGTTGAACTTCTTCACTTGTTAATACGTTGTTAAACTATTAATAAAATGCTAAAGAACTGCATTTTAGCTTTCTGAATTACTTGGCATTTTATTAGAATTCATTTTGCACGCAAAGATATTGCAAAGTGAAATTTATGATTTGTAAAGGGTTTTCCAATCGGGACTTGACAACTTTGGATTCAATTTGTGAACGCACCCTTTCACAAATCATTGAACTGTCATTGTAAATTTATTCAGTAAACTCAAAATTTTCATCATGACAAAGTACAAAAGTATAAAAATTATCTATCGAAATTCAAAATCGGTGACCGCGACTTTAAGAGCGTTACCTCCAATTTTCGGTCGTAATTCTCGGCCTAGTAAAAAGCCAAACCAATAACAAGTTTAGTGCAAAAAATTGAGTCTACATATTGGTTGTGTGATGTTGCCGTGCAAGTGAGACAACGGGTTGGTCGAAGTGTCGACAATAAAAAAACAGTAAATTCCAAGGCGTTCTCAAGAATTGGACATCGATCAGACCACATTATGGCGTATTTAGCGTAAGGCCACACAGCACACCTTACAATCGAATTATTGAAGAGTAAGTTTGATGAGCGTCTTATTTCAAGAAATGGCCAGTCGATTGGCCGCCTCGTTTGTGCGATTTAACGCCTCTATACTATTTTCTTTGGGGCTACGTTAAGTCATTGCTTTATGCCAACAAGCCGACGACGTGGAAGAGCTCAGAGCCAACATTGAACGTGAAATAGCGGCCGTTTCGGCAGAAATGTATGGCCAAGTCGTCGAAAATTGGGTCCAACGAATCGACCGCTGCAAACGTGCCCACTGTGGCCATATGAGCGAAGTCAAGTTCCATTCATAAATGTTTTGATTGTACTTCCAACCAACAATACAATTTTTGAAATATCTCAAATAGTTTGCGTTTTATTTCAAAAAAAAAGTTGTCAAATCCTCATTGGAAAACTCTTTACAAAATATTTTCTGTAGTCCAGTCAAATCGTATTTAGAGGAGAAAAGTTCAGAAGTTATAATGTTCTTATCTTATGTTTTTTAAGGGGTGCTGAGCAGGAATTTAGAGTTATCCAAAAAAATAAAACGTATTACTAGAAACATGAGCAATCATCAAAATTAAAAAAAAAAAACAGTTTTTTTTATTTTTATACGCCAATATAGTTGAAAATGTTAACTTTTTCGCACAAATGGTTTGTGTGGAATAAAAGTAGAAAAAATTACCAGCAAATTTATGTCCTTACCAATTTTTAGTACGACTTCTGGATTCTTCACAAGAAAAAATGTTGAAAATCCATAAAAATCAGTCTTTTTTGAAAAACGGAATAAATTTTTTTTTTTATTTTCGTCTCGTAAATGCACTCTTTACTAATTCACCTGACTCTAAGTTGAGTCAAGTAAGTTCGAGGGCGTAGCCAAAGACTCTTAGTTAGGCCTAGAGAGATGATTTCCAGGGAGTAGATGTTGATGAGTGTTCTACAAATAGCAAAGATTTGCATTCTCTAAGCTCTTGGAGATGGTGTTTCTATACACCATAGAAGAGGCAAACTTCAGTGAATGGAGGAACGTGTTTTTATCAAATGAATGGTGCGAAAAAATTTCTTATAATAAATATCGCGAGATGTTTTAGCATAATTTTTAAGAAAAAAATACCCTTCATTTGATACCAATATTTTTCTACACTATTTAGTTCGTAAGTTATGAACAAATATTTGCAAAAAAAAACTGAAATATTTATATTGAGTTGGACAACCTTAAGCTCTAATATCTCGAATTTTCCATGAATTATTTGGAAAATATTTCATAGATACATATATTAAGCTACGTTTTAATTTTTTATCTGACACCAAACAAGTTCGTGTCACTTTCAAGGCTCAATAATTCAATGGGAATTCATTTTCAGCTCTTCTGATAGTTATTAGAAATATAGAAATGCAGAAGGTTTAATTGAAACTACTGTAAGCCCAGTCAACATTTTCATTTAAATTGCAAAAATTCTTAGAGGAGTTCATGGAAAGTGTACAAAATGGTTTTAATCTTCTAACTTCTAATATGTGCATCTTTTTGAAAAAAATCAGACAACAACATTTTCTAAACTGAGATCTGTAGATCCAATAGGTTTTTGAAATACCTGTTGTTTTGTGACTTTTTCTATACAAGGGACATTTGAAAATTTATAAGCTAACAACTAAAAAAACGGTAGAAATTTTTGAGGATTTGCTGACCATGCAGTTGGCATAAGTTTTTTACAACTGCAAACTTGCTGTTACACTACAGGTATCTCTCCTAACAGTATATTACAATTTATAGCGATCTAATACGATTTTTTCTTGTCTTGTACGCATAGGTAACTGGACTATTAGGTGTTTTTTCAACAAAGGATAATGCGTTGTCTGTGGACATTTTCTAATTTTTCTATTCAAGGACATCAATAACCACGAAAAACACATAAGAAAACTATATTGGTAATTAATCTTATTTAATAAAAAATTACTCTTTTTTTCAATTTAAAAAAAAAAAAAAACATTTTAAGTTCGAAAATTGACTGAAACGATAAATTTTAACATTCGGGCACTGACAAAAAAAATTGCAGCGCCTTGCAACTTTGATGGCTTTTTAGGGACTTTTCGTATTTAAAATACCGAAGATACCCTCCGCTGATCCTTTATATCCAAAGTTATACCAAATTTTAAAAATATCTTTAAATTTTCTATTTTTTAGCATTTTTTAAACTCAATATTTTCATTGAATAAAAAAAAAACAATCTCTAGTTGCATGTCATGCAAAATGTTTGCAGTTTCCAAAAATCTACTTTCGTGTTCTGTACAACCATTGGAATTGATTTATCAATTACTTTGTTGCTTTGATTGACGAATACTCCGCGCCAAAACATCGTACGGAGGTCATTAAAATGCCTTACAATAGCTGATTCATTTGTCTAAATGATTTTTATCATTTTTTATTTGACAATATTAAAAATCAGCAAAAACACGATAGTTTTTTTTCATAAACGTTTTTGAACATATGTAAATGCACCACTGCCATTTCCCTGCACGAGATACAGACTTGTACCCATACGAAAAAGTACTACAACCATTGAGACCTTTCTCAAAATTTAACATAAAAAGGCCAGCCTCCTTTGTGATATACTAGTTGGAAAGATTAATTTCAAATGTAAAAATTCAAAAATCAAATTCAATTGCAACAGTGCTGTGATCACATAATAAAATCAAGCTATTAAGTTTAACCCACCGCACCGTAGGCGTAGGTAGGCATAATATAAGAGTGAGCTTTCAAAGGCAGAAGTTAGTGAAATGTTTTTTAATTTTTTTAATTTTTACTATAACTTCACAAAAGTTCAACCTCTCCATTTTCTATTCTACGCATACCTCTGGCATTTTATATTATTTTCTTTTCCAAGCACATTACAATCACTTCATGTCAAATTGAAAATTTAGGCTTTGTTTTATGCCACAAAAACACATTTCAACAACAACAAAAAAAAAAAACGAACCTCCTGTCAAAACTTCACTTTTCACAATAACTTCATTTTTGTTGTGTTCCTCGAAAACACCCACTTCCTGTTTCTCAACACAAAACTCAAATAACACTAACTGTCGATCTGAAATGTTTTTACGACGAAACCAACATTATCTAATTGAAAATTTGTATTTGCCATTGCCGCATGTGTATGTTTGAAGTCAATTAAAAAAAAAAAAAAAAAATAGTAACTAAAAAAACAAAAATACCACCCATGCTAAAGAATAAAGGAAAAAAAATATATATGTAGTTTAAATGTCACACCGCCTTCCTTGTTACCGCACAAGGAGTTCCTTTATTATTATGACAAAATAATAAAACTTCCAGAGCTCAAATGTGAAATTAATTATGACGACAATGAGGTAGGTATAGTGTGTGGCCCGAACCGAATCTAACACCCGATGCGTGCGAATATGCTCGTACATACATTCCGTGCCATACGATTATGGTCTTGTTGTATAACATTTTTTACATGAAGTAAAGGTGTTCAAGAGATTCTAATCACATATGACATTAAGACGATAAATATGTTCATATTTTCTATCTGTCCTTTTAAACCTTTAGTTTAGGCTGATAGGTTAGGTTATTGAATTTTGCCTTTCTCTGTGACAAAAAAGTAACTGTGTTGTGGGAAGCAGGAACATCAGCTTAACTCCTGAAGCAAATTTGTTCAAAGTTAGTAAAGGGGTTTGAATGATTCCCCACAAGGGGATATTGCAATTTTTTTAGCACCAACATTGGCTATACCTTGTAAATAACCTAAAGATTAATTCTCTTTAAAACAGTGTATCGGTATTAGTAAAGAAAATGTTTATGTGCGGCATTAATGGTACAAGAATTTTAAGCCATACTGCAATCGTTAGAGACTTTTTCAAAAAAAAAAAGTGAAAAGGACGAGGTTATCCCTAAAGATTATTATTTTTCATTTTGTAATTGCGATTTTTTCACCATAATTCAATTGATTTTATTAAGATTTAGGTAACAAAGTAACAAAACATTGAAAAAAAAACACTTAATAAAAATCGATTAAAATAAAATGCACGACTGGGCCCAATGTATGTACTTGCTCTTATAATAGTTGCTTATAAATAATTACTCTGGTCTGTAACGAAAATCGAATTTAAACCAAACTATTTTGGCACGCTGAACTCGAAATTGAAATCAAAACTACCCTAGCACGTCACGTTTTTGAGATATGCTAATATGAGCATGTCATGTTTTTTGGTACATTTAACGTAGAAATTATTTACTGAAATACTTTATTACATGATATTGCATTTCATCTGTCTAAATCATTTTAAATCATTTCAAAATTCACAATCAGCGCAAAGATATTGCAAAGTGAAATTTATGATTTGTCCAAAATACTCTCTTTAGTCCAATTAGAGCGTTTTTAGAGGTGGAAACTTTTGAAGTAATAATTTTCAATGGCTAACTTTTTGTTTTTTGGGATGCTGAGCACGAATTTGAAGTTATCCAACAAAATTTATAGTCTTAGAGCCGACAGTTAATTTTGGGAGTGGAGGTATAACCAAAATCTGAGTATGCTGTTTTATAGGTATACGCGTCCTGATTTCATATTCGAAAGTCTGGCAGGTTTATTTTTCAGCCTTTTGAGGTTTTCGGAGGGTTTAAAAACGGATTATGCCAAATAATTTGAGAAAGACAAATCCACTTCAATTGAATTTTTTTAATATTGGAATTGAAGTTCTGTCATTTTTCTCAAGTCTTAAGACCTCAAACGTGAAGACCTTTCAAAGTAACATATATCTTTTTTGGAGAGTTTTCAGGTTAGAAAAACAAATAGAAATGCCTTCAAAAATTAAAAATTTCGTGATGTTTCTTATTTTGTTAAATTTTCTTTTTTAATATTGTGTAAAAAAACATCATAGTTTTTTGAATATTATCGAAATTGAAAAACACAAAAAAAGGTTTTTTAAGTTTTATTTTCGCAAAAATGTTGTATAAGCCAGATTTTGACTAATGAATTCGAATCTTACATCAACATTTTTTAAAAATTCAAAGTGTTTGAGATACCTAATGAAATTTGATTTTTCAAAAAAACACTGTTTTTGTGATGTTTTGGGCAAAAATAGATTTAATTTATAGAAAATATTTTTTGCAATACTTTTAATGCACTGATCACAAGTCTCAATTTGTCCTAAGTGTCATTAATTATTCAGACTTAAGAAACATTGCGAAAAACGTGGTCTAGTTTTTGAAATTAAAATCTATTTTTACCCAAAACATCAAAAATGAACAGTGTATTTTGGAAGTTGAAAATTCTCATAAAAATTTGCATGTTAGAGCAATTTTGATACTAGAAACGAATTCATATAAGGTTCAATTTTGTTTGTAAGCAAATTTACATGTTTTTAATGGCCACTCCTTGCTGGCTAATATTACTGTAGTTTACAGAAAAGTCAATCTTAAAAAAATATTTCTTTGTTTTTTCAATTTTTGACAATATTTTCACAAAAACTGTGTTTTTCTTCAGAGCAATCTTAAAAAAAAAGATTTGAACAAAAAGACGTCATCTCAAAATTTTTAAAAATCAAAAATTCTGTCAATAAAATAAACTCGTTAAAAATACAACAAAAAAAATAAAGTTTGCTGCAAATAATTTTTGTATGAGTAAAAGACATAGTAATGTACTTTAAAATTAATTTTCATCAACTACCTAAACATATTTTTGTAAAGACAAAAATAAAAAAGGGTTATATTCAAAAATTATCTGAACAATCGTTGTAGATCTTTTTATTATTTATAACTTTTGCATTAATTTTTTTTTTTTTTGATAGAAGGTCTACTTCTGAAAGAAATTATAAAAACACGATTTTCGATATCCACCCCACTTCTTCAACAACACCCTTTTCCTTCCAATTTGTTGGTTCACAGTTAATTTTTCCCCTTTCATAGGCCTTTTATCTTAAATTTTCCCACCACCCATATTCTGTTTTTAAACTGGTTACAGTAATTTACAAGTATATAGTATATAGTATAAGTATATAGTATAAATTTAAGAGTTTACGAGATTACTCAAAAACGTTCTTAAAAATAAAACACAAAATAACCATGCTAAAAAATGTGCAGTGGATCAATTATAAACACACACAATTCTAGCAGTGAGTTATTAGAGCTCGAGTATTGTCAACGTGTATTACTTGGAAACATATCGGGTTATCGTGGTTGTCTATATTAAACATCACCAACAAAGCATTTTGTCAAATACACAATCCTTGTGTACGTGCACAAATGTATTTCATAATTATATAATGATTTATTGTTTGGGTTTCTTTTGAAAGCTTAAATCACCATAATTATTGGGTCAAAAAATGCTTTTGAAGTAAACTCCTCGAACTTAACTCCAAAAGTAAATCTAAGCAACGTATTTAAGATAAAAAGTAATTAAATTTTTTGAATTAAAAAAATCGTTTCCTAACAACGAAATCAAATTTTCAATTTTTAGCCGAGGTTCGCGCTAAAATGGATAACTGTTTGGGAATAGTCGCTAAGGGAATTTTGAAATATTTGAGCTAAAAAAATTCACAGACTGACATGGCGTTTTCGATTTGTATTTCTATCGTCGTTTTCATTGTTGTTACTCCATAAGGCACACATTTCAAAACATACAAATTTAATGAATTCAGAATTATCCAACAAAAGTGACCGATCGATGAACACTGATTGCAAGTTACCAAACTATTCGATTAATTTTTTTAATTCGTTAAATCCATTTCCATGATATTTAAAATGTTCATCGATTTAGAAAACATCACGAAAAACATATCCAATCCTCAATCAACTGACACTGAGTGTACAAAAGTTTATCATACAAATTAATAATAAAAAAAAATATTTACATAAATAATTCGCAAAATTAATTAGAATATACAAGTATTTCAAAAAAAAAAAAAAAAAAAAAAACCAACACTGCCAAAGCGTTTAAATAACAAAAAGCTGTCAAATTTTAATTGTTGACATGACTTTGTAAACTTAAAATATAAATTACCGACGACGCGACGACGACGAAGACAAAAAAAAAACTCACGAAGCCAAATCTATCCAAGAGGGAAGATCTTGACTGACTGACACACCTTGTTGGCATGGCGGCCTTTAATTACAAAATAAAAACCACTAATACTACATGGAATGACAGATAGCAGCCAACAGCTTCCACTTGGTGCGGTCGGTATGGTATATTCGTCCTCTCATACTCTCCTGGCCATCATATAGCTATCAGCATCAAGCAGCAGCACCATCTAGCATCTACTCATCATATTCAATATACTACACAACCCTCCCGCCCCCAAAGGGTCGATGGTGGGTTGTCGGCGACAAAATTCACAACGACAACACAGACAAAGATCTCTTCTAGTTCTAGGTATTTGCTGGACCACTTTCTTTCTCTCATCACTGAACATCGAGGACAGCTATATAGGTTAACATCCAGGACCGGCCTGAAGGTTGAACGTTTTCGAAAACGATTAAGTAGTAACATTTGACTATTTTCAAAAAGTTTCAACTTGAACTCACTGATGTCTAAACAAGGATTCGCGCCTTATATGTAGGTACCTCAACTTTTTGAGTAGTTTTTCGAAAACTTGTTTAGCATTTTGTGAAAAAAATAGCAACTCATGATTAAAATATCAAGTTTTTCAACTAAGCAGTTTTTCAACGCCAGCACCCCAATCACAGTATGATTTTTAAGAATCGCCTTTCCTAAAGTAACCGAAATCACCAACACAGGCTTCTGTTCAAATCCCCCCATGGAAAAGCATCCAAACCCATTCCAATTCCAAAATGGCACTTCAACTAACTTGATTATTATTGAACCTTTATAATCTAATACAAAGAATGCTTCTGATGCCAACAAATACATCTAAAAACACACAACCGGCACAAGGAAGCCTGAGTGTTTGAGGAAAAAAGGAACCGAACCGAGGAGACATACAGATTGAGGATAATATTATGGAACAAAGGCCATATACCTATGCCATCACCGATGAAAGCTATTCAGAAAGGAGGTCTATTCTGCTAGATACCCCGCATGGGCACGTGTGGGGATGGACAGAGAAGCTGTTTTGGAGTAAAACAGAAAAAAAAATAAAAAAAAAGGATATGAAATCCTTTCGTTCAAATTGAACATGACAGAGGGCACCACCTTTTTCAATTTTAGTATAGGAAGTTAGTAAAAAAAAAATTAAACCCCCACCTCCAACCAACCAACGAACGAACGAACGTTGATTGGTTCGGTTCAGTTCGATGGGCTGATTGTTGAGTGTTAAGTATCTCCCATACAGCAGTGGTAGCGACGGACGCGCTGGCTGGTGGGTGTTGTACAATGTGAGTGTGTGGACCTGTTTGAATAGGTAAATCCTTTATTTATTGGAAATAGAATTTTGGTGAATAGCTTTAATGCAGTTTAACAGGATATTTGGGTTTTGGATCAAAAGTCCGGAAAGAGCCCTTTGTTTTATTAGCTTTTCAACATGTTGACAACTCGTCATATAATATGTAGGTATTGGTTTGAGTTGGGTGTTCCGGTAAAGTGGGCTTTAAGAGAGATGAGAATAAATTGAAAACGATGATTGCATAAAAGGAAGGAAACTATACCTACATAATGCATAGATTCAATCAAACATGAAGTATTATCCTTTTCCATAGGACAAACTTTGTACTTGATGACACTTCATCTTAACTTTTTTTTTTATTTTCCTAATGCAAGGATTTCACATGTGGATAAAGGGACGGACAGGGACGTGTCTAAAAGTTGAAAAGGGTGTTTAGCGAGTGAAATAAAAAGATAGATGGTAGGAAATATTGTCGTATTTTATCCAATCGCTACTTTAAGGATGAACATTTCAAATAACTCACTTCTTTTGAACGACGAGTTCGTTTTAAGCTCATACAGGTTATCTTTCAAATAAACTAACAAAAAGAATTAATATTCGTTTCTGCTGGATCTCATAAATCTCATATCGAAACTCTGTAGTATCTGCTTAACAAACTCACTCCACCTGTGAGGATACTACAGACCGATCGAGTGGTAAAATCATGAAAACTCGCAAAGTTGGTAGTGTTTGTGAAAATTAAAAAAATTGTTGTAGCACTGCAGTGCCAATACTTTCCAGCGTTGAGCATACTTAAGACAAATCGACCCACAGAACTCTTCATTTATCAATACTTATCTATAATCAAAAAAAAAGTTTTTATACCATGACATTTAAGATGTGTGGCGTAATTTTGATATTTCATCAATTTTTCAATTATTTCTAATTGAACGACAAATTCGTGTCAGCGTTTTTCTTAGCTTATTTTGATAACGATGAAAAAAAAAAAATACACATATTGCGTTATTTTAATGACAACATTTAAAACTTACAAACTTGAAAATCCGTTGCGTAGTTTTTCAGTTACAAGCATTTTAATGCAACAAGGTTCAAATATTGTTAACACTTTTCTGTATTTTTAACATTTTTGTATGCAAACATGTCTAGTAACTTAATATTATTTAAAAAAAATTTAATTAAAAAAAAAAAACCATCATTGATAGATGTTGATGATAGCCAAAATCTAGCCAAGCAGAAACTATCCCCAGTCAATGTTCAATCTGGGTAATATAAAAGAGTTATAATCGCCTGACCACAATAATATAAAATCGGCCATTTCTGAATTAACAAGGTCAGTTGGGGCAAATGTGCTACAAGCAAAACTTTTTAAATACGGTGGAGATGACTTGATTAACATGAGGGGAGTCAGAACCAAGCAGCAAATTGGACTGGTCATAAACTTGGACATTAAACATATCAGTATATTTCTTTATATTTTCATCAAGAAGAACTAGACCGCACAATACGCTTGGTACAAATATGATAATAATTTATAAGCATTACTTTGAGGTCCTGCTGTACGGCGCGCGTATAACCATGAATTCTTGCGGCTCCCGTACACCTAATTTTCTCTCGGCCGATGTATGATTGCCTTGCTGTGGGACAAACTCATCCGATCGAACCAAATGTATATAAAACAAAAATGGCGCATGAACCACCACATCATCTGATGACTACCGAAAATACAAACAATAGTGGTATCACACCGGTTTCCGAACACGCTAAAATATTAGTCGTTTTCTGTTCGAAACAGTTTAAATGATTATGACGGACGGTCCCCTACATTAGCTCTTGTCGTTCTTGGACGATGCAACTCATTTAATTTTCAAGAAGATACCCGCAAACACTGACGAAAAACACAAACAGTTTTGGATTCGTCGATTGATCGGGAATTTTTCGGGCGTCGTCGGACGATATCGACGTAGTAGGGTACGGTCGCCCTTTATTTTTCCTACGATTCATTTCATCAGTCGAGTTCAGACAACAAAGTCCGAGCATATTTTAGCTGATAACCGATTAGATTTACATTTACATGTACATTAAATCTACTCCGAAGATAAAACTTACGGACTAGAAATACTGCAGCACTGTTAACTAAGACCATTGGCTGATACAACAGAAGACATTATTACAACCCAGAAAGACAAACCATAGAAAGAACAACAACAGAAAGAACACATGACAACAGCACGCAGTTGGTATTTGATGGTATCCCATCTTCATACTAACAGTTCTCAAAGATGCTTGATTTATGACCGATTAGATGTGATGAGCCGTTACATAGTGTTACTACGATCAAACTTTTTGTTTTGGTTTGATAGGCCCAGCACGTACAATTTTCAACCGATGCTGCAACTTTAGGTTGATTCGACTGGAAAAGTATAGTAATTACCTAAGGCCCAAGACGATCACGCTTTTTAGCGCCATCTAAGGTAAAAGTAAATATCTTATAATGTCGAGGGCTTAAATAAATTGTCACGACCATTATTCCCACCTAATTTAGTGATGGAGTTTCCTAAATGTGTTTGGTTTCAAATGCATAAAAAATACGACCACATTTTGTTTCAAAATAGGTAATAAAGATTTTGTTTTAATTTTATTTGGATTAAAATAAATTGCAGCTTATGCAAATCGAATTTTTGTCATCTTTATTATATTTTCCATAGAAGTTTTCGCAAATATTTTCATTTCTAACCAAATTTGATGGTTGGTTAGTCAGGACACAAAATAAACATTCCAAGTTGGATGAGTTCTTGGGAAATCTGTTAAATACACAGACAAAGTATTAAATTTCAAAAGAACATAATTTAAACTTGAACATAGAGCTGAAATATGAAGATGAAAATTCTTGTGCAAAAATTTTGTGTCCAGGACTTACATTCAGTTTGGTTAAGCATTTGGCTGAAGTTTATTATGCAAACATGTCAGGTAGGGGAAACGTCTCTATACTCCGAGTATCTAAGCATATTTTTTAAAGTTAAATCCAAAGTTAAATATTGTTTTGATGGAATATGATATACAGCACCTTCTTCAGAGCGAAACTGACATAAATGGAAAGCATTTTTTTTGTTTTTGCAACCAAAAAGTCATCGTGATTGTCAACTCATAAAAGTCCACATTCTATTATCATTGCTTTAAAAAAATGTAATTTACACGTGCAATATAAAAACACAAGTGAAATAACCCTTCTGCAATTAGTCGCCAAAGTAACTCTTAAGTAATTTTAAATAGGTTATACACTTTACCTAAAAACAATCATTCTTACCTTTTATTCTTAAAAAGGCATTGAAGAAAAAAAAAACCTTGAGCGCCCCTTCATAACTTTTTTTTGAAAGGTTTCTTTAAAACAAATTCAAAAGGATACTAATTTCTAAAAATTACAAGGTATTTGCAATATTTTTCTTAACAAAAAAATACCTTTTTTTCGCTACCTACACAAAGACAAAAGGCATTATCAAAAAGAAATCAAAGAAAATCTGCTACGTTTCTAATTTCATGGTTGATTTTCTTTGGATTTTGTTTGCATTGAATCGAGTGAAGTAAGTAATAAGTTTGTTTATTTGAAGCTGCAAACATTTAATGGATTTTCTGGAAAACGTATGTTATTCAAAAATATCGTATTTAATTTCTTGAGTGCGAAGAAGCTTAATGTTAAAATATCCGATAGCTTTTAAAACTCAAGAAACAAGAAATCGTTAGAATTCAAATTTATGAGCCGGTAAGTTCAAAAGAGTGGTAAAAGTTTTATTTTTTTTTTGTATATTGAGGCAAAATAAAAGTAGTCATATGATTCCTAAAAAGGAAGTGGGGGAATGGTCGTCAGCTACGAAAGTTTTAAGAACCCCTACACTGAGTAGGAGAGAGTAGCTCAAAATGGCCTCTCCTTAAAAAAATGTCCTATATTTCGGGATAAAAATGACATTTAATTTCAAATTTTATATTCTTTCCAAAGTTTATTATATTTGCGGGAAAACCGTTATTCGACGGAAAAAAATTGTTGACCAAACTAAAACTTTTATAAATTTTTGACTGAATGAAAGAAAAATTTTACAGTACGGACGTCGTTGTACTGATACGGCCGGTAAAAAGAAAATAGAGCTTAAATCATAAAACCGTTGTAAAGCGAAAACGAGAAAATTGCCTCATAATTTTTTCGAATTTGAATGACCGCAGAAATTCATTGTTTTCGTCTGCGGCGGTGACTGTGGTACACCCCGTATAAAGAACTTTAAAATTTAACTTATTCAATTAGCCATACATTTTTAGAGTTTAAAAATCTCCAAAAAGTAAATAAAGTTTTTAGTATTCAAAACATCTTCAAATTCTATTGATCAATATTGCTTAGGTACGATGGCATACTGGTATGCTAAGTGTGTTTTTATTAAACTTTTTATTTAGCCAGCTGGTAGGCAATCTAATGAATACCGCTGCATGTGAGTCAAAACAAACGTCACTCTAAAAGCAAAATATAGTCAACGAGTTACTTATCCATTTGTTTGAAAAAGGTATGGTGATATGAAAAATCTCTATATAGGCTTTTGTAAAATTTTATTTTTGTTGAGTAGGATGGTTCTTGGAACTCAAAATATTTTTGAAGCTTTCTTCCAGCCTATATTTTTTTACGGCATTTAGAATTTTTGAAAGTGAGTCCTCCCTCCTACTTTTAAGTTTCAAAACTTGGTTAGAAAACTTAGTGTTTACGAGTTTCTTGAAGTAGATAAACTAGCAGACATTTTGAATATAATGGTGGAATATTCGTCATGTATAGACATTACTTTGACTTGCGGGAGCCTTAAATTCCATGTGCGCTCCCAACTAAAAAGTCCCATCTGACGTTGATTCCACCACTGGCTCTAGAGCTGGCTAGTGATTTCAAAACCTATTGGATGCAAGGAACGTGCCCTCTAACGACCATATCCAAAAAATTGCAAACAGCTGACTCGCCCTCTGAAGGCCGTCATAAAATGACTAAGAAAATCGCAACGTAACAAGATTGTTAAGCTTATAGCATGGAGGCATTCTACAAGCATGTTTTATTTTATTCTTGTTTTATAAAAAAAAAACATTTTTTTTGGAATCTGAATATATAAAACAAAGTCGGGTTAGTAACAAGAACAAGAATTCAAGAACTGCTGGGCCGATTTTAATGATCTATAATTTGTTGGATTTCTCTCGTTTTCGAATAGCAGAATAAATATTAAAACTTCGAAAAATCATGGTTTCGAGAAGTTTTCTGATGCATTAAAAAAAGGGAAGAAAATCACAAAAAAAAATTAAATCTCTAAACAACGCCATCTCTGATACATGACAAAAACAGAACCCCGAATGCTGGCGTTGTGTGTAATATCCTTTGAGAGTTGATTAAGTTGCATACCACTGTTGAGACAACAATTTATAAGTATTTTTTTTAAATTTTCGATAGTAATTTGATTTGAATTCGATTTAAACGAATATCGGTGAAAGATCGCGAAAATACCCGCAGTGAAAGTCATGAAAAAAACTACCGCGAAAAGCGTAAAATACTGCGCAAAAAAAGTTACAGAGAAAAGTGTGGAAGGTCATGGAAAAAGTGTGAAAAGTCGAGAAATGCAGCGGTAAAAAGAGCGGAATACCGTGGAAAAAAAGCATGGAATACTGGTGAAAGATGGCGGAATAACTCGGAGAATAGCAAGAGAAACCATGAAAAAGGCGCTTAGTACCACGAAAAAAGGCTAAAAAAAATACCACGAAGAAAAGTAAAGAAATTCACAGAGAAAAGCGTGAAAAGTAGCGGTAAAATGTGTGAAGTGTTGCGGAAAAATATGCGAAATACTCGAACTACTGCGGTAAAAATGAAATAAGATGGAAAAAACTGGTGAAAGTTCGCCAAATACTGCGGACAACAGCAAGGGAGGTAATTAAAAAATTGCTTGGTACCTCAAGAAAAAGCGTAAAATACCGCTGCGATGAAAGAACTAAATGTTCAACACCACTCTTTTCTCTTCGATATGCAACGTGTAATAAGACAATAAATGTAAGTACAAAATAAAAATAACTCTACAGGGCCACACAACGTCTTTCGGGTCAGCTAGTTTATATCAAAAATAGTAAAAAATATACATAGTTAAATAGACGATGACTTACGAGTATTTCTTATTATTATTTGTTTTTAGATTTATTTTTACTAAAATTTATCAAGAATATCTTCTCATCTTCAGATGTAAGCTTAAGCCTAGAAAAAAAATATATTTTTGAGATAGAAATGTATTCTTGAATTTTCTTTAAAAATGAAGTAATTTAAGCCGTTAGTTTGTGAAAAATAAATTTTGAAATGTTGCCAATATTTGGTTTACAAAAAAAAAATTGATAAATTTTTGAAGAAAAATTCTTTTCTTTAAGATTTGCAAAAGACATCAAAAAAGGTATCCTCTTACGAAATTTAACCTTGTTGAAATTTTTGTTCGGAGCCATATTTTTGTTTTAAAACACAAAGTAAGTTCAAAAAAATTTCGAAAAGCAAACGATATTATTGGCAATTTTTAACTTACGGTATATTAAAAAAAACGTACTGACAACATTGTTGTATATTCAATTAAATTACAAAAACATATATAAATAAGACTCTAAGATTATCATTTTCCATTATATTTTTCATCTAAATGATTTTATTACAAATTGCATTTCATTTCATAAAAAAAAAACCTTTTTATTTTCAACGCTTTTTGTTTGAATATGGTAGAAGACATGGTACTAAAATACATAAATCTTTAACTATACATATAGAAAATGTCCCTTTTTCTTTCTTAGCTCATATATATACACCTTTCAAGTTATACGAGTAGGTACAAAAAAAAAAATAATACTATGCCAACCGGTGTAAAAGCTTTTTTAATCAAGTCGCCCTATGCATCGTCAAACAGATGTTTTTTTTTTACTTTTGCTTTTTTCAAAACAGCTTTATAGGTATATTATAAGTGTGGTTATGGAAAGCGAGCACTTTTCTGCAATATGCAACTTTGTTTTTTTTTTTTTCTTTCTAAATTGATGCTGTAAGGGTAAGTTATGAATTTCGTTAAAAGAAATTCAGCTTAAGTATAAAGAAAAAAGAAAAAAAAAAATGACGACGATACCTATTCCCTTTTTACTTTTTCTTTGGTCAATAGAAAACTTCTAAAATTGACTTTTATTAAGTATGACTAACGAAGAAGTTCTTTCTTTTTTTGAACAGAAACATTTTTTGTCGACAAGAAGAATTATTCAATACAATTAAGGGGATACTTTCATTGCGAAGAGTCCCTAAAATTAGAGATGAAATAGATTTTCAAAAAGTAATGGATTAAGTCGACAATTTGGTTTGAATTTAATCCCCAATTTTCGGAATCGAAGTATTTAGACAACATTTGCAGGATCAATACCATTTAAGTTACCTTATTGCACTTCTAAGTATGTGCTTCGGCAGGCAGGTATGAATGCCAATATTAGCTGACTGGGTCTTTTTCAAACTTTTCAAACTTGGTTGACAAGGACCCCTGCATGACTAGTAGTGATTCTGAAGAAGGAGTTGAAATCTTTTATGCAATGGACTCAGCTGTCTGAGCAAATTCATTCGACCCAGTCGTGTACCTTCTAGTTTTAGTATAAAATTGAATTTGTGTGTTCAGAAAATAAGAGTAAAGAATTATAAAGTGGAGAAGAATATACAGAATGTATTCGGTCCGGGGGAATACGGTCTACGTATATCTTATCAACCATCGTAAGGTTGTTTGTTGTTTGCTGGTGCCTCTCAGTTAATTAGACTTTAGTTGATTATGACCTTTGCCTGGACAAAGTGGATGCACACAGAACAGCAAAAAGCATCACAGACACACCACTCTTTCTATTCCCAGGTCTTAAAAATAATCATTTTAATGACATTATTTAAAGTGAGGGGGTTGAATAATAAGACTTGATGCTATCTTGGGCGTCACATAGATACAAAATAAAAAACAACAATATATTCTTTTGCATAAAACTTTAACAGGTTATTTTAATTTTTATTTTAATGTATTATGTTTCTACGTGAAGTTCTAAAAGCATATCGTAATCAAAATTTATAAATCGTGTCATTATTTTTATTTTTTGTTAAATTTCAACCAACTTAATTCTACAAAGCATTTCCTTCCTATACAATAAATTGATTAAAGATACTTTGGACAAATTATCCGTATCTTTTTTTTGACCTGACTTGATGCTATAATTATTTTATATTCTGTCAGCGAGTGCCAAAAGAGTTGGGTATTATTACATTTAATAAGATGGTATTAGTTTCTCATTGCTATTCATTAGTGTTTCCTAATAGTTGTATCGATTACTTCAGAAACCAATTTGCTTTTATAAGAGTATTCAAAGATGGGTTGACTTTTTGGGTGGAGGTGGAAATGTGAAAACTTTTAGTGGCAGAGTTTGCTTTCTCACTGGATACGCGGGTGTTTGATTAAAAGTTTGGTTTCAAAGCGTTCAATGTCTAAGATGTAGACACTTGAATTATTATTTTTTTTTTTGTTGCTGTAGTAGTAACATAGAAAATCAACAAAATCTATGCCTGCCACATCCACAGTGAGGCAAAGATTGTCAAAAAAATGTTAAAGTTGCACAAAAAAAAAGGTCACCGGTGTTACATGTAAAGGGTTGTCCAATAAGGACTTTACAACTTTTTTTTGAAATAAAAGGCAAACCATTTGAGATATTTCAAAAATTTTATTATTGGCTTGAAGTACAATCAAAACATTTATGAATGAATTTCGACTTCGATCCTATGGTCACCGCAGGCACGTTTGCAGTGGTCGATTCGTTGGACCTAATTTTCGACGACTCGACCACACATTTCGGCCGAAACGGCAGCTATTTCGTGTTCAATGTTGGCTCTGAGCTCTTCAAACATCGTCAGCTTGTTGGCATAAACCAATGACTTAGGGTAGCCCCAAAAAAAAAAATAGTCTAGAGGTGTTAAATCTCACGAACGAGGCGGGCAATCGGCTGGCCCATTTCTTAAAATAAAACGCTAATCAAACTTATTCTTCAATTATTCGATTGTAAGGTGTGCTGTGTGGCTTGTGGCACCATCCTGTTGAAACCACATGTCGTCCAAGTCCATATCTTTCAATTCGAGCCAAAAATAATCGGTTATCATGGCGCGATCACGCTGGCCATCCACAGTAACGTGACGAACGTTATCGTCAACGAAAAAATATGGCCCAATAACGCCGCTGGCATGCAAACCGCACCAAACAGTTATTTTTTGTGCATACAGTGGTGTTTCTCAAAGCAAATGTGGATTTTCAATAGACCAATAACGCATATTTTGTTTTTTGACGATCCCATTGAACCAGAAATAAGCTTCGTCACTGAAGATGATTTTGCGATGAAATTCATCATCTTGGCGCATGTTCTTCAGAGCCCAATCGGAGAACGCACGTCGCTTCAAATGGTACAACGGCTTCAATTCTTGAGTCAGCTTGATCTTGTATGGGTGTAAACCAAGATCCTTACGCAAAATACGCCATAATGTGGTCTCAGCGATCCAAATTCTTGAGAACTCCTTGGAATTGACTGTTTTGGGTCGTTTTTTAAGGATGCCTGAACGGCAGCGATATTTTCGAAACTTCGACCAACCCGTTGTCTCACTGCAGGCGTTGAAAATGTTGAGTTTACTGAATATATTGACAATGACAGTTCGATTATTTGTGAAAGGGTGCGTTCACATATAAAATCCAAAGTGTTAAGTCCCCATTGGAAAACCCTTTATTTTAATCAAAATCGATAGTGTTATGGTGCTATAATTTGGCATGAACGTTCATATAAAAATTAATATTTATTGTGAAAGGGTGTTTTTAAAGACGAAAGAACGTTTCGCAATATGTACCAACTCCCTTAAAAAAAAAACAGCCTTTTATTCGAAATTTCTCAATGCAATTTTTTGGTTCTTATGACAAATGAAATGCCCATGCCAATTTTTATCGCACGTAGGTACTTGCTCTTGTATCTAAAATCGCGTGGATTGATACAAGTTTTAATTAAAGTTCAAAGTTTAAGTTTAAAGTTTTGCAGTTTTAAAAAAAAAATTAAAAAAAAAAACATTAAATTCGATTTTAAAATCACTAAAATAGCTTCTTATGTTAATTTGACCTGAAAACGACATGTAATCCGATTTATTTTACAAAAGATGAATTTTTAAAACTTGAAAATAAGAGCCGTTTAAAAAAAGAAACTATTTTTATACATAAAATTTTGAAAAGACATTTCAAAAAAAGCTTTGCATGCAAAACGATTTTTCCAAAAAAAATGTCAATCAATTTTGGAAAATTTTGTTATTCAACTTTATTGCGACAACTTAAAAGCTTTCATGTAAAAAAAAATCGGTGAACTCGAGTCATTAAGGAGAAAACCAAAATTAAAAATAACGTTTCAATTAAGTTTTTAATAAAGCGGGATATGGAGGTACCGTTAGTTTTGGTCAAAAAAAAATGTATTCAAAAAACGTGTGTGTTTTCAAAAAACGCCACATACCAAGTTTGGAGTAAATCGACCCATCCCTTCAGCTTGTGGCTTCTGACACATCCAGACAGACGGACAGACAGAATTGTCGGACCCACTTTTTTAGCATTCCCTATCATGGCATGTTTGATTGTTATTTCAACTTTTTTGTTGTACGTGATATATCTATGGTACCCATTTAGCAAGTAAAAATAATGCACTTGTTGAGACCTTTCCAATGATATAGGTCTTTATGTGTTATGTCCTTTTCAGAAATTTTAACTCCAGACCACCTAGAGAGTAGGAGCGACTCTGCGAGACTCAGTACAAGTACAAAAATTTAATTATTTATTTCTTAAGTAACTCTGCAATAACACTGCCAAATTGAACAAAAAATGCCCATTTTTGGTAGAAACCTTAAAGAAGTGATTTACAGGGAAATAAATGTACTTACTTTTGACCCCATAACACCATGAGACCTTTTAAATATAACAAATACCTCATCCACTATGAATGGAAAATCCTCTAGAATCCAACTTTTAGATATTGATCCATATATTGACCTTACAGGCCTCAATACACAAACAATAATTATTCATAAATAAAATCAGTATAACTTAAACTTCATTCAATCAACTAAAAAAAAAGAGCTTAACATTTGACCTACATAAATGGTCATTATTTGTACATCCAACTAAATTCTAATACTCAAACAATAAATTTGCTGAATAAAATCACATGAAATCCCAAATCCTTAACCTGAGGATGCAAAAATAATAAAACAAATATTCAGTTTTCAATTAAAAGTAAAATATTTTGCTGCACAAATACCAAAATAAAACTTAATAAAAAAAGCCTCTTTGAATGCGATTTTAATTCCACGAAGTCAATTTGAGACATAAAATTCAATGCTGTACCTACTCTACATACCCAAATATTTACCAATTGATTACTTGACCAAAATATTTGTGAGCTTAACTTTATGACTGCATTTGTACAGATATAGAGTTTTACACTCTGTGTCACTTGATTGATTTCTTAAGTTTAAATATCTTTGCCGATATTTAATCGAATTTCGATAGCAATGCTAATCCGAATTAATCTAGAATACAAGAATTTCTGGGTTTTATCTCAGTCAGCATTTGCAAGGACATGAATTATTAATTAAATATTGCTGCGATAAAAGAAACTATTTGTGTAAAAGGAGCAATCAGTGGTTGAACTTTATTATAAGCAGAACAATAATGTCTTTAAGATAAAGCAGAGGTTTTAAAATCAATTTATGATTTGAAGCAGTCAATTCGTTACTGAAACAATATTTGAATTTTATTGATGAAATCATGTCATCGATTTAAAAATTAGTGGACTTTTAGCGTTTATCAAAGGAAAAAAAAATTAAAATTTGTTGAAAGATGTCAAGGCTGTTGTCCAAAGGAGAAAATTAATGCAGCTAGAAGATAATTTCCTCGTTAAAGAAATGCAGAAACCTCATTTTAGAGTAAGACACACCTTAGAATTTTATATTAGTAATATTGTAATTGCATGGTCCACCTATGAAGTGATACTTTCACTTAAAGGTGAGATATACCTACCACCAGATGCAAATCTGCTTTAAAAACCCGTGAGTACACGTATCGGGTTTTCCAATGGGAACTTGACAACTTTGAATTTAATTTGTGAACGGTGTTCGAAAAGGTTCGAACAAATCGTCGAACTGCCATTGTCAATTTACTCAGTAAACTCAACATTTTCATCATGCCAAAGTACACGGTTGAGCAACGTCTACAAATTACAAAAAAAATTCTACCGAAATTCGGAGCCGGTGACCGCGCTTTAAGAGCTTTAACTCCAATTGACTCAAGAATTGAAGCCGATGGACCATTTGAAGCGACGTACGTTCTCCGATTGGGCTCTGGAGAACATGCACCAAGATGATGAATTTCATCGCAAAATTATCTTCAGTGACGAAGCTCATTTCTGGCTCAATGGGTTCGTCAATAAACAAAATATGAGTTATTGGTCTGGTAAAAATCCACATTTGCTTCAAGAAACACCGCTACATCCACAAAAAATAACAGCTTGGTGCGGTTTCCATGCCGGCGGCGTTATTCGTCACGTTACTGTGAATGGCCAGCGTTATCGCGCCATGATAACCGATTATTTTTCGCTCGAATTGAAAGATATGGACTAGGACGACATGTTGTTTTAACAGGATTGAGCCACAAGCCACACAGCACACCTTTCAGTCGAATTATTGAAGAGTAAGTTTGATTAGCGTTTTATTTCAAGAAATGGGCAAGTCGATTGGCCACCTCGTTCGTGCGATTTAACGCCTCTAGACTATTTTCTTTGGGGCTACGTTAAGTCATTGGTTTATGCCAACAAGCCGAAGGCGTTGAAAAAGCTCAGAGCCAACATTGAACGCGAAATAAAGGCCGTTTCGGCCGAAATGTGTGGCCGAGTCGTCGAAAATTGGGTCCAACGAATCGACCGCTGCAAACGTGCCCGCGGTAACCATGTGAACGAAGTCGATTTTCATTCATAAATATTTTGATTGTATACTTCAAACCAATACTAAATTTTTTTAAATATCTCAAATGGTTTGCTTTTTATTTCAAAGAAAAGTTGTCAAGTCCTTATTGGAAAACCCTTTACCTACCACCAGATGCAAATCTGCTTCGAAAACCTTACTGCTTTAGAAGTACACGTATAAAGCATCCGTCATTTACAAAATTTCTTTAGTGCTATAGCTGAAATTTTAGCACTGACAATGTTCAACACAAAGAAAGAAAAAGGTATTGCTCGGCCAGAAGCTGATTATGTAGCTCAGTTGAGCTTTTAACTCGTTCTTTTGAGGGTATTGTTCCTTGAATTCACGAATAAAACAAATATAATCGGCCCCACCCATTTATTAAAATAAACCAATTTTAAAGCTTTAAAAAATCTACAACAGTTTTTTTTTTTTCTGTAAACTATTTAGACATAAATGAGCTCAATCAAGTGATGCGTAGTGTAAATACGACTCTGGTGTATTTATGATCGCAATATAATCGATTTGGTCTTGTCCTAAATGTCTGAAATTCTTTGCATTTGGAATTCCTTTTGAAAACTAAAACCATAATAAATACTCTTGGGGGTAAATGTTAACAATGGACAGTTATACAATACATACCATGACTAGAGTTTAAGACTACAGATGTGTATCCATAACATTATCACGTATCTTCGTAATATATTTTCCAAACTAAAGCATATTTGTTTTAAATTGAGAATCTTCTTCATATAATATTGTTGTCGTATTCATTTTAAATGCTTTTTTTTTTTTAATTTTCTATATACGCACTAGAATGTAAGAAAAACTGTCAACATTGAAAAGATATTCATGAAAAAGAACCCCACACCAATATAAGTTTAGTACCTATAAAATAGGGCTTATTGCCATTACGAGTACCTACAACCATTTGAATAAAATAATTTACATAAATTAATAATAAAGCGGAAGGTGAGCCACCCACATTGAATAATAATCTAAAAATGGTGAAAAATAATATTATTATGATTTTTTTTTTGTATAGCAATTTTAACTAGCTACTTTAAATGGTGGTAAATATTTTGGAATGTTACATTTGAGGCAGACAAAAAATGATTAAATCACCTACTGTGAGCCTTGTCCGTTGATATTTCAACTCAAAATGCGTTGCTCCATGAGCAAAGTCAATGAATTTCACGATGATATTACTAAGCGAAAGAAAAAAATTAGGTACTAACTTTGACTGAATTGTCGGTTTTGAAAACTAATTCTTATTCAATTTAAAGCGAAAAGACCATAAAAGTAGAGTAGGTAATCTCGAAATAAATCTATTTTAACGGAATTATTTTAAAAATTTCAAAATATTTCAACTTATTTATTTTATTATCTTTTAACAGACAAGTGATTTTCCTAAAGTTATTTGTTTAAGATGAAAATTACGAACTTAGGTACACTTACTCTTTGTAAAACACAAATGAAAATTAAGTTATCAAATAATTTTCAATGTATTTTCGATACAGTGGAACAAATTCCTATGAAAACCTTGCAATTATTGTTGAAAACTTGTAACCTAACACCGAATAAAGGAAAAAAAGGCTTTTTTTTTTTGTTCATTCAGAGCATAACTTCTCGTTAACAAGAGTTGATAAAGCAGTATTGTGTCGGAATCAGCAAACCAAAATCCATAAGAAATATAAATTTTTTTATTTGTATTTGTTTTGCTCTTTATAAATAGTATTGTGAGATTTAAACTTATATTTGGTGCAATTTTTTGTTGGGTTTTGAACTAAACTAATTATACAAATGGAAGCAATAAAAGTTAAATCAACAAACTGTAAAATAGAATTAACATGAATTGTAATCAATTTCTTATAATAAAGAGTTTTCCAATGGGGACTCGACAACATTGGATTTAATTTTTGAACCCACCCTTTCACAAATCATCGAACTGTCATTATCAATTTATTTAGTAAACTCAACATTTTCGTCATGACAAAGTACACGGTTGAGTAACTTCTGCAAATTATAAAAAAAATTCTACCGAAATCCGGAGTCGGTGTCCGCGACTTTAAGAGCGTTAACTCCAATTTTCGGTAGTAATTCTCGCCCTAGTAGACAGGCAATAACAAGTTTAGTGCAAACATTTGAGTTTTCATATTCGTTCCAGTGAGACAACGGGTTAGTCGAAGTGTCGAAAATGTCGCTGCCTTTCAGGCGTCCGTAGAAAATGACGCAAAACAGTCAATTCCACGGCGTTTTAAAGAATTGGGCATCACTCAGACCACATTATGGCGTATTTTGAGTAAGGATCTTGGTTTACACCCATACAAGATCAAGTTGACTCAAAAATTGAAGCCGATGGACCATTTGAAGCGACGTACGTTCTCCGATTTCTCATTTCTGGCTCAATGAGTTCGTCAATAAACAAAATATGCGTTATTAGTCTGGTGAAAATCCATATTTGCTGTTTGGTGCGGTTTGCATGCTGGCGGCGTTATTGGGTCATATTTTTTCGTCGGCGATAACGATCGTCACGTTACTGGGGCGTTATCGCCCCATGATAATCGATTATTTTTGGCACGAATTGGAAGATATGGACTTGGACGACATGTCAACAGGATGGTGCCAAAAGCCACACAGCACACCTTACAATCAAATTATTGAAGAGTAAGTTTGATGAACGTGTTATTTCAAGAAATGGGCCAGTCGATTGGCCACCTCGTTCGTGCGATTAAACGCCTCTAGACTATTTTCTTTGGGGCTACGTTAAGTTATTGGTTTATGCCAACAAGCCACCGACGTTGGAAGAGCTCAGGATATTATTGAATACGAAATAGCGGCCGTTTTGGCAGAAATGTGTAGCCGGGTCGTCGAAAATTTAGGCCAAAGAAAATTTAGACCGCTGCAATCGCGCCCACGGTGGCCATATGAAGGAAGTCGAGTTCCATTCATAAATGTTTTGATTGTACTTCAAGCCAATAATAAATTTTTTGAAATATCTCAAATGGTTTGCGTTTTATTTCAAAATAAAGTTGTCAAGTCCTAATTGGAAAACCCTTTATAAACTACAATTAATAGATGTAACAATATATGGTAACGATGGGAGTGATGAGCAGGTGAACAAGTGGTCGCGATGAAGTGCAGAGTCAAAAGAGGCCGATGATGGAAAAGCCAAAGTGACTGATGACAGCGGCGAAAAAGCGTGTCATGGCGGACACAAGAAGAAAGTCTTCTTTCTTCGCTGAAGGTCATCTATCAGACACAACAATAAAAAAAAAAAACCTTCAACTACTCAAAGTTGAACCTGAGTAAGGATCGATTAGGAGGAATTTTTCGATTAGTAGCCAGCTGCTTTTTCAATCATAAAAGTAAAATGAAGAAAGATTGAAATAAAATCCTTATGGGAATAAAATCATAAATCACACTTTCGATGCTGGAAAGAAATTTATTTTCAATTTGTTCGTTTAGTTTGAAGTGAAGATTAAAAAAAAAAAAACATTTCCTACTCAAGATTAAGTTTGCGACTTTTAAATGTTTATTACTCAAATAAATTCAAACAAATTTAATACAAACTCGGTATAAATTTTGCATTAACTTGTAATCATGAATTAAATTTTATATTTTTATGACAAAAAAATTCCCCAGAGATTTTTTTTTAAATTATTTGAAATGTATGGTATCCCGAACGAAGATAATCGGTATCGTATAGGTATCAACAGTGGTGTTAGCGTTGGATATTTTTGGAAAATTTCACACAAATTGCAACAAAATCATAAGAACTTAAAGAACACACATACTACAAATATTTTATAGTTTATTAGAACAAAAGGCATGGAAAGTATGGCCAATTTCTTAGGTTTGGTGGCACGGTGGCAGAGCCTGCAAAAGAAATAATAGAAATAATTTCTCATTCACACTAATGGCTAATGTCAGAAAGGAAGACTTCATTGCGATATTAAGGTCGAAGAAATAGCCTACACGATATATTCCAAAACCGGTATCGGACGTATCAATTTTATAGCAAAACTAGATTGGTGTCTTCCATCTACCAACCAGTGGTCCTGTTAGATTTTGATAATTTGAAGATAAGCTAACATTGAGATTAAGTTTGCTGAAAACGTGGCTTTCGTCTATTGCAATATGGTCGATTCGGTTGGAGGATCGACCAACAAGAAGATCGCTAAGTGCCTTTAGGACTATCCTGACCTTGAGGTCAGGAAGCCAAGTCCTTAGCATACTGAATCTCAATGTTACCTTATCTTCAAACTATCAAAATCTAGCAGGACCACTGGTTGGTAGATGGTAGTAGTCTTAGTGTTATACCCACTTTAGCTCCAAGATGAACTACAAGAATAAGATTCAACGTTGGAAAACTGCAGTCCGAAGAGACTTTTACTGAATTGCATCTTAAAACTGATGAAATGGAAAATTTCGTGCGTCTGTTTACGAACATGGATGAAAGGTGTATAACCGCAAGTTTAAAACGAAGACTGAAAACATCAACAATATCCATATCAACAATCACCACAATTTCTACAATTTGCTGAAAGCATTCACAAAAACCAGCCGAGCATTTACTCGTGCTCATTTGTTCACAACCGAGCTGAACTGATCTTGCCATTAAGAAGAGAAAATTAAAACTTGGTTTCAAACAAAGAGTATAGCACAATGACTAAGACTGTCGAGTGGAAGCTCAAATAACGTAGGTTCTGCGCATGCTCTTGACAGTTTGCTGACATCGTGTTGAAACAGGACTAAAGGGGCCAACCCATAGAAACCATTGCGTCTGTTCCTTTAACGAAACCGTTGTCGAAGATGTTGAAAGTTCGGCTACCTTTTTCGTAGCGTCCGTTCTTATCAATCACTTCTCATAAGAACGTGTTTTTTTTAATAGTTGAAAACGTAAACGTAACGCACTCGACGGATTCTATGGGTTGGCCCCTTAATTATCTTAGATGCTTCTGCTGAAGATCACCATTAGGCATGGTAAGGTTAGAATAATACAAAAATAGAAAAAGCTAATTCTTTAAAGTGGATTGACTCGTACAAAATGACATAAGTATGTTTGATGTCTGAAGAATGCACTCTATACTTCTATAGTAGATCCCTAAGAAGTCACCAAACTGATGTGTTTCAAAGGTAACGAAAGTTAAAGGAAATCTTTTAATGTAATCTTAAGTATTTAACAACTGAAACACATACATTGTATTAAAAGTAACGTCTCAAATATTGCTCCCCTTAAAAATGTGCCATATGTACTTGTCCTTCAAAACAACAGCAAGTTCATGCAACCAATACATCAGCTTTAGATATTGTTAAACATTTCAAAGAATCTGTGTCTAATCAAAGTTTTATAGTTAAATCAATTTTTTTGTATTTCTGCTCGGTCACACTTAAGAGGTGTTTGTTGAATACAAATTGGTAATAAAGAACGCTTCTGTGCATCCGCAACAACAATAAAAGAAAAATAGAAAACAAATAAAAAAAACACCTCGAAACAAATAAAATCAACTATGTGCTATACTTTTATAGAAATAGATAGTCCAAAGGCAGAACCGAGGAGGGGGGGCTGACTAACAATTAGCATTGTTTCGATTAACTCGTAGGTATGGGTGGGTATATCCAATGTTCAATGTTGCACACACGTTTTGAAATCAAGCTTTCGAGATGCATAGTGGAGTAGTGATGGGTTTCAATTCGAAGGAAACCGAGACACACGGGACTTTGTAGCCGTAGCGTCCTTAACCCGTTTTTCTTGCATTTAATTTGATGATTGTTAATGCGGCGTTGTTGTACCTATATTCGTACAGTTCGACTATGATTATTATTATTGAGTGCTTAAAATAGATTACGGTATGTGCGGTATAGTGGCGCTCGCTCCCCAATGCTTATACCCCACACAAACACACTGTGGGTAAATAAGTTGAGGCGTAATTTATGCAAACAACTTGCATTGTCACGAGACAATAACCACATAATGTACTTTATATTCAACAGGAATTCTAATAAGTTGCTCTGGCTCTGGGAGTCTGAAGGGCGACAGCCAAGTCAGAGCGAGGGCTATAGAAGGCTGGGCGGCGGCGTAGGAGTATGGACATTATTTCGTTTTTGTGTAGATTTAGATGCGTAGAGAAGTGCGAACGTGCAAAAAGTAGGTTGACCCACCAATTGATATGTATCTTGAGAACTTGAGATAATGGCTTTTCTAACATTTGCATGTGGATGATTATGAAATTTATTTCATTTCATTTTCGCATAGAATTCGTTCACACACAAAATGTACAAAATGTGTTTGTTTATCGGCCTACTTACACATTATTTTGTATAACAAAGGTCTTTGAATAAATTTTGTTTTTGGTTTCGAGGACAAAGATGAATGAATTTAAATTAAATATGGAATTTTAACACATTTCTACGCAAAAACAGGCTCTTTGATTTGTTTGGTTTAAAATTGGTAATTTAAGTTTGGTTTGTATTTAAGGTTCCTCATACCTTTTTTGTGAGCTTTTTTTTCTTTAAAATTTATAATCAACTAAAAACAGATAAGGGGGTCGCACGTACTTGCTCTTATAGATAGATAAAGTTACTATTCATGCTAACAATTTTTAATTAAAAAATGTAAATGCAGTTTTAGAAAAAAAAAAAAAAATAAAAAAAGCATAAAGTTCGATTTTCAAATGACTAAAACAGCTTTTTAAATAAATTTAGTCTCAAAACGAAGTATGCAATTTGATATTTTCTAAAATGATACATTTTAGAAAAACAAATTTGAAAATCGTTAGAGCGCTTTTTAAAAAAAACTATTTTTTCCATATAAAATTTTTGAAGGACTTTTATAAGAAAAATTGGTACGCCATTTTAAGGATATTATTCATCAACTTCTAAAAACCAAATTTTGAAAAAAAATATTGAGTAGTTTTCGAAAAAATGAGTTTGCAAAAAAAAAATTTCAAATTATTTTTAAAAATCAAAAAAAAAAATTTCGAAATTTTTTTTAACAAACATTATTACGGCAACTTAAAATCTTTCATATGACAAAAATGGTTGGAATTGATGGAGTCATGAAGGAGAAAATCAGAATTAAAAAAAAACGGTTCTGTGGCAGGTACCGTTAATAACGGTTTTTGAAAAAAAAGTTTTTCATTTTTTTAATCAAAATCGTAGGAACCGTTTTTGAGAAAAATGAATTCTTCTAAAACCGGTATATGGCAGCCAGTTATTTTTGGTCAAAAAAAAAAAAAATTCTAAAAACATCTGGGGATAGTCTCCAAAAAACGCCACATACCAAGTTTGAAATGAATCAACCCATCCGTTTAGGCTGTGGTCTCTTATACATACAGACCCGTGACCCGTTTTCGATAAAATGATTTTTCAAAAAAAAATGGAAAGATTTTAAAAAAATCCAAAAATTATGTTTTTGAAAATTTTTATATGAAATAATTTTAAAATTGTTAATGAGCCTCCGTATAAAAAAAAATCATCAAAATTGGTTCACTCGTTTAAGTGAAAGTCAAAAATAAAAAAAAAATCGTTGGAGCCGTTTTCGAAAAAATTAACTTTTCCTTTAGTCCGTTAGTTTTAGTCCTAAAAAAATCAAATTCCCCTCTAGGGAATCACCCCTAAGCACCAAGTTTCAAGAAAATCGGTTGAGTGGTTTAGGCTGTAGCTTGAGGTGTACACAGACAGACAGAATTGCGAGACCCACTTTCTTAGCTTTCTCTATCATCGTTGTCATGTCTGATTTTTATCTTGAGCTCGATTTTTTTTTATCGCAAAAAAAAAAATGGTGTAAGACGAATGATCGTCACTTTTGAACGGCTGGGACGATTTGACTATTTCTTTTTTTAATAATTTTCATAAAAATTCGAAAGAGGAACGTAAAAAATTGCAAAAGTTGACAAAAAAAATAGAGAAAAAACTGTAAGAGATGTCACGCAATTTGTTTCGTCCCGTTTCTGCGTGAACCACGTATCTACAAAGCAAATTTTGTTTAGATTTTTTAAGAAATTTTAGTTTTTCTCGAAATTGAATTATTGGATTGAATAAAAAGAAATCGAATTAACTGTAAAACATATTAATTGAGGTTATTTCGCCATTTATATTTTTTCATCTTCCATGAGTAATTGTTTTCCAGCGATGTCTTATGTTAAGCAAAATCTTTTAAGAAAATGTAGCTACGAGGTTCACGCAGAAACGGGACGGTTTGCCATTGGTATTTTCATTTTAAGAAAACTAAGGGCCGTGGGCTGATTCCAATCATAAATCCTGTTAATAGCTTAGTTCGACATAACTTTTATGTTATATATAAATTTATACATGTTGCAAGTAAAAATCTTAGCAAAGGAACAGATTTAAAATACACCTAAGTTCACTTCGATACATACGATATGTCAAAATTTTAAATTATTGCACATAAATTTAAAACTGAAACGTGAAAGTTTGTTATAATTGTGTGTGATTTATTTGCCAAATAAAAAATATATCCGAAAAAATAAAAAAAAAGAAATCCAAATTTTTCATCAAATGAAAAATCATTAGATACTCCTTCATTGCATCTATGAATAAAGAGCAGATATTGTATATAAAAAAAAAAAAAAAAAACACTCGCTGCAACATGGAAGGACAAGGAAAGTGCTAAGCGTGCGTCGTATCGAGGAAAATTTCAACAGCCAATCCGGATCTTCCTGTTATAAGAGTAGCGATTCCATCAAAAGATTTTATGGAAACTATAAAGCGGAAACACGGAAGGATGCTGCACAAGAAATGGAGAAATGGAGAATGAGTTTGACGGTGATAATGAAACTTATAATCCAGAAAAAATGTAAATTATAAAAGAAACAGCTTTTTATTGCATATGGCTTACAGAATATTTACATTTTTTGGTTTTAGGTTGACGATAACACGAGAAATGAAAAACGGTGACTGGAGCAACTATAAATCTTCTATGCTTAAAAAAACGTGTGCATCACAAGTTAAAAACCCTCATACAGTCACACAGTAATGCAAATGAGGACTCGGAAATGGATAAAGAAAAATCACCAAATATAGTTCTGTCAAAAGGTTTCAATAAACAATTTGAAAGCATTGATTCAGATTTTAAAACATATTAGATTTCTAAGACCCGTAGCCTGAAGCCTTCCAATTACTTAGATAACTGAACAGTACTCAGAACTTTCTCGTATTTGGTTTTATCTTTGTTTAAACCTTTCTTAGTTTTTGTTGTAACCGTTTCAGCATAAATTAAAAACAATAATTTTATTTTGAAAATAATGCGTTTTACTAAAATAAATGATTATAAGCATCCAAAATAATTATTGATCAAATTTATACGTTTTTGCTAGATTTGAAGAACTTGTTCTTCAATTGTTTTGATGAGAACACTATCCAGATCGTCATTTCAAAAATCTAAACATTCAGGAGGTTCATCCAGTATATTGTTGTCTGAAAACGCTTTGCAAGACACAGGTTCCAATAATAATGATTAAAACAGTACTCATTTTTAATTGCATAAAAATCATCTCTACTAAATTTGAAGACAATCCGTTCACGCGTTTGGAAATGTGTACAGATGGACGCACGGACGCACAGACGCACAGACGCACAGACGCAGAGACCGACCGACACGACGGACGGCATGACGAAAACCACTTTTTCCGACTTCTCCATCATCGTAATGTTGGTTTTTAATAAAACCTAAATTTGTTTTTGGCACGAAACCAATACTTGCCCTATTATATAGAGCAAGTAAAAATAATTAGGTACCTAAGGGTTATGGATTTTTTTTATTTTTATCTTTTTCAAAAATGGTTAAATTTTGATGAAACTTAGTTTCAATATACATTGCTATATTTTTTACTCATAAAACTTTTTTTTCAGAAAATTTAAATTTATGTGTGTTTTGACGAATTTGTTTTGGAAAAATTGTTTAATTTTCAATCAAAAAAAAGTTGACGAAAAAATTTTTGATTTTTGAAAATTATGAGTTTCTTTTTGGTTATATCTTCTTTTTTAACACTAAGTAACAGTTATTGTGGAAAACGTTGTCAAAAATTGAAAAAAAACCACTGGCAGACGGTTTAAAACATGCATTATTTTTTGAACTTTGTGGTAACCACCAGAAATTAGGTGCATCTTTCAGCCATTGATTCAGAAATTTAAAGTGCGACCAAACTCCTCACCGAGTTTGTGGCGTTGGTTATCTATAAATTTTAAGTGGTTACGCTCACTAAATCGATTTTCATAAAAAATAGTACTTTTGATGAATTTTTTTCCTCGACAATGCCCCTTAAACATGTAGGCAGACTAAAATATTCGTCAGCACCACGACCCAATCTATAACCTGTAACATTCATATGGATCGGTTAGTACACAATTAGCACCACATTAATAAAAACTACATTTATTTGTTGGTATTAAGTCGAGATATACCAACAGAGTGTGACAGTGATTCTATAACTGACGTATTTCGCTGATTATCTTACTTTAGACTCCCTTACAATTTTATTTCATCTTGCTCACATTTATATTATTTCTTATTTAGTATTTTTTTTTTTCTTAACTTATCACTTACCTTCATCTTGGGACATAACACTTTCATCAGGTGATGGAAGATCAGATTGTTTTAATAATAAAGCGGCTCCTGAATTTCGGCTTTCTTGCAATTTAGTAAAATATTCAACAGCATAATTAACAACATCACCTGGCTGTTCTATTAGGTAAGCTATTGAGAATTCCAATAGGACTTCTCTCAAAGCATCTGGAACTTGAATTCTTTGCTTTTGTGTCACAGACATTTTGTAAACAATTCTGAAAGGAAAAAAAAAATAAAAATAAATTAAATAGAAATATATTTTTTTTTAATTAATCAATCACATTTGATAAATTAGAGTGCTTTGTTAAGTACAGTAAAACCATTTGTTCGGCAATATTAAGGCATCGTGGAATAATAAAATGCAAAATCCTCTCTGATTTTTCATCAAGTTAGACTTTAAGTACTAAAGTTTAAATTATAAAATATTAATCCTTCAAAATGGCGTGGGTCTTTTATGCCTTACTATTCAAACAACAAAAGCTCTTCTTTGTAATAATCCCGCATTGATAGATTTAACCTTGATTTTGAAATTTAATGAATGTATCGCATATCCTTTATTATTCAGTTGGAGTTTAAGAGGGAATTAAATGAAAAATTCTAATATACAAAAAACTTATTCGTGTTCGACTATTGATGAATATTGTATTCATCCCATATACGGAGGCGGAATTTCTATGGAAAAGCTTTTGTTTGAATGAAAAACTATACATGTTGAATTCGAGCAATTTTCTCTTGCCCAAAGCTTTATGAATAAATTTTTTTTTTTTTTTGTTAAAAGTCCATCTTTTCAAAATGATATGTTCATCAACATTTTCCATACATACATTTCTATTGTTCGATTTTTCATGGTAACCGGAAGTTTATTCAAATGATAATCAAACTCTCAGATGTAAATGTTAATTAAAAACTTCCATATATTTCTCTTGGCATTTTCAATAAAAAAAAAACAAAAGGATTCGTTTTTGCAAATGGAAAATCGTGAGAATAAATGGCAGGTATGTTTTGTCTTTAATGAATTTAGTTGGAAAAGTTGAAGGTACTTAAAAGATTTCATAAAGCTCATAAAAAGGCGATTTGACAACAGGACCCATCAATAGAGAATTTTCAAGAAGCTTATAGGTGCAAGTGATGATTTTGATGGTTCTCTTATAGCCATTTTGTAGATGTCGTAAGTTTTATGGTAGCACAGCAGTTATACGTGTTGGTAGTTCACATTCAATGATTGACTTGAACTTACAATTTTCTACAAACAAGTCCCTGTAGAAAAGAGATTATTTCTCGAATCAAAATTGTAAGGAACAAGAATAAAGTGGTAGGATTTGTAACTAGGTAGGTTCGGCACTACCGACCTATACACATGTGAGATTATAGGAATCTTTTAAGAGGTTTCCCAGAAAGAAAAAAAAGGGGAGTTTAGCTCCACAAAATAGAAACACCGACAACTGAAAAAGCATTTGTGGCCTACCTGATATTACTAAAATTAAGAGGCAGGAAGCATTCTGATATTCCATTTCGATTTTATTATTAATCTTCTTGTTTTGTCAGCATCAAAACCTAGTGAATTATCAAGGAGACAGCATTTTATATTGAAAACGTGTTCACCTGTTTTTTTTTCAATTTTGAAAACGTTTGTTAAAGTACAGAGTGTTCTCTTATATAGTATATTGGTATGATCTCTATAATTATGTAAAATTATGCCACCAAATTAGACTAATTGATGTTAATTAATATTTCTGAACAACTAATAGAGATAAATTATTATTTTAAAAGTTTAAGCTTGAACGGTCACTGTGGCGTATGAGTAACATTTTTTTGTTCTATAGAAGTAAAATATTTAAACAAAAAACTATCGCTGAATTTCGACACGGTCGCTGTGTTTGAAAACAGGTCATGTTTCTGATTTGACATGATTGTCTTATACCGATATGCGACAACAATATTTTGGACGTAGTGAAAGGTTGTTGTTTTTTTTTGCCAACAAATTAAGTTTATTTTTCTTTCATAAAATAGAAAAAAAGCAATATCAATCCTTAATAAAGTTTTTATTTTTGATTGAAAGAAATGTAAAGTAAAACGAAGTTGGGTCACTTAAAACCGTAACATATTGGTTAAACGAATTTTAACTTGGGCGTACATATGGTTTTAATAAGCGACGCACAGTGGGTTAGACTATAATTTTTCGCTGTAACATTCATAATTTTTGGGCGGTGATTCTTTAGAGGAAAAGGACCAAAATTAAGGGTAGGTACCTGCGATATGACGAAAATTAAAACAATATTTTTTTTCAAAAACGACTCAAACGATTTTGATTAAAATTCCTATGTGTTTTACATCGGCTAATAACAGTAGCTACCTCCCACAGATCCATTTTCCATGTTTCTGATTTTGTCGTAAGCGACTAAATGAATTTCGATGACAATTTTTACACAAAAGATTCTTAGCATTTGTCAAATTATCTTATATCAAAATTTTCCAACAACATATTTTGAATAAATAAAAAAAGTTTAAAATTTTGTTTTTGAAAAATCGATTTTTCGAAAACGTGTAGATATTTTTTCTTGAAATTTTGATGTCCATTAATATTTTCTTGAAAATGGCATACCAACTTCTTTTTCAGACAAGGCTTTAGAATTTTTATATATAGAAACAAATTGTTTTAAAAACGGCTCTAAGAATTTTCAAAAGATTTTTTCTAAAAATTAATCTTTTTTAACAAAATTAAAAGGCATATTTAGTATGGAGGTCAAATCAATTTCAAAAGTTGTTTAAGACATTTTAGTAATGAACTTTATGTTTTTTTTTTGTTTAAATTAAAGAAAAGTATTTAAAAAAAAAAAAAATGCTTTAGCACCCACAGCAAATTTGACCCTAAGAGCAAGTACGTGCGACACATTTGCATTTCCATTTTATATATTATGATTTTCAATGTTTTCTTTTTTAATCTGTAAGAAATTTGACTGAGAAATAAATAATTAAAAAGTACTACATCATGAAAACTCAGAATATGTTTTCAACTCAAATTAAAATAAAAAAAAAAAATTATACTCTGCCACATAGTTTCGTAAAATTTAGTCCGAAAATAAGAAAAAAAAACAATGTTTATTATAAATCTTTTGAATTTTTTACAAGCACTTTATTAGCTTACGGGTGATTGAGTTTTATGACTCCGTCTAACATCAATAAAAATAAATTGCACGTCTCGCAATATAAAAGCTCAACTCAATGTAATAAAAATAAAACACTCACATACATACACACACACACACACACACATATGTTTAGGAGTGAAAATGAAAGTAGGATCAACCACAAATTGTCAGTTTAACTTAACACGTGTTTTGTGTCTCCAAAATGTTGTAACTGAATCACACTTTGTAACAAAAAAAAAACAAAAAAAAAACCATTAAGGACATAAATTTAAATCCATTCTACTAACGAAATACAACAAAAAAATATAACACCCACAGATAGAAAATGTTGTATATTCTCTCTAAACAGAAAATGTAATTTTGCTAACGAAAAAGAAATAACATAATGTAAGTATTAAGTATGCAATGTAATTTTATTTTGTGACTTGAACTTGAAGGTGATATAATAAAGTCAAACAATAAATATTCGAATTAGTCTCATTTATAAGTTCTAAGAAAAACGTATTGAGTTGAATTTTGTTTATTTTTGATGTAAGGGTAAATAAAAATGGATAGCAAAAATTTCTTAAATTACATTTAATGATTTAATTTTCTATAGCCTACTAGTGTTAACAAAAATTGTAAATTATAAGAAATAAAAATACTTGAGTTGCATATTTTCAATAAAATTATGTACTTCAAAGTACAAAAAAATAAAATACAAAAAAACAAGAGCTTAAAAATGATTTGTGTTTAAATTAAAACTCTGGAAAACTCCTTATCCAGACGGAGAAAAATTGTGAATAAATCTTAAATGGTAGGTAGGTTTTGATTCCGCAGAACTAAATTTTGAGGAAACGGTTGTAGTTTGGTTAAGATAGGGCCATTTAAAATAAACGCAAACTATAATCATAACAAGCATTACAAAACTTGTAAATGAACTGCAAACGAGACAATTATCTTACGAGCTTTTCGACTTAAAATTACCTCAGAAAAAAACCTCATGGGTTTTCTATGCTGCGCAAAATGGAGCAGAATGGCCAAATCGGTGGCAATAAATCGAAAAATTAAATCATTGTTATTTGATTTCAAATACCTCACCATTAATACTGTAAAAGTTTTAAACCGATATCATAAACATATTTTGTTTGACAAGCATCGGCTTGAGCTTAAGCTGTTTAAGTATTTTTTTTCGTGAGAAAGTGTTTTAAATAATATAAAACGGTAATTTTCATAAAAAAAACTTTAAAATAACTTTTTTTTTGCTTCTTTGTGAAAACATTGATCGTTTTAGTTGTGTTCCCAAGCAGTCCCAAAAAGAAGCTTTATTGATTTTGCTAGCTTGTCTTAACCTCTTTAAGGAACTGCAAGAAAATTTGGCAGATTTTTGCGGCTTTGATTAAAAAGCTTCTTTATAAAATATGCTTTCTGACAAAAAAAAAGTAAAATTGTTAGAAGATCAAAGATTTGTTTTAACTTTAACCGGAGAGAGCTTTTTAATAAAATGTGGTCAGCTATAAATAATAATTTACAAGCCGGATTTGTTTATTTTTTTTTTTTTTTTTGATGAAGAGTTCAAAAAAGGAACACCCTTCGGGTACTACTATATTTAACTACATAGCGATTATAAGAATTACAGATCGAAGTAATTAGTCTATTAAACAGCAGTTTAAAATCAAATCTTCCTTGGCAAATTCGGATTTGATGGAAGTTCAGGACACAGCTCCTATAAACAAGCTTTCCAAGGCCTTAATGAAACTAGTTTTTCGGTCTTTATTGCTTGTGTTTTAGAATGTCTTCCAGTCACATGGTTGAATGGCAAAATACACGCCCAGGTACTACTGCAGGCTATTAGAAATAGAGTTTGTAACGGAAATAACAGAAAAGTCTATTGCAGAAAAAAAAAATAGATTTAAAAACAAGGTAAAGAATTAGCAGAATACAACAATTTTAATATAAAAAAAGATAAGTAAACGTCAATCATACTCTACTTTTTACAATGACTGACCACAAAAATGGAACCAAGTAATACCCTTCAAAAGAGAAACAGCCGACTTCAATTTCAAGACTTTCAATATTTTCTCATAGAAGTCATTGTCAAAGCTGGACCAAATTTAAATAGGAACTTATTAAGACTACCTTCCAAATAAAAAAAAATCATCAATCGATCAACTCACCCAGTCAAAAGTTCTGAGCTAACAAACATACAAAAACAAAAAACAAAACCAGCCGAATTGATAACCTCCTCCTTTATTAAAGTCGGTTAAAAAGGCACTTATTGCCAAGCCTATTGAAAGGGTTTGCAGATCTCCCTATCGATAACAATAATTTAGAGGCTGAGACAGAAAGCAGTGGTGGAGAAAGCGATGACTTTATTTTAAATTAATAAATCATACATTAGGTTTTATTTTTTGTTGTATATTTTTATTTTTATTTTTATTCTCTTTTTATTGAACAAAATATGTGTGTGTACTTATTTGTAGGCGTAATTATGGAAAAATTTGACAGCCCTAAATGTTGATGTAATGAAAACTGTTAAAATATCAATAGATTGATTCTATAAATAATTCCAAAAATTGTCAGGTTCCTAGCTCTATTCTACCCCTGTATGTGGCGGCGCAAAAGCCATAAATTTTAAACGCATTTAGTTATTCCTTCAATTTGTTTTACTATGCTAGGAAAATTATAAGAGCTTTTAAAATGTTGCAGGGGGTGATTCGGAATCATTGGAAGGACTAAGAAAACAAAAAGTAAAACTTTAAGAACTGTCTTTAATCTTGAAAACTTTTAAATATTGTAAACTATTAAAATCTATAGTTATAAATAAGGAGTTTTCCCATACAACTTTTTTTTTTAAACAAAACGTAAACCATTTGAGATATTTCAAAAATTTTATTATTGACTTGAAGTGCAATCAAAACATTTATGAATGGAACTCGACTTCGTTCATATGGCCACAGCGAGCACGTTTGCAGCGGTCGATTCGTTGTACCCAATTTTCGACGACTCGGCCAAACATTTCGGCCGAAACGGCAGCTATTTCGTGTTCAATGTTGGCTCTGAGCTCTTCCAACGTCGTCGGCTTGTTGGTATTAACCAATGACTTAACGTAGCCCCAAAAAAAATAGTCTAGAGGCGGTAAATCTCACGAACGAGGCGGCCAATCGACTGGCCCATTTCTTGAAATAACACGCTCATCAATTTTGTTCTTTAATAATTCGATTGTAATGTGTGCTGTGTGGTTTGTGGCACCATCCTGTTGAAAAAACATGTCGTCCCAGTTAATATCTTCCAATTCGTGCCAAAAATAACCGGTCATCATGGCGCGATAACTCCGGCCATTCACAGTAACGTGGCGATCGTTATCGTCGACGAACAAATATGGCCCAATAACGCCACCGGCATGCAAACTGCACCAAACCCATTGAGCCAAAAATGAGCTTCGTCACTGAATATGATTTTCCGATGAAATTCATCATCTTGGCGCATCTTCTCCAGAGTCCAATCGGAGAACGTACGTCGCTTCAAATAGTCCATCGGCTTCAATTTTTGAGTCAACTTAATCTTGTATGGGTGTAAGCCAAGATCCTTACGCAAAATACGCCACAATGTGGTCTGAGCAATGCCCAATCCTTGAGAGCGCTTTGGAATTGACAGTTTTCGGTCGTTTTCTACGGACGCCTGAAAGGTAGTGATATTTTCGACACTTCGACCAACCCTTTGTCTCACTGGAACGGCAACATCACACAACGAATATGTAGACTCAAATTTTTGCACTAAACTTGATATAGCCTAGGACAAAAACTACGACCGAAAATTGGAGTTAACGCTCTTAAAGTCACGGTCACCGACTCCGAATTTCGGTAGAAAATTTTTATAATTTGTAGACGTTGCTCAACCGTGTACTTTGTCAGGATGAAAATGTTGAGTTTACTAAATAAATTTATAATGTCAGTTCGATGTTTGTGCAAGGGTGCGTTCACAAATTAAATCCAAAGTTGTCAAGTCGCCATTGAAATACCCTTTACTTAAGATTTCATGGGGTATTACAACATACAATTTATGACAACAGTGAATATATAATCTAGTTATTGAAATTGAAATCTTTTTTAACCCAAAACATCACAAAAAAAGAGTGTTTTTTGGAAAAACAAATTAGAATGAGTATGAAGCATAAAATTGTACATTTTCATCAAGTTTTATCAAATTCCAATTATTTTTGTAAAAGATAAATAAAAAATTGTTTTTTTACTTTCTTCCCAAACATTTTAGATCTCTTTACTATCTTTGAATTTTGCATTCTAGTTCTTTTTCAGATATCGTTAAAAATCACAATTTTTGACACCCACTTTATTACCCACCTTCTCTTTCCACCAATCTGTTGGTAGGCAATTCAGTTTTTAACTTTTATATACCATATTTATTCTAAATTTTGCCACAGCCCACACCATTTTTTTCAGATTCAAGTTTTGACTCCCGAAAACTTGTCTAAAAAAAATAAAATAAAGGATTTCATTTTTTTTATTTTTCTTTCCGCTATAACGAAATTGGCCAACTTTTAAATCAATCAAAGTAGTTTTGCTATTTTTGAAGCTCTGCTTACATTTTTACGAGAAATCGGATGTTAGTATTTTTGACATGAGTTTTTTCCTTTTTGAACAACTGTGCGGCGTTGACTGTATAGTACATAATTTTATTTGCACCTTTATGCATGTATATCGCTTGTAGAAAGAAGGACATTTTACGCTTTAAAATTATTTCAAACATTAAATTTTAATATTTGTCTGATGAAATTATGACCCAATAACATTTTATCTCACCCACCAAAGCTTTGTTTTTTGTTTTTTTTTGTTTTGGCATTGAAAATGAAGACATAATACAGTCATGCATAAAGTATAAGTAATAGTCCTTTGATTTAAGTAAACAGCAACAACAACAAAAATATGTACAGCAGCGTCTATGAGAATATTCACTTTATACCTCTACTCTCCTATTTCCTTTTTACACAAAGTGTAACTCAAAGACTAATGATGAAGACATAACCAAAGGCGTTTATTAAGCCATTCTCTCTGCTTTTCGATCCAAGGCTACGGAAGAATGAATGCGAATTTTCCTCGAAACCCTTGAGGAGTAGAATATTATTATATACATAAAGGGAAATGAGCAGCAAATGAAAATATAATAAATTATGTCACACATCCTTTGCTTTAAAGAGTCTGAATGGAGTTTTTCTTTCGCGCTCAGTGAGTCAGTATACATCTGGGATGGTAAAAGTTTGTATTTTCTTTTTTTCTTTTTTTTTCTTCTTGTTTATACTTGTTGGACATTACATTGTAGTCGTCACAAGAGATCTAGGATAACGACTTGATTGATATTCATGGATAAACAAAAAAGAACACTAAACTGAATCAGTGATTTTATTTTACAGACACCAAAGATTTTGTATGTGTTAAAAGTTATTCTTTTACAGTTTTCAAACAATGGCAATACAAAATGTTGATGTATTCTTCTTTTTTATTGTTATTTAAGTTTAGACTTTTTTGTAGCCCATAAAGTTAATCCTTGTGACCATTGATTGAATTAAATTGTTGCTTTTATTGTTTTGATAGAATCTTAAGCAATTATATGCACACATTTTGAAAATGGAAAAAAAATTAGGATCAAGAGATAAAAAAGTTGAAAGTTTTTATACATAAAATAACGCTGAAGTCAAATTACTGTTTAATAAGTTTTTTAACATTAAACATTACTATACATCAACAAAACTTCAAGAGTAAATAATGAAATAAAAAAAAAAAAAAACAAATGATGGAAAGAAAAAAGAGGACTCCTGAAAATGATGCCTTGTGGAAACACTTAAGATGGTTTTCAAATTAAAGTCCTAATTTGTATAATAATAGTTTTGTAGATTGTATAATAGTGGGGGTGGTGACCGTAGGACAACTAAGTTCTTTAACTACTAGCTGACCCAGCAGACATTGTCATTCCCTGCACATTTATTTTTATTTTCTAATTACATTTATTGTCTTATTACACGATCATTTATAAAATTGGGTATCCAATAATCCTTAAAGATCTGAAAAAATCCTTAAAAGTTTTTTCATCATATATCCTTTATTCGAAAAACTATAAACGTAGGACTTTTGCGATCACTTATAACATAGCACACGCTAAGTTTAGTCAAAATTGTTTGAGCCGTTTTCAAGAAAAATCCAATAACTCGAAACCGTTATATGGGAGGTATTCGTTCTAATCAAGATATTCAAAAACAAAAAAACAACCTTAGAAATTACAAAAAAGTAATCTGTACCAAATTTCATGCAAATCCGTCGACCCGTTTAGGCTGTGGCTCTATGTACAAATGGACGCACGGACGAACAGACGAACAGACGAACAGACGAACAGACGCACAGACCGACGGACGGCATGACGAAAACAATTTTTTTCGACTTCTCCATCATCGTAATGTTGGTTTTGATTAAAACCTCGATTTTTTTCTATTTCACGAAACCAATACTTGCCATATAGAGCAAGTAAAAATACATTTGTCCATGTCCATGTAAGAAACATGGAAAAATGCGGAATACAGAGAAAAAACGTGTAAAAATATGTTGACAATCATAGAAAATAAGTAAAAAGTCACGAAAAGCATGGAATACCTGAGAAAAAAACATGTGAGATCATGAAAAATGCTTGGGGTCTGAAAAATTCAATTACCAGTATCCCGCGCTTTCATTTACGGTATCCGCGATTTTTACCGTGATGGTCTTCTTTACTTCTCATATTTTTCCACGACGTTTCACCCAGTATTCCGAGCATTTTTTTCACAGTATGTCTCATATTTTTCCGTGAATTTTCATATTCCGCGACTCCAAACTCTGTGACTTTGGTTTTTTTTCCGCTGTATTTTAAGCTTCTTCTCTCGGTAGTAAGTGTTTTTTTCACGACTTCCCATGTGGCATTTCGTGATTATTTATGTCGTGTTCAAAAGTTCGTCCACCACTTCACCAGTATTTGAGGCTTTTATCCACGATATTCCGCGCTCTGTGCCGTCCATATGTATGTTTCAACGACTTTTCAGATTTTTTTCCGTGCTTTTTATACTTCTGTATGACTTTCTTTGCTTTCCTCCGCGATATTTTACGCTTTTTCTCGTGGTATTAAACGTCTTCTTCGTGACCTCTTGCTATTCGATCTTCCAGTATTCCGCGATTTTTTCATGGTATTCCATGCTTTTTAACGATGTAAGCCGTGGTATTTCATATATTTTTCCGCGACATTTCACACTTGTATCCACGACTTTTTTCGCTTTTTTCTAGGACTTTCTTTGTTGAGTATCTGCGTTGTATTTTACGCTTTTCTCTCGGTAGTTATCTCTTTTTTCATGACCTTCCATGCAGTCTTTCCCGATCTTAAGTCCGTATTCATTAAAATTGAATTCAAATGAAATAAAACAACTATTGAAAATTCGAAAAAAAAATGCTGATAAGTTAATCGACTTTGCAACTGAATTAACTCTCACAACGCCATCTGCTGGCATTTTCCAACTCAGCATTCCGTGTTCTGTTTCTATCGTGTATCAAAGATGGTCTTTTTTTTATTTTTCAATGCATGGGAAAACTTCTTGAGACCATGATGTTCCGAAGTTTTAAAAGTTATTCTGTTATTCCCAAGGAAGACGAATCCAACTTATTACAGATCATTAAAATCGGTCGAGCAGTTCTTAAGTGTAACTAACCCGACTTTGTTTTATGTAATTAAGATGTCAAATATAGTACATTTTGACTGAAAAACGATTGTTTTTAGCATATAAATAGGGTTACCATATACTGATATACTGATTGAGAGATGACACCTGACATTTTTTTAGATAAAATAAAGCTAAATCTTAAATTTGGTGTGTACGTTATATTTTTACTATGTCAAATATGATATACATTTTGACTGATAAATTATGGTTTTAGTGTTTTTTTTATTGATTTATTTACTAAAATCTAAAATATACTACTTTTTACTATTAAAATACTAAAAAGTGATAATGGATAAAGTTATATAGCCTTTTAAAATAGGGTTTCTACCTTCATGCAAACACTTTAAAAGTGGCAATCCTAAGTTTTCAGTTTCATCTTGTCTTTCATTTCGGATCAATTTAAATCTACAACTTTATGAGCTAAGTCACCGCTTGGACTATAAGATATTGACAGAAAGTCTCCTGAGTCACATGTACTGAAAAATCTCGACTTATACTGTATACTTCTTTGATTTTGCCATTAAAAATCATTCAATTTTACACTTGACTATCCGCTGCATATTCGGCTACGCAACCATCAGACAATAATACAACTTAAGTAGTGAATGGTTATTTTGTAAAACATTATTCCTACCGCAACCCGCTTGTACTGCAATTTTCACACGACGATTATTTAAGTTACAACAACTGAAACTAAAGAGACAAGCCAATGTCGTAGAAGTTTCACTTCTTTAGAGTGTCTGTAGAGCATTGATACTCGGATTGATAGTCTAATTCATTCAATAACTTTGAATTCATTTAAATATTCAAAGTAGAACAGAGAGTAAGACGAACGTAGAAAAGTAAGACAAACAAAGATGAAGAAAAAAGAATACAAAAAACTTAAGGTATTTTATGGAATATCCGTTTCAACATCATTTTCTACTTGCTTCCAGTGTTTTCGTATAATTTTTACTTAGTTAGAAAATGTTATCCTTAAAATAATTTGTATTTCCTAATTTAAAATGAGAAAAGATTTGTGCTTATTTTTATATTTTGTGACTGAAACATTTCAAAGAGATTCGTTTGTGTTCAAATTATTTGTGCCTGTATCTGAATCTTATCCTAAATTTCCTGATAATGGAGAAATTAAAAACAAAATTTAGAGCACTACGTATACTGACCTCCCATTTAAAAAAAAAAAAATTTTTGGTCCTATGTATGTATATGTAAGGAAATTTCGTAAAATTGGCTGAGGCCATTATTTTAGACACTAGAAGAAAATTAGTTTTGCGGTCATAATTAGAATATTTAGAAATCATACCCTACATTTGCCTTCTGAATTCATAGGCTTAGGATCCATCTTTCTCCGCCCAAAGTCTTAGGGAACAAATTTCGAACAGTTCTCCCTTTCGAACAACACAAATTTAATTAATGATTGCATCATGTAATCAATTCATTGGTATTATTCATACATTTAACATAAATAGTACTCATACGCCCGAGTGTACGACATTTTTTACATTTTATTAAATTACTCGTGAAAAGAGAAGAAGAGGGTTGGCAGTAGAGAATACTTTTTAGCATATCTACAAATCAGAATGATTCTAATATTCTATAAAAACTTGAAAGCATTTATATTATATCTATAGATTTGTACTTTTAGTGTACGAAATATTGCTGACAACTCTATGAAAATATATAAGTTATATATACGACCCGCCCGGAAACGATTTGGAATCAATAAATGTAAATATGTATCATTAATAGGTTAATTTTTTTTCCTTTAAAAACGATTTTACAAAAATATTGAAGACAGTTTCAAAGTCAACCCTTAAGTCACGGAACTCTAAAGCAATGCAAATTTTCCATAAAAATGGTAAGAAACTGACTAAGATTTGCATAAATACATTGAAATGATAGTTTTAATTGTTAAAATAAGAAAAATTGAAAAAAAAAACAAATTGACCGTTACGAATGAAATACAGTCGGTACGACCAGGGATCCGAATCTAATTCAGTAAATAAATGAATCGAATATATAAATTTCACATTCGCTATCAAGTCCTAAATTTGGTTTATGTATTTAATTTGTATTACTATTTTAAGTTTAGGTAGAATTTTTTTTTTGTTTTCACGTTGACATTCACTTCTAAATTTGTCTGTGAATAAAAATTATTCATTATTCAGGTTTCAGAATTTGTTTCACAGAACGAAAATCGCTTTTATGAGTGAAAAAGTGAAAAGGTTTTCGATTCACTTATTCACAGAACCAGTATCGGCCAACAGATATGTTTTCTCAATTACTTCTTATTTCAACAATTAATATAAAAATTTTATTGTCTTATAACGTTGATCTGCATTACTTTCTTATCATTCAGTATATTTTTTTGTTGAAAAATTAGCTTTAAAAATGTATCAAATCTAAACTCTATTCTGAAAAAATGAATCTTCCCGGGAAATGTTGTTTTTTGTTTGGTTTGGAGATCAATCCATTCTAGTTGGTGAAGTCGGTTTCGGCTTAGTTTTTCATCATCTCCAATTGTTGCTGGAAAGTTTTACTGTTTTTCTTCTATAGTTCGCTTGAATTTTTCGACTTTTTAGCTGACGCAATTTTTGTATATATCAAATTGCTTGATTTTGATTTGATTTACAGTTCTTTGATATTTTATTTTAGTTAAATCTTTCAATTTAACACCTTAAAATAAACTATCTATGGCAATTTCCTGTTGTTTCAGAAAAAAAAATAATCAAAAAATCGAATATATGGGAATAATCTGGCTTTCACGCAGCCTTCAATTAGTGTCATAGAATATATGTAGCTAAACTTAAAATTGCATATTGATACACTCAAAAAAAATTGTAATGTTAAAAATTTTATACCTTAGGCCTTCAATTCTTGTAGGTTAAAATGAACCCAAGTACTTTAAATTCTTAACTCAACAACGTAAAGTGTGAGATATTTTAGAATGCTGTCAAAATGACTTTTGTTACAAAAAAAAAAATGAGAAAATGTATTAGAATAATAAAGAGAAACCAGGGAAGTATAAAAACTTTATTATACTTTCCTGCTTTCGCTTTGTTACTATTTTTTTTTTGTTGGGCCGATAATGCCATTCTTGAAAGAATTTCGGACAGTAGAAATAGTTGACACAACAATTTCAATGTTGGGCTAACGATTTTCTGTTTTTGAAAATGATTAACAATATAAAAATTGTTCTATCAAGAATTTCATTGTAAAACTGACAATTTGGTTTCTTAAAAATTTAGAATAAGTTGTTGTTGAAAAAAGTTTTTCTTGACTGAACAATTTTTCATTCACAATCCTACAACAATGAAAAGTTCTTGGGATAGCAATGATTTTTTTTGTAGGTGTGAATTTTTTTTAAAGATGGTGGCCAAACCTCAAATCGGAATGGTTGGTACTTTTAGGAGAGGGCATAACTGCAAGCAGAATGCTGTAATGTATTTTGTCCCGATCGGGCCGTTTTTTTGTCCAATTGGCCTGGGCTTAAGGTGGGATGATGTAAATCAAAATAAAAAGCTAGTAGGGATAATAGATATTAATACCTTCAAAACGTCAACAGATCCTTACTACTTTTCAACATCACTTAAAATCTACATTGGGCTTTTAAATAGATTTCAGGTGCGTGACGAAAATGACAAAGAGTTCTTTACATTTGTTTTTGTTATATTTTCAAAATTGCACTGTCGATAACAGAATATTCATTTATAACCTTTTTTTTTTCTTTAAAAATTGAATATTATTATACACATTGTGTTCCAATATTTCCAATACATGTATGACATTTTTGTTAAAGATTAAAAAAAAAAAAATTTTTGCAAACATTTCAAAAAAGCAGCCCCTACATAAATCTCATTTCGTTTTGATGCATAAACTAGCCTTTGCTGTATACCACGTACAGTTCAAGGAGCAGGCACTCTGATGTCAGGCACAAAAGAACGTCAAATGGTGTCAAACAGCTCTTTGTTATTATTGAACTTTTAATGAACTTCTGGGTCACTGCTTCTTTTTGTTTTCATTTTCTTTTCCTATAGCCTATATTATATACCTATACTACTACCTTAACTACTACCCTCAATATAATAATAAAAATTGAATGCTATACATATGGCAGCAGTTGTTTTTGTTATAACATCTATAAAATAAACCAAAAATGTATCCATTTCAATTTGGATTGCAAACCCCAGAGGCGGCATGGTAATGTTCTACCAACAGCCATTGGCTCCTATTATGTAATATTATTTCCGTAGCAACATGAAAGTATACTTTAAAAATCTTTCCGGATTTTGTATAGGATTGCTTGTGTATTCAGATTGTATAGGATGTTGTTACATCGCATATATTGGCCAATACTATAAAATCTACAAATATACATTTTATGTGTACCTGGAAAAACTGAAATTATAGAACCGAGACCACTTTAATGGCTTCTTTTTAAGTTTACGACCAAAACCCCAAAATCTAATTGAGTTTTCTCCGGTTTTTTTAGTTTGTATGTGTGTATGTGTATGTATGAGTGTGTTTGTTTTTTTAAGGAAGGGTGCAGAAAAGTCCTGAAAATTGTTTAACCCATAAACAAGGATGCTCAACTTGAAAAGCACAATACAGATAGAGAGACATAGACACTACCCAGTTTATTGTCGACCACCACCACCAACAAGTCATCACTTTATACTCTGGGCCTGGGAGCTGGGAGCTGGGACTGTTGATAGTTTATTTATATTCCCTGCAATTCAAAATGTGTTTGTTTATGCACAGTGACCTGAACAGAATTTAGAAAACTTTTTTTTTTCACTTTTTGTTTTTATAATTTACACTCGAAGTCAAAACCAAGGCAAAACTTTTCAAATTCAGCTCAAGTTAATGTAAATAATAGAAGACTTTAATTGAAGCGGTTATCAAATGGGGGAGCAACACAATTCGTAGGTTTTAAATGTTTGTATGGTGATATGAAGGTACGCTAAGGATTCATAAACAAAATCAAAAAAACTAATCTAGGTGCAAATTTCTGTTAAATTTAATTTGCTTCAAAAATAAATAAAATTGCTTTCATAAATAGTTTTGTTTGGGAGATATTTTGCAGGAGTCTTACTTAAATGTACCTTGGGCGTTTAGTAATCGTAATCGTTTAGTAATCGCAAACACAAAAGTGAATGAAAAACTATTATTTTTTAGGTTATCATTTGATGCATTCGATTTAAAAAAAAAAATATGTAACAGTTGAAAAAGAGTCTTTATAACAACTTTTTCACCCTAATAATTCACACCTACTGTGTCCTAGAAATTTCTCCGAGGGTTGCGGAGAAATAATATGAATTTTTTGGTACAGACAATTACTTAATCGAGCCATCCCATATTAGTTTGACGCTTTACAGAGAGGCAATCGACTTTACAGCAGAGCGAATGTCATCATTAAAAGTACTCGAGGCGTGTAGGCAGGGTCTCCACACCACGACTACGACCTTTAACTAAAAAGATTATTTTCAGATTGACGGTAGGCATTTTTCTAATGTCATAGAAGTCCGAGTGTTCTGAAGAGCCCACAAACAGCCGGATAAACCGGTGGTAGGAAATGCTTGGATGCGTCACGGCGAAGATCGGATGTTGTCAAAAAAATTTACGTAAAAAACATTAAGATTACCGGAATTTATGCACGCCGCATCTCTCCTCAATCCCTCGGAGAGCCCTCTACTAGCATCAGTTCTAGAAGAATTTATGAAATCACTGTCAACGTACGAGCTGCTCTTAATCTACCGACTACAGGGTAAAAGTTTTGTCAACGTTGCCTACGAAAATGTCAATATCGGATGCAAAACGTGCTGGATGACTTTGAGAAGAAGATGACTTTGTGCTCGGTATAAATTTTATCGGTAAAGAGTGAAGGGGAAATTCAAAGACAATCGTTACTTACTTTACAGCGATATTGATTTGATTAAAAGTCTTCGAATCAAAAGCTGATGGGTAACTCAGCAGGAGACGACATAGGGTCAATATCGGTCGTGATTAGAATTTACTGTCTTAAAAATCTTCATGTCATCAGCAACAATTAGAATCTCACTTGATTTTATGCACAATAACTTCCCTGAGGGACACCCGAATGAGAAATGAAAGGATCAGAAAGACTGTTTCTAAATTTGACTTGATAACATCTATTTTCCAGGTACGATTCTACCCAAGCTATGAAGATAGGTGGAAACCCAAAAGCTTTATGTTTGAAGATAATTATTTTATGACTTAATTGATCAAATGTCTCAAAAAAGTCAGTATATATGCAGTCGACTTCATTTCCCTTTTCTAATGCATTTGAAGAACTATGCAAGAAGGTAAGAAGATTAGATACCGTGGATCTATTTTTCACAAAACCGTGCTGTTGTTCAACAATCAGATTTTTACTAAAAAAAAAGCAAAACTCTAGCAAACCACTTGTTAAAAAAGGTTTGGAATGCAAGATAGTTTTAAAACAGGCCTATAATTCTTTATATCTGCTTCGTCCCCGTTCTTTAAGACTGGAGTGAGAAATGATTTTTTTCAATTTCTACAGCTTTTTAATAAAATTGGAGGAATACCATCTGGGTCAGCTGAGCATTCATCATTTAATGATGAAAGAAGATTCAAGACAGTACTCTGAAGAACAGGGATATTATTACAACTCGTTTGTGAATAGGTGTGTAGATTTTAAAAAAAGAATTCATCAACAGTCTCACTAACAAACGAATTTTGAAAATTTGTCGCGAACGCGTTGCAAATATCGAGAGTATTTTGGAACTGAACGTTTTCATAAGTTAAATTAGCTGGATAGCCATCTGAGTTTTTTTGTTTTACGAATTTCCAAAATGATTTAGCGTCGTTTTTTAAGGAACTTCAATTTTCCAATCAAGAAGTTGGCATAAAGAGTTTTTGAAAGAGTTTTTAATTCTTTAAATAGTGTAAAATTAAGAGTGGGATCAACTGGAGAAAGAGTTTTTAAATAACTTCTCCATGCCTTATTTCTTTTATTTCTTAGTATCAGTTCTTTCGCATACCAAGAGTGGCTGAAATTCGTATTTTTTTGATTTTTTCATTAAAAGAGTGTTGAAAAGACAATTCTTCAGGATACTATAAAAACTAGTAACTGCTTCGTCAATATTAGAAGATGACTACTCAGTCAAAGAAAATGTCTAAAGGTTGATGGTAATTATCTACATTAGTGATTCCAGTTCTAGACTCTAGAACAAGAGTACTAATAGCGTCAGACGAAAATACCATTTTGTTGCACCTATTACAAAATGGTATAAAAAAACTCCGTAAGACCCCTAAAATCTGGAGTTAGGGACAAAAAACGGTTTTTTCGACTTTCATTCATTGTAAAAAAATCTAGCCATTTTTTACTGTTTTGGAAAGTAGACACTTAGAAGCAGCATGTTGTCTTTGAAACATATGCTTTAAATTGATATTGAAGTTGGGTAAATGACGAAAAAAATGAATTTTTGAAGTTGTTCAGCTTTTTCAGTCTAGATGGTTTAACCACACCATAGGTTTTTTACGTAGGGTTGGCACGCTTTAAATTTTAATTTTAAAGAAAACAACAAACGTGTCTACAAAACTTGGATCTAATACGTTTTGTTTTTGGCTAAAAAAAAACATTTTTTGTGCAAAATTTCAAGACTCTAGCCTCTAGGAGGGAAACGGGAAGTGCTCCATTATCTAGAAGATCTTTCAGTGAGTCAGTGAGTTATTGACTGATTTATTAAGTCAATATTAACAGTTTTTCCAATTTTTAAAGCCCTGTTTATCAAAAACTATAGATGTTACGGGGGGTGGGGGGGGGGAGGGTGGATCGAAAATGATCTTAGTTTGTTTATGTATATAAGGGTGTAGTGCCAAAGTTTTTGAAGAACTTGGCTCGGCTAAGTTAGGTTGTAACATAGCTAACCAGGGTTGTAACATAGCTCAAAAGTGAGCTGCGCTCAGCTCACAGCTCAGCTCTTATTTGAGCTAGCTCACTTTTGAGCTAGCTCATTAAGTTGAGCTAGCTCACATTTGAGCTTATGAACCAGCTCAAATTAATGAGCTAGCTCAAATGTGAGCTAGCTCAAATGTGAGATATAATAATGATATAATATAATATTATATAATTGGGAAGAAAAATGGTTTGGAAGTAGGTATAGTAAGTTAAGTTACGATTTGTACTATTTTTGCAAGTTACAACATCGAGGCGGAAGAGAGGGCAAGTGAAATATATATCTTCAAAGAAACACCATAAATATTAATAAAAAAAAACTTCTCGATAATAGAATTTTTCCAGAAATCGATAATTACCCATTTTGACCGCAAAATAGATTTTATTAAATAACTTCTTAGGTACTGGGAAGGTTGCTAATTGTATTGTATAATGTAACAAATTTATGAGGATAACAAAAATATGTTGGGTTACGATCAGTAAGGGAACATTAGGGCAATAAAAGTAAACCGATGGTAAATGTATATGAATGGGTCTTGCGATTTCAAAAGTCAGGTAGTTGGGATTTTCTTGAAGTATTTGCAATCAATGGTCATCAGTGGTTTTTCAAGTGGTCAAGTTTAGGTAACTGATTGGTAATGAAAGGGTTGTAATAGAAATAAGAAAACCCAAAATTTTACAATGGGTGATTCTGGTAAATTTGTATATTTTAACCAGTTAGAAAAACAGAACGACTGTATAAATGCATTTTGTAGGTACTAACCGCGTGTATCGAATTATAATTGTCCGAGTGTCAGTGACAACTTATTCTCTATCAAAAATAATCTTTTATTATGTTTGCTACGCAATAGTTAACAAATCTACCATACCTACAAGTATTACATGTATTTAACTTCAATCTACAAACGAATTGCATTCATAGAGCAGAAATATGATTTTAGGATATATCCATAATGTAAAGTTACGACAACACCAGATTATTCAATTTGCAATGTTTTACCAAAAAAAAAAAATTAAATCAACTCTTACCATAGAAGAAATCAGCGCAACTGGACTGAATTAACTTAGCTCAGCTTAGATGAGCTCAGCACAACACAGCTCAATCAGCTCAGCTCAGCTCAGCTCAAGTAACAGCTCAGCTCAAGTAACAGCTCAGCTCAAATAGCAGCTCAGCTCAAATCAGCTCAGCTAAGCTCAACTAACAGCTCAGCTCAACTAACAGCTCAGGTTGAGGATTCCCGCCGAAAAAGTTAACGGAACAATTTTTTTCATGATGTTCGATCACCTGTGCAAAGATTTATAATTTTGAGAGGAACAAATTTTCTTCGTTATAAATGTCAAATAAAGTGAACAGTTTTTAATCGGTTTAGTGAATAAGAATATCAGTTAGAAAATTTAACTACCATTCATTTTTTTTTTAAAGGGTTTTTTGAGTTTATCGAAAATCACGAAAAATTTCAGAAAAAAATCTTATTCCTCTAAAATTTTAGACAAAAAGAACAACAACCCTTTTTTCAAAAAAATAAGTCTTAGTAAATAACCAAAAAATCTAAATTTTGAATGGTTAAATAGTTAATTCTTGAACCAAGAACAAGTTCATGCGACCAAGTCGATCGTTAATTTTATTTTATATTTTTTCTTTTTTTTGGTGTGAAATATGAAGTGTGAGAAAAAACATAGCATTGCTGATTTATTCATTCAATATTTGGTTCGTTATGGTGGTGCCGGTTTCTATAAAACGCCTGTTGCCACATCTTGACTCTTGTCCAAAAAATGTGTACATTTCAATTAGCTAGTAGAATTACCTTAAAGTTGATAATTCGCTATTTATATCACTTGGAGGCAGTAGTCGGGAGCAGGCACTGCCTGTGGTGGCTTTTTGTTTGTTTTAAAACCCAAAGTTTATGGAAAGAGATCTGTAAAAAGCAGCTTCATCGGGTTGATGTTTCGTAGGTTTTTTTTTTTTTATTGTGAATTTGTTTTGCACGTAGTTCTTCTTTTTATTTTAGTTTTCTTTAAAAGAAACTTTTTTTTATTTTTTTTTTTTTTTCAAAAAAGGCTGCACAAGACTTGGGGCTGTTAATTAGCTTCTGCTAGTTTTTTTTTTTGCTATCTTTAGTCGACTTTTGTAATTCAGCATGAAAATGCGTTTTATGGTTTTGTGTGTCGTCGGGTGCAATTTGTATCGCCCATGGGCATTGCTTTAGTTGTTGGACGATGTATAGTCGCGTCTATGTTGACTGCAACTCACGAAGAGCATCATTGAATGGGAACGAAACAAATCGTCGGTCGTTGTTACAATCGCTTTTGGCGAATAGAATAATGATTTTTGGCCTAGCAAAGAGCAATTTGAAATATGCCCGGGGATGTTATGTTCCGCCGGGGTTTAGATTTGACTTTGCTGGAAATTACATTCGCATAACATGGTTTGTGAGTGGATTTTTAGGTAAAGCATTAATCAAAGTTGTCAATTGTGTATTTGATTGTACAAAAAAAAGCTCTGGGGGTGAGTTGACGTTGAAGGTGTTCCAGAAATATCACGATATTGCTTGAATTTTGTGTTATTAATCCAAGAAACAAAAGCCACCATTAAGCAAATAAAATGTACGACTAAATGTACTTGTGTGTACTTAAGATTGTACGTTAATCTTAGATCAAGGTCTAAGGTAGGAAAACTATTTGCAAATAATTAAGGAAAAAAAAATCTTTCCTTATTTCAGATTTTTATTTTGATCCCTGAAACCTTCTGTAGGAGTTTAAGGTTTCTTATGGGTACCTGTCGACATTTTTACTTTTCGAAGGAAAACACATTTTTTTTTTTAATATTTAGAGGTCGTAACTTCGATTTTATCAACAAAAAAAGCAATTTTATCAGATATTAATTGTTGAAAAATTTTACATAGTTTTTTTTTCTAAAAAATGATAAATTTTTTTTCTAAAAAAAAATAAAGTTTGCTCACATTTTTGACACCAAAATTTTAAAAGACAAATGGCATAGGGATAAATAAATTTCTGAAACATACAAAAATTCGTATGTTATTCTCATGAGAAACTTTTAGCGCCTAAAGTGGGTTTTAGGGGGTTTATTCATGATAAAAAAAAACTCATTTATTGAATGGCCTAATGTAATTGCTCTCTAAGTTAAAGTTTCTTAGAAATATTAACCTCTCTTAACTATTCTTGAAACCAATTTCAAAAAATTTTCAAATTAAATTTTTTAAAATGAAAACCCTAATTTTCTTTTATAAACTGAGTTTTCCCAAAATTTTGTGTTAATAAGCACTATTCTTTTGGTTTTGAATTCTAATGCATTAATTTTGAGTTTTTTTTTTTTTGAAAAACTAAAAGTTTATCTGTATGAATTTTTGTGCAATAAAAGAAAAATTGTTTTTTTTTTTCTTTATATTCAAGTATGTAATTGTTTTATACAGTCACTACAAAACTCTGAGAAGCGCTAATAGCCCAGGAAAAATAGATTTTCTTAAGAAAAGGAATTGTAACAGGCTGATTATATTTGAGAAAATTCCTAAGCTTTCCGATGACCCTAGGTCCTTTATAGCACTTCAAAATACAATATGGATCCTGAAAGTATACCATATTTGTTATTTTTTTTTTTTTTCTTATAAGCCATAATTATTTAACTAAATTTATTGACTAAATAAAATATATTGACTAAAATTACTTAAATCTTTCGAGCTAATTAGTATTAGGAGTGTTAAAAAATAAGTGAATGAAAACAAATTGCATATTTTTAGGATCTATATGAAGTTTTTAAGTGCTATGGATAACAATATGGTACAATCAAATAATTAGCTGAATTAATTTTAAAGTTTGTGGTAATCACCTACTGTTTAGAAGTTACAGAAGATAAAAATTTCGGGTTATGCTGAATTGATAAAAAAAAAGTCAAATAGTTATTTGTTTCCTTTTTGAAATAACAATTTTTTCCCTGATTTCTTTAAATCCAGATTCTTTAAATGCGAAAGAAACTTCGAATACACCCAGCCTCACACCTACCCAAAAAAATTTATTGGGCCCAAGCAGAGGAGTTGCAGCGTGCACCCTCCCATACGGTATTTTGTGTAACGATATTTCAATTATTCGGCCATTTAACTTATCGAAATGTTCTTTGACAACATTTAAATTATCCATCTCTAACAATCGACATTTAAAGAGTCGACTTATCGGACTCCACCACAGAATTGTATATGAATCCTAAAAATATACAATTTTTTCATTTACCTAATTTTAAACACTCATAGTCTCATTATCTCGAGCGATTTCAGTAATTTCATATAGAGTTCTGTGGCAAATAGGCAGAACAAACAGCTTAGGTCCGTCTTTTTTTGAGTAAATTAAGAGTTCGCACAGAAGTTTTAAAAAAGAAGTAAGGTTTTAAACACATTGTATGAAATTGTAGTTCTACTTCCTATTGGCATTACAATAAAAATACTTTTTTGGTGCTTTTAAGATTTTTTGCCTGAATAAATTGTGAAAAAGTGGACTTATAAAGCTATGACATGTGTTTTTTTACAGCTAAACTACAATGTTTTGGTTCGAGTCCTGTAACTCAGGTAAAAGAGTACCTATTTAGGTTTCATAATCTGTCAAAAACTAATTTTTGCGAAAAATGGACTCATGTTGTTCTTCCTACTTGCCACAAAAGGGTAGCCATAAAGCAAAACAAAAGTAAGAGAATAAAATATTGCATACTTTCAGGAACCGTATGATATTTTGAAGTTCATATCAAAAGACTTTTATAGACAAATGTATGTAAAATTAGTTCAGCTATAAGTCGTATAACATTATTTTTTTCCAACATCTGCCGTTATTGAGATATGTATGTACTTATTATTGTGACCTTTGACCCCCATTAATGGAACCAGAGCTCAGCGGAAAGTTTAAGACTTTTCTCAGCTTATAAGCTATCTGAATCACAAAAAAGTTAATTGTAACTTCTAATTCTTTTTTGTGGCCGTAAATAAAGATTTCAGGTTAATTTCTACCCAGCCCTTTTTGATTGATATTTTTGATTATAGCTCTGAAAGCAACTATCTAATTGTTCGAGTTTGTATGCCTGTTTAAAAAGTGAATGGCGTTTGCACTTTAAAAAATGAAAATTTGGTTCTTATTTTGACCAAATGCACTAAATAAGCACTCACCGACAAAAAAAAATTAGCAGGCGAATTTTATAAAAAACTAGTAGATTGTAGAAAATTGTAATGAAAACTGCAAGGTTTCATTTATAGTCAAGTTCAATTTCTTAAGCTTAAATTATAATTTTTCCAAGAACATAAACTATAAAAATTCTAATAAAAACTTTAACAGTGTAATTAATAAAAATATTTCAAGACTATTTACATATTTGCACAATCATAAATGATATATTCTAAAGTATAACATTTAAATGAGCCTCGTTAAAATATTTACTGTAGGTATAAAAACAAAAAAAAAAAAAATTATGACAGTACAATTTACTGACATTGTGTTTCACAATTTGTTTTTTTTTTCTTTTTTTTTTTTTGTAAAACTCTATTGCGGTACGTTTATCTCATTTGTATTTTATTTACTGACTAAACAATAGAGTTGTCAATTCAATAATGCTGTTTTAGAAAATGGTTTATTATATCTCATTGACATATGACTTTAATTAAATATTTGTTCAGGTGTGTGTAAACTGTACAATGAGATGCCATTGGAATAATAAAACCATTTTTTTTTGTCTAGAACAAAATATGAAAGAAAAATTCATAATTTAAAGTCTGTTTGAAATTATTACAAAACAGTTTTTTTTTTATTTTCTTAAAAAATGATTTATAAGATGTTTTTTCTTTATTAAAGGTCTTGATAAAAAAAACAAAAACTATTTGGTACATATAGTAAAACTGTCAAATACGTGGTATTTTAAAAGATTGATTTGACTTTGTTTGTCTGTTTGTTTTATTTGATACTTGTTCCAAGGACAAAAATTAAATAATGAGTTTTTATTGAATACAATGTTTTCATAAAAGTATGCATCATTAGAAGCAAAATATAAGAACTTGTTTCCATATTTTTTGCTGTTTTTTTTAAGCTACATCTAATGCCTTAATACTTGAATGGATTTCTATACCTACATCAACAATTCCACGGGAAACCCATAAATTATTTTGTCCCTAAACTTCCTCTATTGATTAGAAAAAAAAGCTCAAACTAAATCGTGTTAAAATTTGAAATCGGATAATCACATTGATAAATTCCAATAAGATTAAATGGAAGTTTTTTTTCTTTTTCCTCCTGACAATATTATATCAAACTCACACTATTCGCAATGACGTACGTATGTCCTTGCTTTCTGATGGTAAGGAAATTTGATTTAGTCTCGCAGGTTCTTAAAAGAAATTAATTTCTGGGCTTGAAACTTCAACAAAAGAGAACCAAAAACCATAAACCTCAATAATAACAAAAAAAAAAACCCATGTCATAAGCTTATATCCTTATTTCAATCAAAAGAGAGAAAAAAAAATGAAAAAAAAAGAACTATAACTGTAAATAAACCATACCAAAGTGAATGAATGTATTTTGTTCTCATAATACACACTCCTACAAAGTAGATTTACGTCATTTCTATAGCGTATGGCAAAGTTCACACAGAAATTGTTTATAAAGCCTTTCATTTTCGTGGCGGGCCTAAAAATGCAAATTTAATTCATCCTTTTTTTTTTGTTGTATCCTGATCTTTTTACCCTCTTGGTAGTATAATGACTTCATAACATAACACAGTGCGTGCGTACGTGTTAACTTATACAAAACACTATGTGTGTATGTGTGTGTTGAATTTGTTGTATGCCAGTAGAAAGCAATCTCTCTTTCTTTATTTTTATATGTATTTTGTGTGTATAGAAGTTTATTATAACTAACAACCCAGTTTGGTGTCATTTTTGAAATATTGACTGCCTTGAACCCCCCCTCCCCCCACTCCGCCCTTCCTCCCTACGATGAACACTAAAAATGTGGTAGCCAAAACATGTGTCATATCGACTATATATTCTGGGAAATTCCTTTGTTTTCTTAACACACTGTTAGAGATCCTTATTAAATATAGTTTGCACAATGAACCGTTATCTATGCGAAAATATCAATGTCATTTATGTGTAACACTTCATTGAAAAATAAATATAAGCAGAAGGTTCAAACACACAAGCATAAATTTATGCTATCTATACCTTTGTGGACCGACCACCTGTTGTTGTGACCCAAAATATAAATTTAATCTTTTAGGATTTAACAATGAAAGCATAAATAAACTCAGGTTCGGGATAATAGGGGTAATGTTTGCATTTATAATTTTTTTTTTTCTTTCTAAATGTAACTAATTAAAAATTGTTTAGATTAATGGTTTTTGAATGATACAACAATAACCTGTGTGTGTGGCTGTTACACTCGATTACAGATTCCTTTAGTGGTGCCAAGTCGATGTTGTTCAATTTATTTGGAAAAAAAACCGATGCCCGAACTAGACTCGAACCATCGACCTAACGAGTACATGCACCACGCATTACGCCAAGCTGGTAATTGATAAATCGAAACCCTATTTAAACATTATTAAAGGACAGTGTCAAATTCAGAATAGATTTTTTATGATATGAAGGGGCAGAAAGGACCACATAAGCTTTAGACTTTTATAACTTTCTTAATTTTGATTTACCTGAACACAGTTTTTTGAAATAAACGTAAGCTTAATGATTCTACTAAATCATACCTAATAATTAAAATAACTTAAAAATTATGTAAAAGACCGCTTGTCTTACTAGGGGGGCTAAACGGACCTTTGAACAGGTTTTTTTGAGCCTAAAGGGCAGCTTCAGATGTTTTTTTTTTTTTTTTTTTTAAATAATAAAATGGTTTATCTTATATTCGATTAAAATAAATATTTGAAACTAAGTTGGTATTCAATCTTTAAATATATAAAACAAAGTCGGGTTAGATACAGCATTTATAACTCAGGAAGTGCTGGACCGAGTTTATTGATCTCGGAGATCGGGACAGTTTAATTTTGACAGTGATAACGATAAGAATAAGTGGTTGTAAAATTGTTATTTCTTGAAAATTGTTAAGAGTAATAGTGAAACGATTTGTTTTAGATAAAAGTGTTTGTTACTTTCAAAGTAAATAAAAGTAAATTAGTAAATGTAATATTAAGTTTTATTTGAACCCAGAAAACATAACAATGTTATAGAACAACTTATAATACATTATTGTTATTATTGTACTATTCGTACTAGAATGTCAGCTTCTTAGACTTGACCATTCTTTATTCCGTCAATTTCATTGAATTTTTGAATAACAACAACAACTTAAAGGCGCTATGTTCATTAGAATCAAGAATAAAATGCACGACTGGGTCGCAAGTACTTGCTCTTGTAGATAAAGTTAGTAATTATGCTAAGCCTTTTTAATTAAAAATTTGTAAATGCCGTTTTCGATTTTGAAATGACTAAAACAGCTTCTTAAATGAATTTAACCTCAAAACAAAGAATGCAATTTGATTTCTTCTATAATTATACATTTTTAAAAAAAAAATTTGAAAATTGTTAAAGCCATTTAAAAAAAAAAAAACTGTTTTTTCTATATAAAATTTTGCAAGGGCATTCTTTCGCGATTTAAAAAAAAATTGTTATGCCATTTTTATGATTTTATTTATCAAAATCTAAAAACTAAATTTTGAAATAAAAATATTGAATCGTTTCGAAAAAATAATTTTTCAAAAAAAAAAAAAAAACATTTTTTTTTTTTTAATCCAACTCTGGTTTTGATTTAAAGATAGACTTTATTCAAAAAAAATTACCTTGGTTTTTATTAATCAAAATCGTAGGAACCATTTTTTGAGAGAAAAGAGTTTGTCTAAAACTGGTATATGGCAGTTTTTTGGTCCAAAAAAAATAATTCAAAACACCTCTGGGGATAGTCTCAATAAAACACCACATACCAAGTTTGAAGTAAATTGAGCTATCCGTTTAGGCTGTGGCTTCTGATACATACAGACAGACAGACAGAATTCTCGGACCCACTTTTTTCTCATTCTCTATGTCATGTTTGATTGTTATTTCAACTTTTTTTTTTACGAATGCATAACTTGATATTTAGTACCTACATATTTCGCAAGTAAAAATATTAATCAATCAGTTCTGAATAAAGTTCTTATTACTAAAAAATGCTAATGCAAACCCTGTGAAACACGCTGATTTCCCGGGAGTTAAAGTATTGCGAACTCCGTAATAGGCATGAATATAATTTCTTGATGGGAAAAACCTAAAAACAATGTTTATATTAGCCAAAAATATTTTTTTTTTTGTAACGGTTTCTCTATAAATTATTTTGATATAAATAACATTTTTCAGGACCCGTTATTTATATTTTTAATAATTTAAAAACTGAAAAAAATCAATATTCTTGACCCCAGAGGACCTTAAATCCAAGAGATCCCCAGAAATACCAACAAAAAAGTGAAATTGTGATCCACCCTAATGTACCTACATAATTTTTTTTAAATTGGCATACCAACTGTTAAGAATTTGGTTAAAAAAATTTGGATACATAAAACATAAAATATTTTTTCAAAACGGCTGTGCATTTTCGATTTTTTTTCTTTATTAAATCAATTGGCATAGGTACTAAGTTTGAAGCTTAAAACAGTTTTACCAGTTGTTTATGTCATTTTAATAATATATCTTATTTTTTGTATGCGTTTTTTTATATACATTATATATATTATTTAAAAAAAAAAACATGATATACTTAAAAAGCTTCAACGTCCACAGCATCTTGAACAATAAAAGCAAGTTCTTGTTATAAAATTTAAAAAAAAAACTATTGTTAGTATATTTTTTTCGTTTTAGAGAAGGTCTTTCGCGATTTAAAAATTGTCCAAGATTTAAAATAACGGTGCAAACGCTTTGCTCTCCAGCCATGGATATAATACTCGGCAACGTCTCGTAGAGCGCGTGAAAGCTAATAATTGTTTAAAACGCATTTTCCATACTTCATTCAGCCCACGCAATGACTACCGGATCCATTCAAATTTAATGGACTTTGGCATCTGGTTCATTTTGAAGAGCAATTAGATATATCAAATAAAAAAAAAGTTTTTGAAAATGCTTATATTGGCATATTGAGCCTAATTCGTGAGTAAAAAGACCTATTTCAGCCCCCCAAGAGTATCAATCAAGATCCGGACCTGATGCGTGTGCTGGAATACAAAAAAAAAAAAACTAGGTCGAGAACAAGGTGAAACCAAAAAAAAAATTGTCCAAATAAGATACCGTACACAATAAGTATTAGATGTCATAATAAATATTTTATAGATACTTTTATCGGCGGGTAATATTTTTTTTTTTTTTGTTATTTTCATACCACATTCGGTGTGAAGAACCGAAAAATGTATCAAGTAGCAAAATGGAATTCTTTCCTTAGAGGTTAGACCTAAGAATTTGCTGATTAAAAGAAATAAACAGGAAATATTGAATTTCTTGGTCGTTCCTTGAGAACCAACTTATTTTTCTAAAAAGATGTTAAACGAAAAAAATAATACAACGAAAAATTGACAATTTTCTATGAGATGGATTTTTTTTACGTAGGTGTTTATTGGTTTTGTATTTGGAGGCTACAAAAGTTATTATAAAAGAACAAGAAGAACAAACTACACAAAAACGAGTATGTATGCATGAATTTGATGCTAAAATTTGGTGAAGAAACTCTTCCCACAAAAAAGGGGCTAAACTTATAACTTTATTGAATCTCATTCGAAAAAATTTACTTTATTTTCAATTGGGATCTAATCCATTTGGAGTAAAAAAGGTCGTCTAAATCCTCTTCAAATCAAAAAAAATTAATTCAGTAATAATAAACATTTTTAAAGTGTACCTATCTTTCCCGCAACAGTTCGAAAACGCATTCTTCAAGAAAAAACAATCATTGCAACACATTGTATCATCCATAGGAACTATAAAAATAAAAAATAAAATATTGGATGAAACAATCTATTTCTTTGATATTTCCACATAAAAATAAACTTAACTGCATTTTTATTGTGGTCTCTAGCTCCACAATAATAATAATAGAATTCACGACTCGCAAAATGTAATAAAAAAAAATATATACGTTTTTTTCGATTGCCTTTGCCATATGGTTTTGTTTAAAAGAAAACAAAACTCATTTTCTCACAAAATGCACAAAATAAACACATCGAAGAGCGTGTAAAGATACAATATCAATTTATGTAATGACAAACAGAAGGTGCCACACAAAAGCAAAAACGAAACTTGGATATCATCCAAAATAAAGAAAACTTCTTGGAAACTTGTCTATACTTAAACACATCTAACGATAGCGAGTCGGTTTGAGTCAAGAGACAGAATGCAGTATTATTCTTGAGAAATGGGGCATTGCAGACGACATTATTATATGTCATAGTTGTTGTTTTTTTTTTTTGTATCTTTTTTTCTTACGATAAATCGATAAGAGTTTTTTTTTATTTGAAAATTTCATTTTGATTCGTTTATGATGTAAGAAAAATTGCCATACATAATAATCGTAATCTTTTGGCGAAGAAATAACAGTCGGATGCAATGTTTTCAGAATTTATTTAACTAGAATAACTGTAGGTTTATGTTATAGTTTGTGACTACTATCTAATAACTTAAAACATGATCCAAATTTGAATACTATCTCTCATGGTGGTGGATTTGTAATGTTTTGGGGTTGCATATCTGCAAGAGGTCCTGGGGACTAACCGATGCATGGCACGATAAACCAAAGCAAATATTAAGATGTCTTAAATGAGAAAACATTTCCATCTGGCGATTGGGTTGGATAACTTTAATTGTATGCAAGGAATTGTGTCAAATAACGTTCTCACTGAAATTTTGATTGCGGGCGATTTCAATGTCCATAATTCCAACTGGCTTCGAAATTCTAGCCACACAACATCAGATGGTATGTACGTTGAGATCTTTTCTTTTCTTTACAACCACTTGACTCAGCTTTTAGATGAGCCAAAAAGAATACCAGATGTTGTAGGCCAAACTCCCAACATTCTTGATCTATTTCTCACCAATAACCCCGAAAAGTATACCATAAATGTCCTTGCACCCTTAGGCACTTCAGACCAATCAGTGGTGTCAGCTTGAGCAATAATCAAGCCTGAATGTCAAAGAAAAAAATCCCAAAAGAACAGTCTGGCAGTACGAACAGGCTAACTGGGACGGTCTTAACACGTTTTCCGTAGCTTTTACTGGTCGATTTGTTTTCTTGATAGGGAGGTTTATGCATGTGCTGATATGGTAACCTACATTATTTTAATTGGGTTGAACTCTTTTGTTCCTCACAAAACAAAAAGCATCAGACCCAAAGAAAATTTTTGGTTTGACTCCAGCTGTAAGGATGCTTTTAAGGTTCGAGAATAGTTTTTCCGGTTGTATAAGACCAACCGTTTTGAGAAAAAAAGGTTAAAATTTAAAGAAGCAAGAAATGCATGCAATGCTCTGATCAAAAAAAACTAAATTCTTACACGAACAGGCAACTAAAAAACTTTCGATTCTTGGTATGTCCATAACCAATCACCTTCTATGGAATGAATACATATTAGTTACTGCTAAAAATGCAGAGAAATGTTTAGGTTTTCTCAGGCGATGTAAGAACTACTTTTCGCCCTTCGATCTGGCAACAATTTACAGGCGTCTGAAACTAGAGTAATCTCATATCTGGTCGGAAGCACCTAAAACATCATTAGCTCTCCTAGCCAGTGTCCAGAACAGAGCTTTAAAATTGATAGGTGATAGATTAACCTCTGAAACATTTGCTCCGTTAGAACATCGTAGAAATGTCTCCTGCCTCGCATTGTTTTACCGATAATTTCTTAGTCAGTGCTCTAATAAAATATCCAGGTGCATTCCTCTCCTGAAACAATTTTCCCTCCTACTTAATCGTATATTTGTTTCCTAAAGGGTACTCATAACCTCTTGAGTGCGAGTAAATTATAAAAAAAAAAAAAAATTGATGCAAAAGGAGGTTTACTTTGTTTGTACAAATTTATCCATAATTTTGTTTTTAGTCCATCATATTTAAGTTATGCCAAAAAAATAATTTTTAAATTAAAATATCAAGATATCTTTCTGTCAAAATAGTTATGTCTACCACTGTAGTTTGTTAACTTTAATAAAACAGTCGAATTAATATGATGCTGGAATTAATTTTTTTTTATTTTTGATTTTTATAAAAATCAAAAAAAAACCTTTAAACCCTCTCCACATTTGTATCTTCCATTGAAAAAAAAATCGGACTAAAGCCGAAACATATTTAATATCTTTAGCAGAGTTTGAGTTTTTTTACGAATGTAAAATTTGGTTTTGAATATTCACCTCATTCAGTTCTCTTACAGAATAATTAACTTCAACTTTTAAAATCTATCTTTTTCATCGGGTTCATACTCGTATCTATATTTCACTTAATTAGGTCAGTTTGTGTCATATTAACTTCGATAAGAGTTAATTAATAATTTTATGGCTACTATCAGTTTTTTTTCTTTTTTTCTCAGTGGCATACGTTAAACGAGTTCTTATCGAACGATAAGAAAAAATCATACCTTACCTTGATACTATAATGAAAAAAAAAAAATCTACAGCATTTGTTTAGATAAGATAAGTTGAGATAGGACAGTTTTATTAAAAATAAAAAAATATCTCAACATCAACCCCAAACTTCAATTGTGTTGTTTTTTTTTATCTTTAAGTATATTTACCATGATTATGATGATGATGCTCGACACAAAAATAAATAAATGAAGATAAGAAAAAAATAAATAATAAGTTTTTGGCAGTATAGTTATTATTGAGGTATTGACATTATTTTTCTTTATTATTTAGTGCTAAATAATCAGCTTTATTTAAAGTTCTATTTTAGAAAGTGTAGTGTGGATACTTAAAATTTGGAATTTGTCTGAAAAACCAGAAATTTTTTTTAATTTTTATTCAAAATCATCAACTCTAACCAAAAATTTTATTTTGTATTTATCAAAACATCAAGGGAAAGATATTTTACTGAGACGGAGTAGATATTTATGATTTAGAGGAGACACTATAAAAGCTTAATTATATTGTACCTATTCAAAAATATTATTAGGTTCTTACTCTATCTTTGACATATTTTCCGCATCTATTAGGTAGAACTTACCTGAAAGTAAAAGAAAATAAAAAAAATATTATTTAATTGTCTTTTATAATCTACATACAAAAATATAATACATCTTCCAGTGCAGTTTCAGACTTGCAAAATCAACAATTGACAAAGTATTTAACTGCGACTACAGAAAACCCAAATTACCCACCACTTTTTCACCAAAAATTGTAACGCTGCTGCTTCTTAAACATAAGTTATGACAGTTTAACTGTCTAAGAACTGGTGACATTTTTGGAAACGTCGTGATTTACATATGTGACAAAAGAATAGATGAAACTGAACTTTGCACACAATTTGTCCGCTGGAGTTTTAACGGTCACTAAAGCCGTAAGTTTTGTTCGATTAAAAAAAAAAAACTAAACGGCAATTGCTTTGTTTTAAAGTTTTTTTTATTCGCATTAAAAAAAATTTGTTCAACAGATGAAAAACCCACAAAAAATTATTTTGTCAACACGGCATTACGGCAATCGCTTTGCCTCGGCAAAATAACAAGACAAAATTTGGGATTGTGATGCATATAGCTCCAAAGGAAAACTTTGAATATTCGCGGCAAATATCCAAAGTTTTTTTACTTGCTCTATAGGGCAAGTACCTATTGGTTTCGTGTCAACAAAAAATTCGAGATTTTAATCAAAACCAACATTACGATCCAAAAAAGTCCAAAAAAGTGGTTTTCGTCATGCCGTCCGTCGGACTGTGCGTCTGTTCGTCTGTTCGTCTGTACGTCCATCTGTACAGAACATGTACCACAGCCTAAACGGGTTGACGGATTTGCATGAAATTTGGTACAGATTATTTTTTTGTAATTTCCAAGGTTTTTTTTTTATTGTTTTTGAATATCTCGATTAGAACTAATACCACCCATACAACGGTTTTGAGTTATTAAATTTTTCTCGAAAACGGCTCTAACGATTTCGATTAAACTCGGTGTATGTTATCTTCTGAGTGATTGTAACAATACTGTTACAACATATTTACAAAAAACTGAATTATTCGATTACTAACAAATATATTTTTACTTTGAACTACAAGAGCAAGTTATTTTTTTTTTTCATTTTTATGGTGGCCTTTGATATCGACCTTTTTTTAAATCGAAAAAGTTTTACGGCTTTGTGACTGTCCAAATTTCAGCGGACAAATTTTATGCAAAGTTCCGCATCATAAGAATAGACAGAATAAATAACTGTTGCACGAGTATAAAAAGCTTTTTCTTTTCAATTACTACATATTTGCAAACAATTTTGCTCCGTATGAGCTTGATCTTTAAAAAAAAACTCGAATAACGAACGGTCTAACCTATACTCAATACCTCTATACCTATATATCTTTTATGGACGAGATAGTTCAAAGATTACATAAACAATATTCTTACTATCAGCATATGATGCTAAAAACGGGTCAAAAAGCGGAACAAATATGGTGGGAGAAAGTAATTGAAAATAGTTTTTGGTGATCATATCTTACGTCTCTCTTCCGTCTAAAAGTTTTCCACTTTCAAAAATATCTTGATAGACATCTTTTGATCAGACGGTTCTAAAATTTAATCAAATCTGTCTTTTTCCTCACTACTAAAAACATGTCGGGGTCTTTTTTGTTTTTAACAAATCAACCTTTAATGTTTGACTAAAAATTGAAAATTCTGAACGATTTATTGTTGTAGAATCTACTTAGTTTTGTGTCAAATTTGTGTTGATCAAATTACCTAATTTCAAACCTAATAGAAATCTTATATTAAGTTCTTTTTCGTATGTACTTGTTATTGTTTAGAAGAAATTGCTGATCAGAGAGAGGACACATCACTATACCTGTATTTTGTGCAGGTTCACAAAATAATCAATTTCAAATTTTATGAAATTAAATGCCGTGAGAGTGTTTGATGAACAAATATTGTATTAGAAAAAAATTGGCGTTATTTTCATTATTTTTCTGGCATTATTCCATATTTAATTCATTACAAACTTTTTTTCTTGATATTTTACCAACTCATTAGTATTTTTTTTTAAATGTCATTTCAATGCCTCAAAAAATCGTTAGATTCGGTAAATTACCGTAACCAACGCGAAAATACAAACACAAATAGTGCATTACATAACGTTTTAAAGATTGCACCAACTACGAAACTATTTTTAATATGCAAAAATGTGATTTGTACCTTCTTACCTAATGCTATTAATAACAATTTTTCCTACATGGGCAAGACATACACTTTTATTTTTTAAGTTTGTTTACATTCGATGATCAACTTTTGATAAAATTCGTAAAAAGGGTATACATTTACGAAAGTAAAATACAAACCTTTAAACTTGGGATATTGCCTCAGTTAAAAAGGGTTTAAATTGTTGGGTGTTTACTTTAAATGAAATGTTTGTTTTGTGAACTTTTTTATTTTCTAAAATCTTAAATATTTTAGAAAAAATAAAATTCACAAAACAAACATTTAAAACAGTAAAAAATAATAAAAGGGGAGAAATGAACTTCTTTTTATTTGAAATCTTCATTGAAAATTCGTTTATTTATTTGTTGTCATGTCATGAAGGCATACCCACATAAATTACTGCAACCTATAATTATTATAGTGACCTCCTCTTGTTGTTCTACTATACAATCAAGTTGTTGATTTATTCAACCTTTTATGATAAAAATTCAATAAACATCGTAAAAACCATCAAGTGCAAGAATAAAAAATATAATAACGGAAATTTGAAAAAAAAAAAACTTTCCAAACAAAAATAAAAAACACTCAACCTATTTCATGGTTCAAGGCAACAAACTCTATTATTTCTTAAAACATTTTCCTCTTTATTTTTGTCAGTCAATGTCAATGACTTAAAATAAAAAATAAAAAAAAGCAAGAAAACTCTCCACAAAAAAAATTTATCACAAGAATTTTCTTCTCCCCAAAGTGAACACTAAATCAAGAACTTCTTCTCAATAGACAGCTTTTCCAATAACCCATTTATTTTCTTTACTGGCTGACATTTCAAGGCATTAAAATAAGTCTTTTTTTCTTTTTTGAGTTAAAAGAAAATAAAAATAAAACTGAATTTGACCTTTTAAAAATGTAATCATTTCCATATCAGGCTCTCTGGATTTTTTTTTGTTTTCCCGCCATTGGACAGAAAAAAAAAAGTTCTAAAGCAAAAATCTGTCAACTCCTACACATGATTTCTTACTTTTGCTTCCAATAACATAAAGCTAAAAAAAAAGTTACCCTTTACACATTTCAGAAGTGGGATATTTTTGCAACAGTTACATTTATATCAATCGCAGCACTAATAGACAATGAAGTCAACAAATTGAATATAAAGTAGGCGTCAAAATCATGAGACTGAGACAAATTTTATTAACTTTTAATGCATGTCGAAGCCTTATAGTTATCTTTAGACAAAAACTGCATTAATGTCAAGTGTAAAGTTTTCACTGGCAGCACAGACTGTAAGATCCAGTATATGACACCTACATACATACAAACACATCGAGCTTGGGGCTACTGTATAAGGCTTGTATAACAATAAAACGCAATTACTCCAAGATTTCTGTATAAGTAATTAATCAAGACATGTGTCCTGAATGAAGTTGCGTATACGTCACGTAAGTTCATTTAGCATTGAAGCCGCCATCATCATCATTATCATCACTGCCGAATAACCTCCATCAAATGTCCACAGACATACACACACACATCACTACATACATAAACTGACTGACTGCTTTTACACTTCACACTTGCTCGACCTTGTGCAAATGAAAAGTCCTTTGGTGCGTGACAGAATAACCGACAGCAAATTTGTCAAGCGAGGACAAAAAGACCCACTGTCAACACTTCGTCTTCGTTGTCGCCGCCTTCGCCTCCGTCACCGCTGCCATTACCGTTGCCGTCGTCATCATTGCCATTCGAGGTCATTTGAGCTGTGCTGTGCATACATGTATCTGTGACAAAAAATATATACATATATGCAGTTTGGTCATCTAGAATCATGAATGAAAGCATTAATTTCAACCAATGTTATTGACCAAAAAAATAACAAGTGTTTGTGAGTGATTTTTTGAATAATGTTTTGCCATCAAAGGATCAAACTGGAGGAATGTTTATACAGACTGTCACTTGAAAATAAATTCAAACCCGACATTGCATGTGTCAAAATGATTTTGGCCAGCTTAATTCGAATTCAATAACGTCTAACTTACTTACTTACTTAAGGTGGCGCTTACAATCCAGGAAATCCAGGATGGATTACGGCCTCAACCAATATGCGTCTCCAGCCAGCGCTGTCCTTAGCTAGCCGCCTCCAGTTACGCTTCCCAAGTTGGTTGTTGGTTGGTTGGTTCTACACTTGTTGCACCACCTGTTACGCTGCTTCCCTCTTGCTGCGTACCCCATTAGGGTTAGTATCGAAGACTGGTCGGGTTGGTGCGTTGATGTCCATACGCTCCACGTGTCCCAGCCATCTCAGCTGCTGTATTTTCAGCTTCTTGACCAGGTTAACGTCGCTGGTACAGCCCGTACAGCTCGTCGTTGAATCTTCTTCTCCATACTCCTTCGATACACACAGGACCAAAAATCAATCGAAGAATCTTTCTCTCAAAGCAACCAAGCAAATTTCCATCCGAATCTTTTAACGCCCATGCTTCTGCCCCATACAGCAGGACCGGGATGATTAAGGTCTTGTGTATAGCGTTTCCTTGGTTTTATGAGAGATGGCTTTACTACTTTAATGCCTTCTCAACCCGAAGAAACAGCGATTGGCAAGAGTAATTCTCCGTTTGATCTCTACACTGATGTCGTTGTTTGAGTTAATGGTGGATCCAAGGTAGACAAAGTCCTTGACTGCTTCAAAGTTATAACTATCCTTCGTCAAACCAGGAGTTTCGCCTTGTGAAACCTAGCACATCAGTGGCGGCACTGGCTGGCCAAGAGATTAAGAGAAACGCAGTCAGCAAAAGTTTTAGCAGTTTCTTGCGATTTGAGTTTCGCGACATCCAAGTTTTTCACAGCATCTGCTCGGCGTTGTAGCGTCATCCGTACTCGAGACACTACTAGTGGCCTGAGTCAACGTTTGCTCCTCGGAACTTTCGGACATCAAAGATACTGGAAGCATGCCTGGCGTCAGTCGCGATGTGATCAATTCGGTTGACAGTTTTTGATCACAGGAATTGGGTGCTCGCAATGGTGACATTTCGCCTTCCGCAAAGTTAATCATCCTGAGTCCGTTATTGGACGTTTCGGCATGTAGACTGTGCTTTCCAATTAATGACCTCCTCCTCCTTACCAAATCTGGCGTTGTAGTCGTCAAGAATAATCTTGACGTCGTCGTACTTGGGGCACTTATCGTGGCTTGGGCTGCACGTGCCCTGTATAAGGACAGAACATTCCACGTACAGATCCAAAATTCCTTATTTCGTTTGCTGGGTTCGTCAACATTTCGTATCCGAGGCATGTTTATGTTTCGGAACAAAGTATTTTTTCCGTGGTAGGGAAGTTACACAACCCCCATCCTGGAGGACCATACTCCGCCGCATAAAAACCGCTCCTTATCGGCCTGCGCTCCGAATAGGTCGTAGTAGCCCGTATAAGGTGCTCACCAAGTAGTTCATCCTGACTGGAACTAGCGACGCTACCGTTGATTCCATCGAGGGAATTCCTCCGCTACCGTCCAATCTGTTGGTAGTGCCTGGGAAGGAACACTCCTTCGTTGGGGGGGGGGGGTAATTAGTAGCGACATTCTACTCCACTTTAACCTGTCGACTATGGGAGGCCCTTCTGCAGAAACAAGTTCAGCGATCGCATAGTTCTAAGTAATGAATTTGTTTAAAGTGTAATTCATTTTGTAGGCTTAAAAAACACTGCAAAAAACACGTCCTTTTGAAAACGAAATCTTTCTTTACCCAAAACATCACAAAAACAGTGTTTTTGGAAAGTTAAAAATTCGATAGTTTAACCGATTTTTAAGTAAACAAATACTTGGTCTACTTTTAAATCACAGCCAAGTAGAAGTGAGATGTAAGAATGTTTTTAAAAATTCAAAATCAGGATGTTGGAGGATTTCAGTTGAATTTGGTAACAAAGCAACAATTCTATAGTTCTTGGTCACTTGTCTTATGTTTTGAGTTAATAGGTTTTCAATCAACATTTAAGTTGAGGAGTGACTTTTCAAAAAGGGGATAAAATCAGTTTTCACTTTACTTACACTAAGTATGCAGTTTTGTCTGCCATACTACAGTGCTTAAAACAAAAAAACTAGCCCTATAAATAGGACTCGGAAAACAGATGAAAACCTGAAATTTTGTGGAAAATTACAATTTTTTTTTCGATTTTCTGAGGAATGACAAAAATTATTTTGTGTATCCCTTTTTGAAAAGTCACTCCTCAGTTATGTACTTTAACAAATGGACAAAATTTCAATTTTATTCAGCAGAAATATTCAAGAATTCGACCGAAGCTCCAGCTTAATTCAGTTATAGTAGTTAAATCGACTTCCAATACCTTTAGAAATTATAAATCCTTTCATAAAAAACGAACTGGAAATGAGACCGATAGTTGATAATATGGGCAAAATCATTTAAGTTAAATATTCGTAGAAAAGATAGACAGAGTAATAACAACCACGGTCACTGTAACCTAAGGACGAACCTCAACAATCTTGACCTAATTATTCGTTTACAGACATGTTCTGTAGCAAACATGAACAAAACTCCAAGTAACATTCTAGACAAATGCGAATCAATTATGCCTCAAAGGCAAAAATTATAATAATAAATTAAAATTACTAAATAAAACAAGCTGAGATCCTTCACATTATAAAACACACCATAAACCTTCAAATGTATCTAATATTTATAAACTCCATCAACTATAAGAAGTATCAATTTCAAATAAATTCTTACCGAAACAATTAGCATTCCTCTCTTCTCTACCTTTTTTTTTATATGCAATATTTTATAGCTTGCACCTTGCTATTTTACATAAAAAAAAGAAACAACCAAGCTGTAAAGTATTTTAATTTTGTCATAAAAATAAATTCGATTACACTTGCAACTTGATTTGCCATCATTATTATACCTATAAACAGATAGAGGGGGCTAAGGTGAGTCACATTTACTTCTATGGCAGAGGCTTAATTATGCCATTATCATAGCGCCAGTCCGACTGACAATCAGAAACTCGGTCAACCATTATCAAAGAGCATCACCGCTTACAGCAAAACATTTTAGTATAGCTAGTATGCATTTGATTGGAAGTATAGCTCTTCAAACCTACCTCCCAATTGATAGAACCAACACTATGCTTATAGTGGAAGAAGGAATGGTTGCATTTTGGGAACTTGGTGTTTGAAATTGATGAAGTTTTGCCGATATTCAAAATCTCAAAATCAATCAATCAAAATCACTCTTTGAAATTGTTAAATGTTTGAGAAATGGCAGAGACTTAGAAAATGAAGAAACTAATTGCTGTGAAAGTGTAAAAGAGAACGATTATGACACAAATTATGAAAGAAATTCTAAATAAATAAATAATATCAACTTAAACATTAATGAAGACTTGTGTTTCAGACAATTATAATTCAAACGTTAATAATTTTAATCGGATTTCGTTAAAAGATAGTAAAGATTTTGTTATGAAAATTATTGTGACAGACGCAAATAAAATTGTCAATTGTGCTCCTAGACGACTGCCTTACAAGCACAAGCAGGAATTACAAACCATCTTAGATGATTTGCTCCAAAATAAAGTAATTCGTAAAAGTAACTCTGCCTTTGCATCACCAATTGTGCTAGTAAAAAAGAAGTCCGGGGAATTGAGGATATGTATTAATTTCTGCTAGAATTGAATAAGAGCACAATCAAAGACAACTTTCCACTTCCTTTGATATAGAGGACCATTTGGACACTTTACGTGGCAAGAAATATTTTTCCCTTCTCGATTTGCATTCCACCAGATAAATGTTTTTTTTTTATGTTAGAAAAATTAACATATTTGGGATATGAAGTGTCAGCAGAAGGGATTGATTCAAATGCAGGTTGATTACACGCAGTAAGAGAATTTCCAGCACCTACAAATTCGAAATCTTTGCACTCTTTTTTAGAACTATGCTTATACTTTCATTTCAAAACCGCTTTATCTCTTAAAATCTCTTAAAACAAGAATCAAAATTTGTTATCGGACGAAAAAAACTTGTTCATTTTTGAAATACTTAATAATTCGCACTTTTATTGCGAATTTATAATCCGAACGCGGAAACCGAGCTCCACTGTGACGCAAGCAGTTTGAGATTCGGAGCAGTTTTATCACAGCGCCAAGAGGACAAGCTTTTTCATTCGTTTTTTTTTTTCGAAACGAGCTACAGCCCAAGAATTTAGATTTCACTCTTATGAACTTGAGACATTAGCTTTTCTGCCCTTAGACGATCTGTTTAGTTGTCCCTAACGCTGATTCTGAGCAAAAAGAACTTTTAAATTCCAGAATATGACGATGGGATCTAAAGCTTCAAGATTTTGATCATTCTATTGAACATCGAGTTGAAAAAAGAATGGGTCATGTAGATGGGCTCAGCAGGTCTCATAATATTTTTACAATTGAACCTGAGTCGTTTGAGTTTGCGCTTGCAGCTTCACAGTAGATAGATGTTGTTTCAAGACTTTTAGTAACTATGCTTGAGGGAAGAGAAAGAAATTCTGTTTCACGTCTGAGGTTTTCTCAAATTTTTGCGGTAGATTCAACATACAACATATTAAAATTGCCACATATTCACCTCAATTCAATGGACAAGGGGAGAGGATTTATAGGAGTATTACTCCAATGCTAGCAAAACAGAGTGAAATTGAGCCTGTCGAATGGACAAAGTATTTAGGCAAAATTGAATATGCTCTAAATAGCGTTGAAAATAAGAGCACTGCTTCGTGTCTCAGTATACTTTTATTTGGTTTAACTCAAGGGGCTAACCCTGTGTTTATGAGATCGTTAGGTTCATTGTAGAAGTGGTCTCCTAAATAAGAGAGAGAGCAGCGCATGTACAGAAAAGATGCGAAATTGTTTCTTCTTTCTTCTGCGTCTGAACAACTCCTGCAGAAATTCGTTTGATAGTACACTGAGCCGTGCCGTGTGTCTACCTATAAGACAGTGTCCAGTTATGACACCTATTACGGATCTGATTTTAGATCTACTGAGAGGACAGAAGGCAATTTGACCGTTTCAAATCTAGTTTGGGCCAGTTTCGTTTGGTCGCAATACAGGTAGTTGTGTTAAGCCATCTTGTGTTTGATTGTTCCAAAGCGATTCGTTTCAGCAGTAGTCTACTTGTAGCTATGGAAATACCTATATTTGCCTTGTTGAGCAGAATAGGCATTTCCGTTCCAATTCTGGCGAGTTCATCGGCTTTACAATTCCTCGGAATGTGCCGGTGTCCCGGCACCCAGATAAGGTGAATATCAAACTATTTCGATCTCTATTAGAGACGATTGACAGTCTTGGGGTGCTTGATGGTGCTTGAGGAAACTGATACAAGGGATTTTAAAGCAGCCTGACTATTTTTTTTTTTACACTTCAGTTTCTTTGATATAGTCAGCTTAGAGCAAGCTATTATCTACAACCAGATGCTCCTCATAAGTGCATGTGTTAGTGGTTACTAAAATAATATAATATAATAATACAACCTTACACATGCACAATATACAATAAAAAAAATACATACAAATATAAGACAAATAAATTATTTAAAACAATGATTGACAATCACGACAGTGGAGCCCAGCTTTACTCATATGAAAATCAATAGACTATCTGAATAGATGCGGATATCCTAAGTATATATCACGTTTTCTTTCAGACAAGATAAGACTTCCTTTAGACTTCCTTCCTACTAAAAGTAGATGCATAAGGTACTTTACAAATGATAATGATGTATCACATCATCAATCGAAAGGTGACACAGTTTTTATGTTTAACTTAATTTTTTCCGATCGGTACAAAACACAGCAAAATGTTAAATATAAACTTCAGTATTCAGTTGAAAAACTATTTGTATCATTTGTTCCTCTACTCATCCTACATATGGTTGGTAACTTATGATATTTTGGATGATATTTAAGAGTTGTTCTAATTTAAAAAAAAAACTGCTGTAAAATTTACATCTGTACTTCCCAGACTATCAAAAAGTAGAATACACCTAACTTCAAACATACTAGATAGATTTATAGCTATATCTAATACCTGCTACCGCCCAGAAAGTGAAAACTATTTGCGCCAAGTTTTCTATTTGTCGTTGTCCACAACAACAACAACGACGACGACGACAACAACGATGTTTTCTCTAAATTTATTGCATCGAATTGAGTTTATTTAGTTAGATAGACATGCCGACGACAACTACTCTTGATACAACACAAGAAAAAAAAAATAGCAACAACATTGACCGGCATTGCCTTTTGTATCAATTTCAAGACTCTTTACTCGGGCAACAGCAAAAGATGTGAGAAAAAAAAAATAATAAATACCCAAACTAAACTAAATTGCTGGCAGCGAATTGTATCTTGATTTATTATGGCTTGATTATCCTCTTGCCGCAGATTAGTTAGGTAACAATTTATATAGTACAGATACTACACTCTGTATAGGTACTAGGAATAATATGATTGAGTGTACAAAAAACATACATATACCTAGCAGATACTTAGATACATTTTTTATTGACTTACATTTTAAGCAAACATTTATTTGAGGGTCCTTGAAACTTTAAGTTATACAGAGAAAATAAGAAGCAGTGGTATGGTATATAGAGAGAGAGATAGAGTAATGGATACTAATTTATGATGAAACGTGGGGAGATGCCATAGCTAATTTACAAGTTTTATAAATATTGACATAAAAAACATAACTAAAATGTGTACAGAAAAAACCTACACTGAATGTGAATATAGAGACATTTATGTTCATTTATTCAATGAATCCACTTTTGGTCTAGTCTTTTCATAGTTCCAATTATTTTTATTTACATTTTTTTTTTCATTCATGATTATAATGCCTACATAAAACGAAATCAAAGTGATATAAACAACTATGCAGATCCGTTCCAGAACATTTAGAACTTTGTTTGAAATAAGTCAATAAAATTGGCAAGTGTTAGAATTTTCAAGGATTTCTGAATTTTGTGTGCTTTGTTATGTGAAAATAAAGGGTTTTCCAATAAAGACTTGACAACTATTCTTTTAAATAAAAAGCAAACCATTTGAGATATTTCAAAAATTTTATTATTGGCTTGAAGTACAATCAAAACATTTATGAATGGAACTCGACTTCGTTCATATGGCCACCGCGGGCACGTTTGCAGCGGTCGATTCGTTGGACCCAACTTTCGACGACTCGGCCACACATTTCAGCCAAAACGGCCACTATTTCGAGTTTAATGTTGGCTGTGAGCTCTTCCAACGTCGTCGGCTTGTTGGCATAAGCAAATGACTTAACGTAGCCGCAAAGAAATAGTCTAGAGGCGTTAAATCACACGAACGAGGCGGCCAATTTACTGGCCAATTTCTTGAAATAACACGCTCATCAAACCTACTCTTCAATTATTCGATTGTAAGGTGTGCTGTGTGGCTTGTGGCACCATCCTGTTGAAACCACATGTCGTCCAAGTCCATATCTTCCAAAAATAATCGGTTATCATGGTGCTATAAAGCTGGTCATTCACAGAAACGTGACGATCGTTATCGTCGACGAATAAATGTGGCACAATAACGCCGCCGGCATGCAAACCGCACAAAACAGTTTTTTTTTGTGGATGAAGTGGTTTTTCTTGAAGCAAATGTGGATTTTCAACAGACCAATAACGCATATTTTGTTTATTGACAAACCCATAGAGCTAAAAATGAGCTTCGTCACTGAAGATGATTTTGCGATAAAATTCATCATCTTGGCGCATCTTCTCCAGAGCCCGATCGGAGAACGTACGTCGCTTCAAATGGTCCATGCTTTAATTCTTATATCAGTTTGATCTTGTATGGGTTTAAACCAAGATCCTAACGCAAAATACGCTATAATGTGGTCTTGAGAACGCCTAAGAATTCAATGTTTTTGGTTGTTTTCTACGGACTCCTGAACGGCAGTGATATTTTCGACACTTCGACCAACCCGTTGTCTCACTGGAACGGCAACATCACATAACGAATAGACTCAAATGAGAATTACGACCGAAAATTGGAATTAACACTCTTTAAGTAATTTTTACAATTTGCAGACGTTCGAATTCAAATTCGTCCCCACATAAGAAAATCCTTTAACTCACTGTGAATTCGAGATGATCCAAGAAAGCTAGACATCCCAGGGCATGTTAGCACGGAAGTTTTACTCACGTTTTCAGCAGATAGCCAGGAAATGATCAATTCGACTCCAAATAAATATTAAAGTAAATTTTGTGGCATAAATATCTCACTAAGAACAAAGGTCTAGTGACTGACTCTCTCAACCATTCCTGTTGGCGTGTTTAGTTAGCCGGAATGAAGGGGACCTCTAATTTTCTGCCGGTTCTGAAAGTACCCTTGGCGGGTATGTGAATTCTTCACATGAAAATCAAGGTAGCATAGGCTGGGAATCGAACTCAGACCTCAAGCGTAATAGCTCATCGCAGTAACCATTACGGCAAGGGGTACTATACTGGACTCAAAAGCCTTTGCCAAAAAAAAAATCAGTAAATGAGAATAATAAAACGGATAAGAACAGGTGCATAACATATACCGATTAGCTCCCATATTGTTAGCCGTAACAATACCTACCTTTTAACAATTCTCCATTTTCACGGAGATTGATTAAAATCCTCATGAATTCCACGTTTTTTTCGCTTATCATTAAATGCCCAAAATAATCACTTTAATAATTCCAACTTTTCAAGACTGTTTCGTCTTTTCAAAAAATCAACATAATTTACTGAAGCGGTAGCAGCATGATGATGTTTGCTTTTTGTAATAAATGTGATTCATAATTTCTAGGAATCTCAAAAAAAAATACCAGAATAAAACGTAGGTCGTTACTCTTCCCTGAAATTCTATTCATATTTTCCAAGTCAGAAGAAAAATATTCAGTGGGAAGTTAGTTTTGCAATGCAATTTGAATAAAGATGTCTATTTGGCAAAATATTTATGATTCCTTGGCACGCTATCAAATCTACCATAGGAACTCTCTGCTATCGTTGAAAATATAACGGATTTCAGTGACCAAATTGCATTCGTTTAAATTTATCATACAACCCAAGTAAACATACTTTGAGGGAAAAAAAAAAAAAAAAACACGTCATCTCCCACTTTTCGTCCAGCAGGAGAGGCGTTTTAAATTTCGCTCAAATATACATGACCGGCAGCAGCAGTATTATAGCAGCTTGATGAACTCCTCAGTTGAATGGGTTTTCCCACTTATTATGCCCGCTTCAAGTACCTACCCTGAAAGACTATCACACCACTTTGACATCCAGGCGGGCCAGGCCAGACCAGGCCAGGCTAGCAAAACCAACAACGACAACGACTTTATTACACGTGTCATTTATTTTTATTTTCAATTCATTTTTGCCGGCTTTGAATGAACAACATTTGCAAGGCTTGACAAAAAAAAATAAAATAAAGTGAAACCCAATTCAAAAGCAAAAAGGATAACGGGTATTCATTTCGAAAGATGTGTAGTGTATGTGGGAGTGGAAGCACGGGGCGTAAAGATATGTTCGGTGATTCAGAAGTTCTACTCAAAACGACACGCTATATGCGCGTTCAAACATTTAACAGGCTCTGCGGGTGCTGAATTTCTCTCAAATGTACATATTGTTCATATATATGTAAAGATACTCGTACATTTACACACTTGGGTATTTCAACCCATCAAATTGGCGGCCCGGTGTCGGAGCCACCCACTCTTATGGCCCGGAGTCATTTTTTCTTACTGCTGCCGCTGCTGCTGCATGCAAATGCCAGCGAAAGGCAAATATAAACTGACGTTGTCGTTGTCGTAGTCGGAGTCTCATAAATCGTAAACGTATCATGTCGAAACGTAGAGTTGCCTGGATGTGAAAAAAGCACAAGCGCACAGTAGGGCAGCATGTCTAAGAAGATTGGAAAAATCAACCGGTAGTGTTACGAACGTTTTGCTCTATGGTCTTTTGAAGATAATCTTTTGACGTTTCCCTTGGTTTGACAAGATTGGTAGTACTCTTGGCACAATGGCTAGACAATGAACTGCCACGCCAGAGGTCTGGGTTCAAGTCCCAGCCTATACCAACTTGATAATTGTTAAGCGGTACTGCCTCTTGCAATAATTGACAAACTACCAAGAGCCCCTGTGACTTGAAAAAATGCATCTCTCTCAACCAAGCCGTTTGCACTCGACAGAAAACTGTAAGTTTCGTCTATTTTAGCAGACTTACAAGCACACAGGAATGGTTGAAAGTGAGGAGCCTAGTGACTGCACTAGGCTCCTCAGAAAACGGTCTTGAAACTCAAAAAACGCAGTTACCCTTTTATAGAATCTGAAAAAAGGCTTGTAGTAGCCTGGTCCTGGGGGAACGTGCCGACAGAAGAGACCAATAGTCGCTAGGGGCAGTATATATATACTAATAATAAAAATCGCTATCAAAGCTTCACAGATTGCAAAACATCAGGGAAAATTTAGCCTGAAATAGGCAGGGTTGTAGCAGCTCAGGGCACTGGTCTATAGAGATTTAGTATATACGGTAGAATGCCTTCTGCCGCAGCTGCAAATCCACATAATTATAAAAGAGACACTTTAGCAAGAAGTATAGGTAAGCAGCTTGGACAAACCAGACGCTCTTAACTAGTTTTTTTTTTAATAGTTAATAACATTGCAGTGTATCAGGAAGGCGAATGCAAGAGAAAATACAACCGTGAACTCTTATCTATTTTGCTTTTGACGGCGGGCGCTTATATTGAGAACCATGACCTCCATCAAAAGACTTTAAGGCATACTAAGTTTGCTGCGGTTGTTCTCTACTTGTAAGCACCACTTGAGGTCTGGTCATCTTTCTGCCACGTTGTCCATCGGGTGTTCCATTCGAAGACCCACCGTTAAAATAGCGATACGTGTCCTAGCTAGTTAAATCACTTCAGAAGCTATATTTTCACCTTTCTGACCGGGTCAACGTCGCTATAAGACCAGTAAAGTTCGTCGTTGGATCTTTTCTACTCTTCACTAATACCAACTGTACCAAACAACACTCGGACAATCTTTCTCTCAAAGCAACCCAGTCAGCTTTCATCCGATCTTGTCAATGTTCTGTTTCATCATTAAGGTCTTATACAGTTTACCTAAGTTTTTTTTTGAGAAAGGGTTATACTGCTGAAATGCTTTCTTTCTATCTTCGGTTGGGGCTGTTCCAATTTTTTTTTTTCCAAGCAGTGCCGAGATTAACTTATTGAACTTGAACTTGAGACCCAGTTGATAGTGGCTTTGAAGAAAATGAACGGGTTGGCTAATAAGCAAATGAGTTTAAGCCCCACACGACTCACCTTCAGAATTTTGAGAAAGAAGACATTTAATGAATTTCTTAATAAGTGACCTGTTATATCAAAGACCACGAAAGACAAAAAGCAAATTCGTTGCAATTAACACTGATCAAGAGAACATGCAATGAAACCTGGAATTTGGAGCACCTTAAGACAAAAGCAGATGGTCGGTCGTCAAGTTTTGGAAATTGAAGATCAGGGACCTGAATACATTCCTCAATCCAAAGAAGTAGATCTAAGATAAACTTGCATCGTGAGTTATGCTAGCACTGTAAGCTAACATTCTTTTGATTCTGATGTGACTTCATGAACCGATTGACCCAAATATTACATAATCGGGTTTGTCTTCACTCCAACACCGGTTCTGAAGCCGAAATGAAGCTCTAGGAGAAGATCGAGTGCCGTTCGTTTAAAAACTTATTGACCGAAGAGCGATCATTTGAAATCACAGAAATGAGAGCAAATTCCTGAGGAAAAAGAAATATAGTGGAGCTTTTTTAAAGATGTGAAGACCGATTCAGTTGCACTGTAGCCAATGATTAAATTTACAGAAATTAGATGAAAGATTCAACAAAGATTTTCGGTAACATCTATAAAAGCTTTATAAACGTTTTTTCAACCAACAAAGTACTCACATCAGTTTTAGTATCAAGACAGTACATTTCGCCCTAACTGTGTCTCTGAGCACGATTAATTGTAACCGCCCTTTATATACATATATCTTCCACCTGGTGGCTTGGTTTTGTACTAAAAAAAAAAACTCAGTTTAATATACATTCTTTCCAAAAAAAAGTATAAGCTTTGAAGTTATTCTTTCCCACTGTACAGTAACGGTTTGATGTTAAGCTGCTCTAAATTTTCATGGAATATTGCGAGACGCACACCACATCCACTGATACACCACACATGGGTGGTGTGCCTACATTTTTATGTAGTATATGCACACAGCACGTATATCGTCCTTGTCAAAGAAATATGTCTATGTAAGTATAAAGGAAAAGTTAAGGAAACACCATTTTGCCTTTTAATTTTTTCGTCCATGAGATCGAGGACGTGTGGGTACTGTATATGTATATATAAACGCAATAACGTACCTTTATAAAGTGCACAAAAGGACGAAGACTTACCGTCGGCGTCGTTGTCGTCGACATCGTCATCGTAGTGGCCGGGAAAACAGAACAACTTCTAACAGAGTATTTCTTAAGTGCTGCCTATATTGGTATACATCTATTCATATACATATATTTTTATAACATACATTTCACCAACATTGCGGTGGTTAACTTAAAGGCAAAATAGATTAAGTACCCTTGTCAAACAGTAGAAACTAAGTATTTGATTGTTTTGTGACGAAACAATCTGCTAGGTTCCATGTTTCACTTTCACTCGAAATGAAATTGATATCTGTATATTTTAAACTAGCCGAAAAAAAACCCGGCGTTGCCCGGCCTTACTAACTAACTAACTTAATCACCGGACGAACAAATGACAGCTCTCTCCCTTCGCCAATATCAAAATCATTTGTCAATCCGGCCATTTTGAGACCTCGTCTTAGGTTCACCTAAGTTAAGAGTTCTGACTACACTTTTCGAATTTTCGCGTGTGTACATTTCGGCCGACAATTGGAAAAATTGTCGTGAAAAAGTTGTTGAATCTAAATGCTGACTTAAGAAAGCTCATTTTACGGACTAAATTTCTGCCCACAGTTGGAAAAATCGTCGAATGCAAGTGAAAGTGCAAAAAAAACTCATTTTACGGATTAAATTTCTACTGACATTTAGAAAAATCGTCTTAAGGACTAAATTTCTGCCCACATTTAGAAAAATCGTTGTGAAAAAAACGTTGAATGTAAATGCTGACCAAAGGAAACTCATTTTACGGACTAAAAAACTTCTGAAAAACTTACAAGAATAATTTGCACTTTTTGCAACAATTGGCCTATGTAATTAAGCTTTAATACTGGTATTCACCAAGCTCATAACTTTGAGGGCGCTAATTATCGAGCGCTCATAAGTTAGGGGCTTAAGACCCACTTAAAGTTATTAGCGGTTGGTGAATACCAGCCCAAATCTCTGTCAGCATTTACATTCAACGATTTTTCCAATGACGATCTCCTGTTTGTGCCAGCGAAAGTAAAACATGTTTAACTTTGCCAGTCGCAGGTAAAATGGTCATCAATTGACTGTCGCTTGAAATTTAAGTTACACATTGTCTTATGGGAATTCCTACACTAGCGCCACCAAACAAACTACCGACGAAAACGACAAAATTGCACCGTCGCGCTGGTGTGTGAACTCTCAAAGCCGCTGTGTAACTTAAATTTCACACCTGAACGCGACGAACAAAATAAATCGTGCGTAAATGCTAAGGAACTTTCGTGTATCAGAGAAAAAACTGTTTGTTCACACCAAGCTAATTGAATTTTGGTGAGTGAAGCGAGTGAAGAGTGAGTATGGCCACCGCACGTGATTTTTACGCTGGTGTGGGTACTCTCATATATAACACTGTATAAATAAATTGTCATGTCGCATTGTCGAGAGACACTTGAGGATGGGCAAGCCTTAAGCGGTGTATTAGCCGAACAGCATAAGTAGGTGTTCAGCCTAAATGAAACAGACAAAAATGGAACGAAATGAAATGGAATGCAATGAAAAGCCAGACTGAAAAAATTAATTTTGTATCCATTAAATATTCATTATTATTCTTTTCAGGACATGTTAGAACATTCATTGGATATTAAGGTAAGTATTTAAAGTATTTGTAAAGAAAGTAAAAGTGAAATGTAGAACCCGGCTAAATAAGATCTTTTCAATCAAATCGAATGATAATATATAATAGTTTTATTGTTTAACAAACAAAGAAATAAAAAGATAGTTCAAATATTGGACTTTAGCTGTAAAACTGGTAGGAAAGCTGGCCAGATTTCCACTACTCACGCTAGTACTGATCGCGATACTTCATTGATCTGCTAAAGCTACGTTCAGTCACCAGGTAAAAAAAAGCAAGTAATGCAAAGAACCCTGGCCAGAAAAACATAAGAAAGCAAAAAAGTTTAAAATTACATATACTAAGTTTTTACTGTTTTTCACGAATAGTGGTTCCCTTAAAGAGTTAAATTCAGATACTATTGTGTATCTATTTACAGCACCTGGTTACATATATGTAATTGCATTTCTAATGAATGACAATATATACATTGTCTGAGCGAAAAGTGGAGGAAGATATTAATAGCAACAATCATGGCGGCGTATCCGGCGGTGTAACCTAGTTTAAATCAAACTGGTCTAATGTTTTTTTTTTGAGTATGAAGCACGACACTTATAATTTGTTAAATAATGTGGAGCGTTTTTTTGTTCCTCTTTTCAATTCGTATCGCGTATCTATGGTTATTTTTGGTATAACTAAGCTATTGTTTATGGACGGGGCCAAAAAAACACATACTTTTGTGGTGAGGTGAAAACATTGACCTATTCTACGTGGTTTTAAAGCATCGTGCAGCGCTATCGTCGTTTTATACAATATTATGCAAATTTTTGTATCTTTCAAAATGCGTCACTTGGTCGATATTAATTTTTTTTTTGTTTTGTTTTTTTTTTTTTCGTTTGATGTTTCGGAAATAGTTATGGCTTACATGCAAATCACGTAGGTATTTTCTGTTCAAATTTTTTTCATGGTAAAAAAGTGGTTCGTATGCGATAAGAACGTTTTATTAGTAATGGAAACAGTGATGTTATAAAATCTATTACATATCTACTGGGCAATTTCATATGTGATTTGTTGTGAACACTTAATGAAAATTGAATGTGACTTACACTACATAATAAAGGAAATCAGTTATGAGTTTTTCAACTTTAGAAATCTTCTTACTTCTGGCTTTTTAATTTTAAATTTTAGCTGTAGATTGTTTATAAAAAAAATTTAATGAAATAAATAATTCGTGACTCACACTAACGTCACTTGGATTGAAAATAAGTTACAATTTTCGAAATCCAAAAAAAACTTTTTCATTTTTTTATTTAAAGGAATCACACACTACAGACAAAATTTGTTTTATTATTGTTTTTATCCAAAATGTCTGAATTTATTTTTTATAAAGCGAGGCTAGATCTATCTATTTGGAATGAATCAAGTTTAAAACAAAAAAAAAAACGAATTAATATCTTAATTTATATTTTGATTCTTACCAACTATACCAATATCAATCTTAGTAAGCAGACTCACCTGTAAAAGAAAAAATAACAAATTAAAGAAAATATTTATTATTTAATGTATTCTTTTATGTTTTAAATAAATGTTTTTAAATAACGAGACTAATTTCGATATTAATCTTTTAATAATTTACTCGAAGTCATTTTAGTGAAGATAGGAGAAAAGAATTCTTAAAAAAACTACATAAAAAGAGATAAATAGGTACCTACGACAAAAAATAAATCTTAGTAGACTTTTATTTTGATGTCATTATCAAATCATTGCACAAGGACTTTCTTTTCAGAACAGGTTGTATGGAGTTTTTGAACAGTTCCTAAAAATTGTAGATTTTGATTGAAATAAATTATTAAAATTAGCTTTGCTTCTTCCGAAAATATTTAAGCGTATTTGTGTAGAGAATAGAACAATTTGTTTAAAACATTCCAAATAATATTTCGATTCACCAATGGGTACATGGTATGTCAAGGACATATTTCAACCAAATATTAATTTGTCAGATTTTTTGGTATTCCAACTATTTCTTCATATAATTCGTTAAGAAAACCTAAAAGAGTGATACGGAGCATCTAAATTAATGATTCGAACTTTGCAGACAATTTGTCTGCTGAATTTTGAACAGCCACCGAAGGCGTACAAATTGTCCGATTTAAAAAAAAACTTAACTGTAATCGCTTTGTGCCGAAAAATTCTAGGGGCGATATTTTCTAGTTTTTTTTTTTTACGTTTCTTCATATTTTCGCAAACTATTTCATGTTGCCAAATAATAATTGAAATAGAACATTTAAGGTCGTGATCAGCAGCCATTGAATTGTTTTGAAAATGTTTGATTTTATGAAAAACAAAGCTATAAAACGCTTGTTTTTTTACAAATTTGCTTAATTATTAATTTATTTATTTATTTATTTATTTATTTATTTATTTATTTATTTATTTATTCATTCATTCATTCATTCATTCATTCATTCATTCATTCATTCATTCATTCATTCATTCATTCATTCATTCATTTATTCATTCATTCATTCATTCATTCATTCATTCATTCATTCATTCATTCATTCATTCATTCATTAATTCATTCATTCATTCATTCATTAATTCATTCATTCATTCATTCATTCATTTATTTACTTCAAGGATATGTGTTGGTAATACTTTAACTGCAGTTAAATTAAAATTAAAATTAAAATTCAACAAGTTATCAAACTCCAAATATTGATATTATTCTTTGTTCTGAGTTACAAAGAAAAAAATTGTTTTAAACAAAATTCCACAACCGAACGAAAAAACTTGGAATAATTAATTTTATAATAATTAAGACGCAATATTTCAAGAACAATATTATTTTAAAATCATCATCGTATGCCTCAAGGATACATATGGAGCTTAAGATTTTCCTTTAATTGTAATATTTTGTAAGTAGCTTATTTGCCATTTTCCGTTTACTTTGAAAAACAGGAGTTAATTTTTTGTGATATTCATCCTATCTGATTTTTTTTTTTTTTTTTTTTGTTTTATTCAGTACTTAATGTTTGGAAAAAAAAAGAAAAAAATATATAAAGATTTAAAAGTATCTAAAGATGTTATTATTCCACGGAGCCCTCATACTTTTTTAACGTCTGCAATAACAGTTGGTATACATAAGCCCAACCACATGCTAATTTTTTTTTTTATATTTTTTTATTTCTAAACTTTAACGGCAAATATCTTGGGCTCTTGAGAAGAGAGGAAAACAAAAACAATAACATGACATTTAAATCCGGAAACAAAGTTGGGCTTGTGATGGAGTTTTTTTTTTTTTGTTTTCTTCGGATGCCATAATAAATGTAAGCAAAAGTATTTTCCATCCCTTAGCTGTGGTTTGTTAAATGTAAACAAGCATAATGTTTTTCGAAATCAAATTCAATTTGTTGAATTTGCAAAGAAATCGAACATTATTCTCGTGAATTCTATTACTACTTAGGGGAGGGGGGACCCCGCATGTTTTTCTGAAGGAATTTTTCTTGCAACTTAATTCCTTTGTTTTATTTTTGAATTTAATGTTTTAAAAAACGTATAGGCTACAAGTTTTCTAACAAAAATTTAATATCAATTTTTTTTAGTGTTGGAAAAATTTTAAATTCGTTTAAAGTTTTCCACATACACTCCTTTATAATATGCCTTGGAGGTATTAACCAAAGGTAAACGAAAAGAACAATCCTTGTGTTATTCTCAAAGAGACTTCAAATCCTTATCCTTCTTTTTGTGTTTTTGTTGTTGTTGTATAACAAAAGGATGTCTTCATCCGTATAGCATTGTATCGCTGTTGGTGTGTGTGTGTGTGTGTGTGTGTAGAGAAGAAAATAAAAATAAATTTAAATAAATATTTCAAAGATAAACCCGGTAATATATTATATCCTTCAATGGCATGCAATGGACCAAGAAGATTTCTTCATCTCGAGCATAGGTATGAATTTTCCTTCCTTTTTTCTCTTTGTACCTACCAACATACACATACATACTTTTTTTTTATTTTTTTGTTCAAGAATTGCATCCTTAAAATCCTTTTAAAGTTGAAGATTTTCTTACGTAGATATTAAATAATAATACAAGAAAAGAGCAAGCGAAGAAATATAAGGAGCAAAATATTTTCTTTTAATGAAATCCAGGTATGTATTTGGGGAAGAAAAAAAAAAAGTAGAATCTATAGCCCCGAGTCATAAGGATTTTTTATAGCTCGTGTTACATGTGTTCTTGCACAGAACACATACGCGCATAGCAGATAAATGAAATAAAAATTTTCCCGAGATGCTTTATATTTGCATTTTTTAAGGGTGACTAAGGATAAGAATTACTAAGACTTCCTCTATATTTCACAAATTAGGATGTATTTATAATGCTAATATATATTTTTGTTTGTATAAATGTTTCTTTGAAGAAAGTCACGTAATTGTGTATAGGCCTTAACAGTGGGGATATTCTTTTTTTTTTTTGTGAGTGAGAGAATTGGTTCAAAAAAACTTTAAACAACGATACATATAAAGGGTTTCCCAATAAGGACTTGACAACTTTATTTTTGAAATTAAAAGCAAACTATTTGAGATAATTCAAAAATTTTATTATTGGCTTGAAGTACAATCAAAACATTTATGAATGGAACTCGACTTCGTTCATATGGCCACCGCGGGAACGTTTGCAGCGGTCGATTCGTTGGACCCGATTTTCGACGGGCCACACATTTCGGTCGAAACAGCCGCTATTTCGCGTTCAGTATTGGCTCTGAGCTCTTCCAACGTCATACATTTCGGCCGAAACAGCTGTTATTTCGCTTTCAGTATTGGTTCTGAGCTCTTCCAACGTCATCCATCAGCTTATTGGCATAAACCAATGACTTAACGGAGCCCCAAAGAAAATAGTCTAGAGGCGGCCAATCGACTGGCCCATTCCTTGAAATAACACGCTCATAAAACTTACTCTTCAATAATTCAATTGTAAAGTGTGCTGTGTGACTTGTGGCACCGTCCTGTTGAAACCACATGTCGTCCAAGTCCATATCTTCCAAAAATTGTCGTCGGGTCCAACGAATCGACCGCTGCAAACGTGCCGCGGTGGCCATATGAACGAAGTCGAGTTCCATTCATAAATGTTTTGATTGTACTTCAAGCCAATAATGGTTTGCGTTTCATTTCAAAAAACCCTTTACGTATATTAAAAAATAAGACAAAAACGTTTCTTTTTTCATATTACTTTAATCAGGGTGTCTTGAACCACTTACTACAGACATAGAAGGCTATATGCAGGCCTTTCTAACCTGTTTTTTTTTTTTTAATTTAGTTAACAATTAAATTTGGGATCAATAATAACCCTCAAAGATTTGTCGGTTGGGTTAGGGTAGTAGTTTATAGCATCATTTCAATTTTAACACCTAGTTCACAACTAGTGACAAACTAACTAAGTTTTCTCAAAGGCCCTTCCGTAATTTCACTGATTTATGACACAATTATAACCAAATTATTGGCATACTTAACCACCTTCACTCCACATCTAGGTAACTTTGAATGAATTGTATTAATGACTAAAGTAGAGGAGATAGAACACCACCCTGAGGTCTTCCTCTATAGTCTTGTCTCCAGTTGCCTAACGTTGCTAGAATGCGCAAAGATGCCAATTCTTATTCGATTGTTAACTAATTTAATAAGATACTTTTGCATAATGTATCTCGTTTTGAGTCACTTTTGTCCTTTTTATTAAAAATAGTATGTAGGTACGTACTCTGGAAAAAAAATAGTTACCCAACGGACTGAATATTATCATGAAATAGAGGCAATTATTATTATTCCTTTTTTATTTAATTATTAATGTCAAAAACTAAATTCTCATTGCAACAGAAATACCCACTCGTATTTTTTTTTTTTTTTTTTGTTCTTCTAATAAAATTGACTTTGCATAAGGTACTTAAGACCCAAGAATTATTCATACACATACGAGCAGGACAAGGCAGATACACCCATCACGAAACTCATTTCTATACTTCATACCTCAAAATATATACTTACATTATAGCAAAAGAAATAAATTAAAGAACTCTCAACCGCATGTAAAGTAAATTACGTAACAAAAATTCTTCTTCTTTTTTTTTTTTCTTCCACTTGAGAAACGAATGGAATACACTCTTATACATCTTGTTGAGTATTATAATGAAAATTAATTAAAGGAGAAAGAAAAAAAAAAACAACTTATTTACTTCCAGCACACACATTTTGAGAGGTTTTGTTTATATTCATTAAAAGATCTATTTTTAACAGGTATTTTCAATTGGAAACGATTTTTTTTTTGTTTTATCAGATTCTAAAGTAATTTTAACGATAAGTAGCTGATAACTTATTTAGAAAAAAAAATTATTTAACTTTGGCAATTATTGAACACGAAGTTTCTATATTTGTTTTTTTTTTTTGTTGGCCGAAATTAACGAACTCTTCAAAACGACATACCTACATGAGTTTAAAAAAGTCTGTGAATATTTATATTTCATTTGAAAAAAGCGTATGGCGTATGTGGAACATTTTTATTTTTTTTTTTGGATCTGGAAATCCAGATATACACATCATGTGGGCTTCGCACACTTGAAACTTTATTTGAATTTTTAGAAAATTGTGTTAATGCCTCGAAGAGATATATAGAAATATAGAGAGAGAGAGAGTGTGTGTTAATTTTATTTTCCAGCTTAGATACACTAACACAATTATGGGCGTTTTAATTTTATCGATTGATTGATTTTGATGTTAGCCTGATTTTCTTTGAGATTGTGTATATTCTTGGGATTCATTTTTTTCGCAATTTTAGTTATTAGACTGATATTTTTATTTATTTTATTTGTGATTATAAATTTATACAAAGTTTCATTTTCTAATTTTGTTGATAAGTTGTATTTATAAGAGACGTATTTTTTTTTTATTAAAACATCACGATTCTAAATGACAAACTGTTGTGGAAAAAAAGATTAGATGCAAAAGATGACGACAATGTACGGAGACAAAATTGAAAACTGTGATATTTTAAAGCTTTTATAGATAAAATCATTTTTAACAAAATTGATTTTTGGGTATTTTTTCTAAAGTCAAAAGCATTAAATTTGAAATAGATACATTTACTCTCAATATGCCCCACATACTAAAATGATTTATAATACTAAATAAATGAATGAATGATAAATAATAGTATTTTTTAAAAAAATAAATTTTCAAAATATAGGTCAAATTTAAAAATCTGTCTCGAACAAAATGAAAAACTATTAACTATCTTAAAAGTGACATGAAAATCCAGTAAGTAGTTTTTGCTGATGTTGTTATGAATGTAGGAGCGAACACACTCAGACGAAATGGCACAAAGCTCTGAACGCTTTCATCCGAACTTCGAACTTCGAACGGAACGAAATGGAACGGAACGGAATCTGTCAATATCGGTCTCTATCTGTCTGTGTGTATTTATCTCTTTTACTTAACGAAACTGGAGATCTCTGGAACTTTCAAGAAGAAATGAGAGGAGTATAAATACGAGGTCGGAGAAGGAGATCGGGACAGTTTAATTTTTACAGTGATAAGAATAAGTGGTTGTGAAATTGTAATTTGGAAGTGTTATTTCTTGAAAATTGTAATGAGTAATATTAAAACGATTTCTTTTAGATAAAAGTGTTTGTTGATTTGAAAGTAAATAAAAGTAAATTAGTAAATTTAATAATATGTTTTATTTGAACCCAGAAAACATTACAATACCTCGGAATGAATGCTAACCGGCTAATTTTTTATACAAATCTGTGTCTTGACATTCTATAACTTATCTCAAAAATCACAAGAAATCACGTGTACGCGAGTCATGGTTTTCGAGATTTAACATTAAGATGATGATTAATAAAATTAAAAACCAAACATTTTGGTAAAATATATATGTAGGTTCGAACCTCAGATTTAAAATGTCCAAGCAAATTTTGAAGAAAAGCCCAAATTTCCGAGGTATTAAAACAAAACTTTTAAAAGAAGTTCCTTTAAAAAATAATTTTATTGTTTTTATTTTATTAAAAATTATATTGAAACTGAATAAATAAACTCACAAACATATTAGTAAGTAGGTACCAAAGAAACGCAATCAGAACGAAAATTCTGACACTTTAGTATAGTTTGTTGGAAATAAAAGTGCTGTTTTTTGCTTAAACGATGCCGAGTAGGTCTTGGAAAAGCGAAGTAAGGAAGTAGATTCTTTTTTTTTTTATTTATCAATACCGAAGTTTTTACTATTTTTACTATCAAAATAAGACCACGTTAAATTCTCAAGCAAAAAAAAATAATTGAATTAAAATAGTAGTTTTGGAAATTTGTAATTTTCTCGAAAAATAGAGATCATAAAAGCTTTTTGTTTTCGGTTTTTGATTAAAAATTCCTATTTTTAACGATTTTTAAGAAAAAACAAAATAAAATATAAAATCTCAAAGTTTAATAAAATTGGCCTTCCCGCGCGTCCCGCCCGATAGAGAATGAGAAGAGGCAAAAATGTAGGCCTTTTAAGAAAATCTTCATTCAAAATGTTTATTTATCTGTTAGAAAAATGCATTAAATGAGTGATGTTGCACCCGTGATAATGGAATCGCCCATTTTATTATAATTTTTTTTATGCAATTTTTCCCTGACAATTTTTCAAGTTTACAAAAAGAAAACAAATAATTAAACTAAAAAAATACCGCATAGCAGTTGGATTGAAAGAAAATTTATACAGTCTGCCTCAAAAGAAACTGCACAGTTATAGTCATTAAAACATATTTTTGTCTAAAACTATTCAGTATTGTCATTTATAACTTTAAGATTGAAGAGCAACTAACTAGCTTTATGGACACACCCGCAAAAATTATTGAAAGTTAGGGTATTTTAACTTTCATTTTTATTTTTTACTTTAATTTTTATTTCTATTTTTGTTTTTATTTCAATTTTTTGTTTTTAATATCAATTTTTTTTTATTTATTTTTTTTTCTTGTTTAAATTTAAAAAAATAAGACCTACGTTAAAACAAAAATAGTAGATATCAACTACCTACACACATATTCAAAAAACCAACCTTACAAAATTCAAAAAATGATATTCAAATTTAACCCCTTTAAAAATCTTCCTTATAAGCCACCTATCAAAACACTTTTAGGGTCCAATGCAAACAAAAAAACCTAATAATAATAACTTCCGGTCATAACTTATTTTAACTGTAGGTATCTATAAAAATTAACGGTTACCAAACATCTAAAAAAGAAATATGTAGTTAGAAGCCAAAGTCAGTTATAAAAAAAAACAAATTTTGTGGAGAGATCAAGGTTATAATTCTGAAACCTTTACCTTAAACGATCCAAAAAGCATAAACAGAATAATTATTATCCTGAAATGTAAAGGAATGTACATAAAATATGTAACAGTAGTCAAGTTGGAAAAGTATAAAAGGGTAACTTTATATTCAATAAAATTCGTGGGGCTATAAAAATGTTGCGGGCATTCATACATACATATACCCAATATACTCGTAATAAAAAAAAACCTTTCTAATCACCATTAAAAGGATTTGCTATACAAATATTTTGGCTTGTATAATTGTTGAATGACAAAAAAAAAATCTGGACTGTTTGACTACAAAATGAAACTCTTCTATCATAACTCCATCAAATTCAGTGTGTACCGGTACACCTTTGAAGTCTTGACAAAAAAAAAAAACAGTCTTTTTGTCAACATTTCCAATGACATTAGGGCATTAAAGTACTTTTAATCTATTTCAAATGGTTCAGTATATACATTTAATGTGTAAGATAGATTCCCCTAAAATGATAACGATAATTGAAAATCCATTGCAGCAAATCAGGTACGTAATGTGATAGGATATATACGGTTTATATTTTTGAATTAAATCTTCTTTAACCATCGATGGCGCTCATTTATTGTCTCTGACTATACACTGGTTCATAGTAGGTATAAAGAATACAAGATATGCTCAATATGAGATGAAGCGTCGCCATTTTCATTTAATGGGACGTCCATTGGAGTGACAGCCAATTGTGTTGTTATTGTTTTGGTTGATTTCGTTCATCTCCAAATTGAGATTTTTCACTCCCGATGACGTCACGAAGCAGTCCAATTTACTGTCAAGCATAATTTGTCTTCTTTACAAAGTGTTTTCCAATAAGGACTTGACAACTTTTTTTTTAAATAAAACGCAAACCATTTGAGATATTTCAAAAATTTTATTATTGACTTGAAGTACAATCAAAACATTTATGAATGGAACTCGACTTCGTTCATAGGGCCACCGCGGACACGTTTGCAGCGGTCGATTCGAATTTTCGACGACTCGGCCACACATTTCAGCCGAAACGGCCGCTATTTTGCGTTCAATGTTGGCTCTGAGCTCTTCCAACGTCGTCGGCTTGTTGGCATAAACCAATGACTTAACGTAGCCCCAAAGAAAATAGTCTAGAGGCGTTAAATCGCACGAACGAGGCGGCCAATCGACTGGCCCATTTCTGGAAATAACACGCTCATCGAACTTGCAAACTTACTCTTCAATAATTCGATTGTAAGGTGTGCTGTGTGGCTTGTGGCATCATCCTGTTGAAACCACATGTCGTCCAAGTCCATATCTTCCAAAAATAATCGGTTATCATGGCGCGATAACGTTGGCCATTCACAGTAACGTGACGAACCCATTCAGCCAAAAATGAGCTTCGTCACTGAAGATCAATTTGCGATGAAATTCATCATCTTGGCGCAATTTCTCCAGAACCCAATCGGAGAATGAACGTCGCTTCAAATGGTCCATCGGCTGCAATTCTTGAGTCATCTTGATCTTGTATGGTTGTTAACCAAGATCCTTACGCAAAATACGCAATGATGTGGTCTGAACGATGCCCAATTCTAGAGAACGACTTGAAATTTATAGTTTTGCGTCAATTTCTACGGACGCCTCAACGGCAGCAATATTTTCGACACTTCGACCAACCCGTTGTCTCACTGGAACGGCAACATCACACAACGAATACGTAGACTCAAATTTTTGCCTGTCTACTAGGGCGAGAATTACTACCGAAAATTGGAGTTAACGCTCTTAAAGTCACGGTCACCGACTCCGAATTTCGGTAGAAAATTTTTATAATTTGCAGAAGTTGCTCAACCATGTACTTTGTCATGATCTGAATAAATTGACAATGACAGTTCGATAATTTGTGAAAGGTTGCGTTCACATAATAGATCCAAAGTTGTAAAGCCCTGTGCTAGAGAAATTTTGACTTTCGATTCGGATTCAGCATGGCAAAATTTATATAGGTTCTACTAATAAGTTTTAAACGAGGGGATATAAAATGTATGCATTGAGAGAATGGGGGAAGGGGGTCGCACAGTAAAAAGTGAAAAGGACGGGGGGGGGGGGGTTGATAATTTTTTTTTGAAAAACAAGCAAAAAATATGCATATCGCTACCCATTCAAAGAAAGAACCTTTTTAAAATTCAATAAGAGAAGAATTTTAGGTTAAGACCTTGGGAATCTTTAACAAAATTCAAGAAAATATATGTATCTCTTCGAATCCACTAAGGAATCTGTGTTTTTGTCTTACTTTGTTTCGTTTCGAAAATATCTCGACTATAAAAGCTAAGTACACACTTTAGGTGAAATGAAGTGCAATGGTATCCTCATACAAACATGCTAAAAATTCTAATTATTATGGCTTCTCTTGAGTGGAGAGAGATTCCCGTGCATTTTTCATACGAACTAGTTCACAGCCCGTGAAGAAACACTCTCCAATTGAATTCTCCACACAGCTTAACGAGTAGTTTCGCAGATGAACTAAAATACAGATCAATATGGATTCACGCCTTGTTTCACAACTGTGTACCTACTAGGCTTTAGAAATTTTCGCAATTCCCCATAAAAGCCTAAAGCACTATCAAAATATTTAATAGAAATCGAAATAAAGTCTCCATCAATATTCGCTTATAAAGTCTCCACCACTTGACACTGTTTTTTTTTTTTCTTGTTTTCCTAGGCTAGAAGGAAAACTCGGGGTTACTAAACTACATTTATTGAGTAATTAATTAAAAAAATGTAAAATTCTGAAGTTAATGGAATTCGTTGCGAAAATGTATATGATTTCATAAATAAATCAGTTAATTGATGGGCATATTTAGCGACGGTAAATTTGTTAAAATTAAAATTTCGACTTTGATGTTTTTGATACAAAAACTTCAAAAGAACTCAAAGCTTATATACTACTAAGTAGAGATGTCCTTGAAGGCTTTTTGAAATTTATTCAAACTCATTTTTGGACACGCATATAATATAAATATAAACTTTTCGTCTCGGGTTTTTCCTGATCCCCCCTCAAAACATCAATTTAAGTGTGTTGCCAACTCCCATTGTTGATGGCCAGCATTAAAGTCC